>OY804588.1:19466643-20066643 GCA_963680875.1 Bathymodiolus brooksi
CACCTTTGTAAGAAACTGCAGAGACCAAGCCAGACACCTTTGTAAGAAACTGCACAGAGACCAAGTCAGACACCTTTGTAAGAAACTGCACAGAGACCAAGTCAGACACCTTTGTAAGAAACTGCACAGAGACCAAGCCAGACACCTTTGTAAGAAACTGCACAGAGACCAAGTCAGACACCTTTGTAAGAAACTGCACAGAGACCAAGCCAGACACCTTTGTAAGAAACTGCACAGAGACCAAGCCAGACACCTTTGTAAGAAACTGCACAGAGACCAAGCCAGACACCTTTGTAAGAAACTGCACAGAGACCAAGTCAGACACCTTTGTAAGAAACTGCACAGAGACCAAGCCAGACACCTTTGTAAGAAACTGCACAGAGACCAAGCCAGACACCTTTGTAAGAAACTGCACAGAGACCAAGTCAGACACCTTTGTAAGAAACTGCACAGAGACCAAGTCAGACACCTTTGTAAGAAACTGCACAGAGACCAAGTCAGACACCTTTGTAAGAAACTGCACAGAGACCAAGCCAGACACCTTTGTAAGAAACTGCAGAGACCAAGCCAGACACCTTTGTAAGAAACTGCACAGAGACCAAGTCAGACACCTTTGTAAGAAACTGCACAGAGACCAAGTCAGACACCTTTGTAAGAAACTGCAGAGACCAAGTCAGACACCTTTGTAAGAAACTGCAGAGACCAAGCCAGACACCTTTGTAAGAAACTGCACAGAGACCAAGTCAGACACCTTTGTAAGAAACTGCACAGAGACCAAGTCAGACACCTTTGTAAGAAACTGCAGAGACCAAGTCAGACACCTTTGTAAGAAACTGCAGAGACCAAGCCAGACACCTTTGTAAGAAACTGCACAGAGACCAAGTCAGACACCTTTGTAAGAAACTGCACAGAGACCAAGTCAGACACCTTTGTAAGAAACTGCAGAGACCAAGCCAGACACCTTTGTAAGAAACTGCACAGAGACCAAGTCAGACACCTTTGTAAGAAACTGCACAGAGACCAAGTCAGACACCTTTGTAAGAAACTGCACAGAGACCAAGCCAGACACCTTTGTAAGAAACTGCACAGAGACCAAGTCAGACACCTTTGTAAGAAACTGCACAGAGACCAAGCCAGACACCTTTGTAAGAAACTGCACAGAGACCAAGCCAGACACCTTTGTAAGAAACTGCACAGAGACCAAGCCAGACACCTTTGTAAGAAACTGCACAGAGACCAAGTCAGACACCTTTGTAAGAAACTGCACAGAGACCAAGCCAGACACCTTTGTAAGAAACTGCACAGAGACCAAGCCAGACACCTTTGTAAGAAACTGCACAGAGACCAAGTCAGACACCTTTGTAAGAAACTGCACAGAGACCAAGTCAGACACCTTTGTAAGAAACTGCACAGAGACCAAGTCAGACACCTTTGTAAGAAACTGCACAGAGACCAAGCCAGACACCTTTGTAAGAAACTGCAGAGACCAAGCCAGACACCTTTGTAAGAAACTGCACAGAGACCAAGTCAGACACCTTTGTAAGAAACTGCACAGAGACCAAGCCAGACACCTTTGTAAGAAACTGCAGAGACCAAGCCAGACACCTTTGTAAGAAACTGCACAGAGACCAAGTCAGACACCTTTGTAAGAAACTGCACAGAGACCAAGCAAGACACCTTTGTAAGAAACTGCACAGTGACCAAGCCAGACACCTTTGTAAGAAACTGCACAGAGACCAAGCCAGACACCTTTGTAAGAAACTGCACAGAGACCAAGTCAGACACCTTTGTAAGAAACTGCACAGAGACCAAGTCAGACACCTTTGTAAGAAACTGCACAGAGACCAAGCCAGACACCGTTGTAAGAAACTGCACAGAGACCAAGTCAGACACCTTTGTAAGAAACTGCACAGAGACCAAGCCAGACACCTTTGTAAGAAACTGCACAGAGACCAAGTCAGACACCTTTGTAAGAAACTGCTTAGAGACCAAGTCAGACACCTTTGTAAGAAACTGCACAGAGACCAAGCCAGACACCTTTGTATTAGTTTTTTTTTCTCCTGTTGTATTTATTGTTTACATGCTCACAAAGACTTTTAGATTATCTAGTTTTCCAGTCTTTTGACTGTGAACGTATCTGGAAAAGGTTGGTTTTATTGCTCCCCAAACTTTATTTTATTTGGCTTTCCAATCTTTCGATTTTGAGCGTACCTTATGAATATTATTCCAGAAACGCGTCGTGCGCACTTAATTTGATATCTACGGTTTTATTACTATCACTAGGTTGATACCTCTGCTGGTGGATTATTAGTCCCCGAGGGTATCATCCACCTAGTAGTCAGTGTTACAATCACTAGGTTGATACCTCTGCTGGTGGATTATTAGTCCCCGAGGGTATCATCCACCTAGTAGTCAGTGTTACAATCACTAGGTCGATACCTCTCCTGGTGGATTATTAGTCCCCGAGGGTATCATCCACCTAGTAGTCAGTGTTACAATCACTAGGTTGATACCTCTGCTGGTGGATTATTAGTCCCCGAGGGTAGCATTTACCTAGTAGTCAGTGTTACAATCACTAGGTTGATACCTCTGCTGGTGGATTATTAGTCCCCGAGGGTAGCATTTACCTAGTAGTCAGTGTTACAATCACTAGGTCGATACCTCTGCTGGTGGTTTATTAGTCCCCGAGGGTATCATTTACCTAGTAGTCAGTGTTACAATCACTAGGTCGATACCTCTGCTGGTGGATTATTAGTCCCCGAGGGTAGCATTTACCTAGTAGTCAGTGTTACAATCACTAGGTCGATACCTCTGCTGGTGGTTTATTAGTCCCCGAGGGTATCATTTACCCAGTAGTCAGTGTTACAATCACTAGGTCGATACCTCTGCTGGTGGTTTATTAGTCCCCGAGGGTAGCATTTACCTAGTAGTCAGTGTAACAATCACTAGGTTGATACCTCTGCTGGTGGATTATTAGTCCCCGAGGGTAGCATTTACCTAGTAGTCAGTGTTACAATCACTAGGTCGATACCTCTGCTGGTGGTTTATTAGTCCCCGAGGGTATCATCCGCCCAGTAGTCAGTGTTACATTCACTAGGTCGATACCTCTGCTGGTGGATTATTAGTCCCCGAGGGTATCATCCACCTAGTAGTCAGTGCTTCTATCACTAGGTCGATACCTCTGCTGTGGATTATTAGTCCCCGGGGTATCATCCACCTAGTAGTCAGTGCTTCTATCACTAGGTCGATACCTCTTCTGGTGGATTATTAGTCCCCGGGGTATCATCCACCTAGTAGTCAGTGCTTCTATCACTAGGTCGATACCTCTGCTGGTGGACTATTAGTCCCCGGGGTATCATCCACCTAGTAGTCAGTGTTACAATCACTAGGTTGATACCTCTGCTGGTGGATTATTAGTCCCCGAGGGTATCATTTACCTGGTAGTCAGTCTTACAATCACTAGGTTGATACCTCTGCTGGTGGTTTATTAGTCCCCGAAGGTATCATCCACCTATTAGTCAGTGTTACAGTCACTAGGTTGATAACTCTGCTGGTGGATTATTAGTCCCCGAAGGTATCATCCACCTAGTAGTCAGTGTTACAATCACTAGGTTGATACCTCTGCTGGTGGTTTATTAGTCCCCGAAGGTATCATCCACCTAGTAGTCAGTGTTACAATAACTAGGTTGATACCTCTGCTGGTGGTTTATTAGTCCCCGAGGGTATCATCCACCTAGTAGTCAGTGTTACAATCACTAGGTTGATACCTCTGCTGGTGGATTATTAGTCCCCGAGGGTATCATCCACCTAGTAGTCAGTGTTACAATCACTAGGTCGATACCTCTCCTGGTGGATTATTAGTCCCCGAGGGTATCATCCACCTAGTAGTCAGTGTTACAATCACTAGGTTGATACCTCTGCTGGTGGATTATTAGTCCCCGAGGGTAGCATTTACCTAGTAGTTAGTGTTACAATCACTAGGTTGATACCTCTGCTGGTGGATTATTAGTCCCCGAGGGTAGCATTTACCTAGTAGTCAGTGTTACAATCACTAGGTCGATACCTCTGCTGGTGGTTTATTAGTCCCCGATGGTATCATTTACCTAGTAGTCAGTATTACAATCACTAGGTCGATACCTCTTATGGTGGATTATTAGTCCCCGAGGGTAGCATTTACCTAGTAGTCAGTGTTACAATCACTAGGTCGATACCTCTGCTGGTGGTTTATTAGTCCCCGAGGGTATCATTTACCTAGTAGTCAGTGTTACAATCACTAGGTCGATACCTCTGCTGGTGGTTTATTAGTCCCCGAGGGTAGCATTTACCTAGTAGTCAGTGTAACAATCACTAGGTTGATACCTCTGCTGGTGGATTATTAGTCCCCGAGGGTAGCATTTACCTAGTAGTCAGTGTTACAATCACTAGGTCGATACCTCTGCTGGTGGTTTATTAGTCCCCGAGGGTATCATCCGCCCAGTAGTCAGTGTTACATTCACTAGGTCGATACCTCTGCTGGTGGATTATTAGTCCCCGAGGGTATCATCCACCTAGTAGTCAGTGCTTCTATCACTAGGTCGATACCTCTGCTGTTGATTATTAGTCCCCGGGGTATCATCCACCTAGTAGTCAGTGCTTCTATCACTAGGTCGATACCTCTCCTGGTGGATTATTAGTCCCCGAGGGTATCATCCACCTAGTAGTCAGTGCTTCTATCACTAGGTGGATACCTCTTCTGGTGGATTATTAGTCCCCGAGGGTATCATCCACCTAGTAGTTAGTGTTACAATCACTAGGTTGATACCTCTGCTGGTGGATTATTAGTCCCCGAGGGTAGCATTTACCTAGTAGTCAGTGTTACAATCACTAGGTTGATACCTCTGCTGGTGGATTATTAGTCCCCGAGGGTATCATCCACCTAGTAGTCAGTGTTACAATCACTAGGTCGATACCTCTCCTGGTGGATTATTAGTCCCCGAGGGTATCATCCACCTAGTAGTCAGTGTTACAATCACTAGGTTGATACCTCTGCTGGTGGATTATTAGTCCCCGAGGGTAGCATTTACCTAGTAGTCAGTGTTACAATCACTAGGTTGATACCTCTGCTGGTGGATTATTAGTCCCCGAGGGTAGCATTTACCTAGTAGTCAGTGTTACAATCACTAGGTCGATACCTCTGCTGGTGGTTTATTAGTCCCCGAGGGTATCATTTACCTAGTAGTCAGTGTTACAATCACTAGGTCGATACCTCTGCTGGTGGATTATTAGTCCCCGAGGGTAGCATTTACCTAGTAGTCAGTGTTACAATCACTAGGTCGATACCTCTGCTGGTGGTTTATTAGTCCCCGAGGGTATCATTTACCCAGTAGTCAGTGTTACAATCACTAGGTCGATACCTCTGCTGGTGGTTTATTAGTCCCCGAGGGTAGCATTTACCTAGTAGTCAGTGTAACAATCACTAGGTTGATACCTCTGCTGGTGGATTATTAGTCCCCGAGGGTAGCATTTACCTAGTAGTCAGTGTTACAATCACTAGGTCGATACCTCTGCTGGTGGTTTATTAGTCCCCGAGGGTATCATCCGCCCAGTAGTCAGTGTTACATTCACTAGGTCGATACCTCTGCTGGTGGATTATTAGTCCCCGAGGGTATCATCCACCTAGTAGTCAGTGCTTCTATCACTAGGTCGATACCTCTGCTGTGGATTATTAGTCCCCGGGGTATCATCCACCTAGTAGTCAGTGCTTCTATCACTAGGTCGATACCTCTTCTGGTGGATTATTAGTCCCCGGGGTATCATCCACCTAGTAGTCAGTGCTTCTATCACTAGGTCGATACCTCTGCTGGTGGACTATTAGTCCCCGGGGTATCATCCACCTAGTAGTCAGTGTTACAATCACTAGGTTGATACCTCTGCTGGTGGATTATTAGTCCCCGAGGGTATCATTTACCTGGTAGTCAGTCTTACAATCACTAGGTTGATACCTCTGCTGGTGGTTTATTAGTCCCCGAAGGTATCATCCACCTATTAGTCAGTGTTACAGTCACTAGGTTGATAACTCTGCTGGTGGATTATTAGTCCCCGAAGGTATCATCCACCTAGTAGTCAGTGTTACAATCACTAGGTTGATACCTCTGCTGGTGGTTTATTAGTCCCCGAAGGTATCATCCACCTAGTAGTCAGTGTTACAATAACTAGGTTGATACCTCTGCTGGTGGTTTATTAGTCCCCGAGGGTATCATCCACCTAGTAGTCAGTGTTACAATCACTAGGTTGATACCTCTGCTGGTGGATTATTAGTCCCCGAGGGTATCATCCACCTAGTAGTCAGTGTTACAATCACTAGGTCGATACCTCTCCTGGTGGATTATTAGTCCCCGAGGGTATCATCCACCTAGTAGTCAGTGTTACAATCACTAGGTTGATACCTCTGCTGGTGGATTATTAGTCCCCGAGGGTAGCATTTACCTAGTAGTTAGTGTTACAATCACTAGGTTGATACCTCTGCTGGTGGATTATTAGTCCCCGAGGGTAGCATTTACCTAGTAGTCAGTGTTACAATCACTAGGTCGATACCTCTGCTGGTGGTTTATTAGTCCCCGATGGTATCATTTACCTAGTAGTCAGTATTACAATCACTAGGTCGATACCTCTTATGGTGGATTATTAGTCCCCGAGGGTAGCATTTACCTAGTAGTCAGTGTTACAATCACTAGGTCGATACCTCTGCTGGTGGTTTATTAGTCCCCGAGGGTATCATTTACCTAGTAGTCAGTGTTACAATCACTAGGTCGATACCTCTGCTGGTGGTTTATTAGTCCCCGAGGGTAGCATTTACCTAGTAGTCAGTGTAACAATCACTAGGTTGATACCTCTGCTGGTGGATTATTAGTCCCCGAGGGTAGCATTTACCTAGTAGTCAGTGTTACAATCACTAGGTCGATACCTCTGCTGGTGGTTTATTAGTCCCCGAGGGTATCATCCGCCCAGTAGTCAGTGTTACATTCACTAGGTCGATACCTCTGCTGGTGGATTATTAGTCCCCGAGGGTATCATCCACCTAGTAGTCAGTGCTTCTATCACTAGGTCGATACCTCTGCTGTTGATTATTAGTCCCCGGGGTATCATCCACCTAGTAGTCAGTGCTTCTATCACTAGGTCGATACCTCTCCTGGTGGATTATTAGTCCCCGAGGGTATCATCCACCTAGTAGTCAGTGCTTCTATCACTAGGTGGATACCTCTTCTGGTGGATTATTAGTCCCCGAGGGTATCATCCACCTAGTAGTCAGTGCTTCTATCACTAGGTCGATACCTCTGCTGGTGGACTATTAGTCCCCGGGGTATCATCCACCTAGTAGTCAGTGTTACAATCACTAGGTTGATACCTCTGCTGGTGGATTATTAGTCCCCGAGGGTATCATTTACCTGGTAGTCAGTGTTACAATCACTAGGTTGATACCTCTGCTGGTGGTTTATTAGTCCCCGAAGGTATCATCCACCTAGTAGTCAGTGTTACAATCACTAGGTTGATAACTCTGCTGGTGGATTATTAGTCCCCGAAGGTATCATCCACCTAGTAGTCAGTGTTACATTCACTAGGTTGATACCTCTGCTGGTGGTTTATTAGTCCCCGAAGGTATCATTCACCTAGTAGTCAGTGTTACAATCACTAGGTTGATACCTCTGCTGGTGGATTATTAGTCCCCGAGGGTATCATCCACCTAGTAGTCAGTGTTACAATCACTAGGTTGATACCTCTGCTGGTGGATTATTAGTCCCCGAGGATATCATCCACCTAGTAGTCAGTGTTACAATTACTAGGTTGATAACTCTGCTGGTGGATTATTAGTCCCCGAGGGTATCATCCACCTAGTAGTCAGTGTTACAATCACTAGGTTGATACCTTTGCTGGTGGTTTATTAGTCCCCGAGGGTATCATCCACCTAGTAGTCAGTATCTCGACACTTACATGGTTTATTAGATATATTTATTTCTGAAATTTACAATTCTTAGATAATGTAATTATTAATAAAACTAAGGTTCTCCTCCCTCAGGTATAGGTGACCTTAGCCGAGTTTGGCTATCCTGTTTAGGCACTTAGGTTTTATTGCTCCCAAAAATTATTTGGCTTTCCAATCTTTCGATTTTGAGCCTACCTGATGAAGGTTATTCAATAAACGCGTCGTGCGCACTAAATTAGATATCTACGGTTTTATTATTCCAGAAACACTGATGTGCGCACTAAATTAGATATCTACGGTTTTATTATTCCAGAAACACTGATGTGCGCACTAAATTAGATATCTACGGTTTTATTATTCCAGAAACACTGATGTGCGCACTAAATTAGATATCTACGGTTTTATTATTCCAGAAACACTGATGTGCGCACTAAATTAGATATCTACGGTTTTATTATTCCAGAAACACTGATGTGCGCACTAAATTAGATATCTACGTTTTCACTACACGAAGGAATGGCAGTGTGGACAATATGTTGCACTTGCATGACCCAAACATTTCACTAAGAGAGGATGTTTGGGTCCATAAAACGAGTTTAACTCTTCCACCTTTTTATTAAAATGCCCGTAGCAAGCCATAATGGTGACCGTAGCCGTATTTGTATACACCATAATTAAAATATATCCCATTTTATATCATGTAGTTTAATACTTTCCCTTTTTATGCATTCCGATGAATGATAAAATCTGTTTCAGCCTTCATAAATGTAGTTTTTTCATACACATAAACTATTTATATTTCCTTAAGTTAAAAATATACTACCAACGCCGAGAATAACAACATTTTGTGTATAAATAACTATGACCCGACTTATCAAATCAGGACACGTTTTATCTGGCAGGAAATCAAGTTGAAATTACACAGAAGGGCTACACTATTTACTAAGAATGGAGGTATGTGCCCAGAAAACTAGTTTGACCCTCCATAAGTGGTGGGGGTCATGTATATGTGTTTTAGTGGAATCGATTCAGGGGCGGATCCAGGTTTTCAAGTTAGGGGGGGGGGGGGGTGGGCGCACTTAAAAAAATTGCACCGAGCGGAGGGAGGCGCGAAAATGTTTGGGGTATTTCGTGTGAAAAATCACGATTTTACGCCAAAAAATCATATTTTTTCCAATTTTAGGGGGGGGCGTGCCAGCCCCTCCTCCCCCCCTGGATCCGCCCCTGTGATTCTGTCTCTGTTTCATACGCTTTACAGATTGAAATTGGGAACCGTTCTGACCTAGTAGTATTTTGTTCAGGTTTACATTACACCATTATAAATCACAGTATATTCTATATTTGTTATTTTCTTAATGTTGCATTTCATATTATAAGAAAGGATTAGAACCTAAATGCCGTCGTGGTCGTGATCGTATGGTAGTTAGATTTACAAATATATGTGCTATCAGTGCCTATCACCACTGAAGTTGCGCGTTCGAATCCAATTCATGGTGAGGTTCACTCGATACAACATTATGTGATAAAGTTTGTTAGTGACTTGCGACAGGCCGATGGTTTTCTCCACCAATAAAACTGACCGCCACGAAATAACTAATATATTGTTGAAAGTGGCGTTGAACACCATAACTCCACACACCCCATAGTTTCATTAAAATATTATTTCTATATATATATATATATATAGTAGATGTTATTCCATTTAAAGTGGGAATTAAGATGAAAAGACAAAATTAAGACAAAATGATTAGTCTGCACGTCTGGACTGTGGATCTCATGAGAACAACTCCGCAGGTTATTTTAACCCCTCAGTAGAATATGGCAGAGTGTAGCGACATGTTGACCTGCGAACTGTTGTTTCATTGAGCTAGCACTATATAAATTCAGCTCAACGTGTTGGTCAAATCTATAGCACACATTTTCATCAAAACGTACATTTTGTTCTTGCCTTGATATAGTTGGGGGGCAAATGCTCACTCGGTGTTAAACACAACATGAAATCGGATATGGCTGTAAGAGAACATATTGTGTTCGAGAACTCCCCAATTCCCGCCTTTAGTACATTTAAGATGACTTTTTAAAGTGGTGGACCTTTTAATGGACAACATATTAGATTATTTTAGTATGACAAATTGTAGATATACAATTGGCATTCCAATGAACACAAACTGCACTGCCACGTGTTTATCGTATTGCTGTGTCCAATGTGTTCTCCCATATCAATGAAATATAATGCTTCATCAAAACTCAATTTGCCTCCCGCGTAAGATTAAATGAGAAAGAAATCAAACATATAATATGTTTTTATTTTTAACAATAGATGTAGCAAAATAGTTCAGGCATTTATACCGTTAATTTCTCTTTAATTAGATATTTCCTATGTGTGTATGCATAGTTATTGTCTTCATCTCAGAGCAATCCCCTTACCCGATATTTGTTTTTATTTCCTCTTGACAGTTATTAGCTTATAGATGGGTTTTTTTAATTATTCATTGGCGAAATATTAATTATTCATGTGTGTAATGTTTAAGATAAGGGTAGATTACATATTATATATATAACAGTACAAATAATCACCACCCGGAGAGACATAACATCACCAGTGATACATAAAAGTATTAATAAACAAACGATCGGAAACTCCGAGAATAAGCCCACGTGTTTGTTTTGTTTTATTTATTTTTTTGTTTTGTTGTTTATTGCTGTTTTTTGTTGTTTTGGTTTTTGGCCATCCCTTTATGTCTTTTGATGTACTTGCTCCCAATTTGAATGTATCTGATGAAGGTTTTTCCAGAAAGGCGTCGTATGCACTAATTTTGATATCTACGTTTTAAAATAGTTCATGGCATAGCACCCGTTGTATATGATGACAACGCATGGAATATAGAAATATAACAAACATATCTTACACAATAATATTGCACAGCACATGTTGTGATAAATGAACATAGTCCGTGTTCCTCATCTTATTAGTTTTCTATGCTGTGTTTTATGGGTTTTTTGTGTTCGTCCTTTGTCTTATGGACGTTCTGACTTTTTCTTTTAATAAAATACAGTTAAACCTGCCCATGCAGTTACCTCTATTAAGCAGTGACCCGGTACTAAGAGGTCACATTTTGCTTGTCCTGTCGTAAAAAATTCCATATGAATTGAATCTCTTTTAAGAGGTCACCTGTCTTATAAGACCACCTTTTCTTTGTCTGAAAGGTGACCTCTTAATACAGGTTTGACTGTATTCTGTTCTTGTAACTCGATACAGAACCGCATGTGCAGTGTAATGGTTAGCGTGCTCGCACCGAAAGCTGTAGATGGTGGGTTCGAGCAGCGGTCCGGTCTAACAGAATTAGTATTTGATGCTTTTCTGTTTAAAAGCGAGCAGTACTAAGGAGTAAGAACAAATATTGGTTGACTCTGATTCAGGTTTTAAAGTGTCGGAGTGGAATGACATGTCTACCCGTGGAATATTGGTTGACTCTGATTCAGGTTAAAGTGTCGGAGTGGAATGACATGTCTACCCGTGGAATATTGGTTGACTCTGATTCAGGTTAAAGTGTCGGAGTGGAATGACATGTCTACCCGTGGAATATTGGTTGACTCTGATTCAGGTTAAAGTGTTCGAGTGGAATGACATGTCTACCCGTGGAATATTGGTTGACTCTGATTCAGGTTAAAGTGTCGGAGTGGAATGACATGTCTACCCTTGGAATATTGGTTGACTCTGATTCAGGTTAAAGTGTCGGAGTGGAATGACATGTCTACCCGTGGAATATTGGTTGACTCTGATTCAGGTTAAAGTGTTCGAGTGGAATGACATGTCTACCCGTGGAATATTGGTTGACTCTGATTCAGGTTAAAGTGTCGGAGTGGAATGACATGTCTACCCTTGGAATATTGGTTGACTCTGATTCAGGTTAAAGTGTCGGAGTGGAATGACATGTCTACCCGTGGAATATTGGTTGACTCTGATTCAGGTTAAAGTGTCGGAGTGGAATGACATGTCTACCCGTGGAATATTGGTTGACTCTGATTCAGGTTAAAGTGTCCGAGTGGAATGACATGTCTACCCGTGGAATATTGGTTGACTCTGATTCAGGTTAAAGTGTCGGAGTGGAATGACATGTCTACCCGTGGAATATTGGTAGACTCTGATTCAGGTTAAAGTGTCGGAGTGGAATGACATGTCTACCCGTGGAATATTGGTTGACTCTGATTCAGGTTAAAGTGTCGGAGTGGAATGACATGTCTACCCGTGGAATATTGGTTGACTCTGATTCAGGTTAAAGTGTTGGAGTGGAATGACATGTCTACCCGTGGAATATTGGTTGACTCTGATTCAGGTTAAAGTGTCGGAGTGGAACAATCTGTTTCAGCCAATCAAAAAGCCCGTTAGAACTCTCTCAATTTTCACGTCTATGGCGTTTGTCAAGGATGCAAATGAGATTTCTTTCAAAAACAGACTTAAAGGACATATAAATTGGCGTAAGGTAAGAAATTTTATCATAATTTGAATGGATGAAAGTATTTAGCTAGTCAAAATGACTCGTTTACGCATGGGAAAGTCTGTACACAGATGGGAAGTGGTCATCCCAGCGTTTGTACGACTTCGGATTTTCACGCCGTTTTGTTTTGGTTCGTGTATGATACCTCAGCAGTTCGGAGGCCTACACTAACAATTGGGGTCTCTTTGGAAAGGAAAATTACTTGACTTTCGACTGGTGGAAACATTTTTTTGAAAATATTAAGGCGTTCCGAAGTTACGATCAATTTAACACGACGACTTAAAAAAATGGAAGCAAGTGAGTTCGCCCCCTTGTAGTATTATATAGTATTTTTATTTTTTTTTCGGACGCACCTAGCCCCTGTGGTTTAGTATAGGATATATATTGTTAAATTTTTTGAACTTTATATATCAGCAGTATTGTTACCAATTGTATTATAGCTAATTCAGAGCTCCAGATAAGCTGCGTATTTGCGTTTTTTACGCTATGAAAACCAGTAAAAACGCATGTATTATCAGATCAGAGTGTACATTTACGCATACATATTGCTGTGTAAGCAAACTTTCCAAATTCGGAGCGTACTTGTACGCTGTTGACGATAATACATCGTGTACATAAACAATACATTTTTGACTTTGAGAAATTCCCCGTAATTACTTCTCTTTATACTTTTCGAAAGAGAAAGTGTATACATCCGAGAGGTACCGAATGTTTGCCTTTCTAAGCATCGATGTCAAAAGAGATCTGATTGGATGTTTAGGATAAATCATCCAATCGCGGTCAATATTATAAATAAATGCGGTTTAGTTAAGAACTAAAACGAAAGTGAATTTGGGAACACGTTGTTCGTTGAAAATGAGCAAGAACATGAATAAGCGCGCTACGGAAAATTATATACTTTTCTAGTGACAGTATAGTTAAAGGAATCATTGATGACATTATCAACACGGCTGTGAAAACTGCCGAAATCGACGAGCAAAAAACAAAATATTTACAACATTTTATTAATAAACATGACACAATCGTGTCAAATTAAACAGAGATATACATTGCACTTGCATCCTGTGTTTATTGAATAACACTTGTGTTCAACATAATTTTAAAAGTGTACATGTAAGCAATCTTTTCTGAAGTAGAGAGTACAACAGTGCAAAGGAAATATGCAAATACGCATCATTTTCAAAAGTAGGGGGTAATTACCCTTTGGACTTGAAAATTATCTGGAACTCTGTAATTGTTCTCTTGTTTTTTTATGGAAATAAAAAAAATACCCATGTGGAGCCTTTTTTTAATTGTTTATTTACATTTACAATGGAATGCGGTGCTTACTAAAATAATGCTATGTCTAGCAGAAGCAGTTTTACGAAGTAGTAGATTTTTTTGCGTGAACCCCTATTGAATTTCTACTTGAAAGGTAAAAAAAAAATTGTGAAGCCTTCTTTTAAATTATCGTGGGAACCTTTAATTTGTCAGCAAAATATTTATCGAAGAAAGATTCCTCAACAATGTTACCGGAACTGACGGAATTTGTCCCGGCAATTAGAATGGGGATTGCAAAAAAAGTGCTTTTAGGTCTTGAAAACCGTGCAGGATGCATTTTTTCACTTCTTCTCAATTCTTTTGAATGGCGCTTACGCTTCAAAATTTGAAACTGGGTGGGAACCTTGAGTTTTTGTGGTACAGCTGTAATATTTTGAGATATTGTTCAAACCGGTACATAGTTTGATTAATTATCCCGGAAAATTGTCCGGCCCAAGTTAACAGAAAGTTTCCCGTTCAACTGTATGTTAAAATCCAAATTCTCTTTGAGCCGCCATTTTGAATATGCAAATGAGCAAATGACCTATCATTTCTGGCTATGCGGAGGGTGTTGCTCGGTCTTTAGTTTTCTATGTAATATTTTGTGGGTCGTTGTTTGTACTTTTTTCATTTTTTTTGGGGTCATATTATTGACTGTTCTTCTTCACTTTACGGATTCAAATTACCCTTTTGGTATCTTTTGGATTGAAACAATAGCAAAAAGTGGCGGGGTTAAATGTAAAGATTTTGGTCATTGTATTGTCTGTCCTTCTTCGATTTACAGCTTCTGATTATCCCTTTTGGAATTTTCTTACAACTTACTTTTCTTACAACTGACGAAATAATGAATGCATTGGACCTCATGCAAGTCCAAAACTGGCAAAGCTAGAATGGGGTCCAGAGACCTGAAGTTTACACATTTACATTTACGTCGAAAATCACGTGACAAAAAACGTCAAGTGAACTCTCCTGTGTCACTGGCTTCCCGGCTGTTTAATCGATTTGAGATGATAAAAAGTAACAAAAGTATATTTATTTGGTTATTTGAACAGTAATAACATTTTGCTATCTGCTATAGGATAAAAGAGATGTTTTGAATCCATTAACTTTGTGTATTTCTTGATGGCTGTGATATGAGTCTATTGAGATAATTAAAAGACACAGCAGCATGTCAAGTGCTATTTACTTAACATTATAACAACCTAACGTTTCAAAGATCTTAGCTTTGGTTAATGGGGAAAATCTTAAAATGGAGGATCAACATTGATATTGCATCAGGAATCAATGAAGGTAAAATTACAAAGATCTTTCCTTCCATGACATTCATGATGATCTTAATCGTTCAATATGAAAATTACAATTTCTTTAGTGTTTGAAAATAATACATTTATACGTCACTTTAACGACATCATATCTTATTTATGCTATTTGTGTTTGTTGCGTATATTATAATGGTGTCCAACATATATTGCCATTGACTATATGAGTATCATGGCGGGTGTCTAATAAGAGAGGGCCAGGGTGGTTCAATGAGTTAGGTATTATCTAACAACTCATACAAGCCTATCACCAATACGGCGTGGGTTCGCGCCCGGCTTTGTAAATTACAAAAAGGGTGCACTCGACTCGCAGCCGCAAGTGATAAAGCTTACCAGTTGCTTGCCTATGGTCGAAGGTTCCCTCCGGATACTCCGGCTTCTTCCACCACTAAAACTGGTCGCCATGATATAGCTGAAATATTGCTGAAAATGGCGTTAAAACACAATAAATCTAATAATAGGCAGGAACTGCTTTCCCTTCGTGTGCCCCTGGGTTCACCCCCGGTTTTGATGGAGTCCGTGTTGCTCATCTTTTTAGTTTTCTGTGTTGTGTTTTCCTTTGTTTGTTTTCGTCTTGTTTCGTCTGTACACAAATGTTGCCCGTTACTCAGGTTGCTAATTTGATGTTAAATAATAAACCAATTAATCAAATATCTCGACAAGAAAATGATACTGAAGCAGCAGTATAGTAAAATAGTAATTAATAGTATATACACCTATTTACTTATCAAGACACTAGCAGGTTTATTTTCCCTCGAGACACTAATTATTTCCCAGCACAAAGCGTATGTTGGAAGTTCTGTAAATCAAGTCTGATCATGCTCCAAGCCATAACCCGTGTGTCAATTCATATGAAAACCATAGTTTTTTATTTGGTCCGTAATTAGTATTTAGTAGTTACCATAGCGACATCACAACACACAAAGTTCCTCAGCTTAAAGGCCAATTAAACAGATTATGAAAAAATATATATAACCTGACTAGACGACATACTCACATAGTATTCATCGTTGAAAAACAAAGAGTAATTATGACCCATCCTTCTAATCATTTTAATTTGTTTCAAAAACCATTTTAATATTAAGCTGATTTTTGATTGGCTGTAAAAATAATGTGTCGGAACTAATCAATGTTTTAAAAAGATATATCCATGGATACTTGTAGTTCACAACGACGAGCATTTCGGTCAGTTGACATGATTAGGCGTGCGTTACCAATGATATTCTGTATATGTAGATGTACTTTCTAAAACGTTCGGAATATCTATTACAGTTACAGACGTTTATTACGGGTTTGTAACTAGATTAACATAACGGGTGCCAATAGTGGAGCAGGAACTGCTTACCCTTCAGGAGCACCTGAGTTCACCCCCGGTTTTTATTTGAGTTCGTGTTACTCGATCTGTAGTTTTATGTTTATGCTTTGTAGATCGTTCCATTTGTCCTTTTTCTTTTGGTCATAGTGTTGTCTGTTCTTCTTCGACTTACGGATTCTGATTACCCCTTTGGTATCTTCAAATTCATCTTAAATAGATACCAATGAAATACTGAGATTTCCAAGTGAAAGAAAATGCAGCATTTCATCAAGTGAAATAAAATTTAAACGTTTATTTAAGAAATAATTAACGGATGGAAGCCTTAGTTTGTATCCAGTTTTAACATGGGTAACATTATTTTCGTAAATATTTTATCCCGAGCGAAAGCGAGTGATAAAATGCAGCAAAAATAATCTTACCTATTTTAAAACGTTATACAAACTATGGCTTCCATGAATTATTTCGATTCTAGTAGGAAAAATCTAACTTATAATTTGAAGTGGAAGTCAGTAATGGAAATGCATGTAACACGTAATAACAAAATCCACCAACCTTCACAATGGTCACAATGGTACAGTTGTTGGATTTTCTATGACGGTGATGCAATTAAATTACTGATATTTTCCAATTTAATGGCATTTTGAATTTAGCTACTTAAACAAGTAAAATGCTTACAAAATCGTTAAATAAATCAGTAACTAGCTTATGCCAATGTCACCAGCGTTCCTTGCATTTTTATGTTTATATGCATGAATACATGAATTTACATGAATTTACGCAGGAATGATGTCTATAATTTGTTCGTCAATACGCATGTGCGAAATAAAATATATCGGGAGTTTTATCACGGTATTATTTATATAGCCAATGAAAACGTCGAGTTGGAATTCACTGTATGACGTTAAAGTACCAACGTCACCACAATCGTGCGACAATGAAAAAAAATGCTTCCTTTTCTGAAACGTGTTATCAGCACAAAAAAGTATTAGATATATGTAATAAACAGTATTACTCCTCTTGCATTCCAGTGTGGTTTATGGTGCTTAACGCCACGTTCAACAATATTTCAGTTATATCGTGGCGGTTCTTGCATTCCGAAATCATTAGGCGTTGTATATTAATATTACCGCTTTCCGGTGTCATAGGGGGAACTTTTACTATATAGTATGTATTCCGCATAGTAAATCTGCCTACCTACTCAAATACTGCAAAATGGCTCCGTATATTTTTTTTTTACCTTTTAATCATAACAACCGGATATAATTAATGGTATATAACAATTAAAATTAACACGATTAAGGTGCTAAATTCCGAATCAATAGTAATTATCCGGATTAAGGGGGAACATTTACTACATAGCAAAATATCCGGGGGGATGATCGGCTATGGATGAGGGAATGTTTGCTAGTAAATTTTCCCCCGGGGGAATATTTACTATATAGCAAAGTATTCGGGGGGGGGGGGGGGGGGGGAGGTTTACTATATAGCAAATATTCCGAGGGGGAAGTAAACATCCCGGGGGAAGGTTTGCTATGCGGAAGGTTTACTATACCGACACAGGAAAACCGCGAAATTTATTTCATCTTATGAAATTTGAGAATTAAAAGTAATCTGTAAAATCATCCTATTGTTAACATGTTTATTGAAATGCATTCAATGGCTATTTGTTATATAATTCTCACCTTATTTTTGTATTTGTAATTTTCCAAATAAAATACTTCTACTTAAAATGTTCTAAGGTAATATACAGGTATAAAGATGCCATACTCATCAGGAGTTATATAGAAATGTATTGGGGATATTTGAACCTAAATTAAATAATTAATTAGTTGTTTGATTAATATTTGTTTGTTTGTTTGAAGGTGTGTTTCAGACCACTTTCAACACTGCATATTTCAGTTATATCATGGCGGTCAGTTTTGATTGGTGGAGGAAACCGGAGGACCAGGAGAAAACCACCGACCTGTCGCAAGTCATTGACAAACCTTATCTCATAATGTTGTACACCTCGCCCTGATTCAGAATCGAACTCACAACAGCAGTGGTGATTAGCACTGATTGCATAGGTAGTTATAAACTCAACTACCATACGATCACGGCCACGATGGCCCCTATTTGAATCAAAATTAATTAAGAAATAAATCATGGAAACCAGAATGTGTTGGGAGTTTTAACATGGATTGGCGGATATTAGTATTTTATCCCGAGCCAGAAGCTAATATCCGCCAATCCATGTTAAAACTCAAAACACATTCTGGCTTCCATGATTTATTTCGATTCTGATATGTCTAAGAGTACAAATACGGTAGTATGCTTTGATTGGAAGACGGTAATTTATATTTACGCTTGCGGAAAATGTAGCACACAATTATATGCTGCCAATGGAAAAGTCGGTCACATTCACCGGCGCATGTGCCAATGAGGTTATACCGAATGGATAACTCGCTCGATTGTTAACAAAGCGAAAGAAGGAGGTCATGTTAGAATAATGTTAGAATAATTAATTTATTAAGCGGTTTATTAAGCGTAAACTGACCCAAACCAGGTTATGCAAGTATAACCTGTTCAACAATTTCAAATATTCCTTATAATTTAATTTTTACAACAAAATTTAATGATTCCTAGATTTTAATTTCATGTGACTATTTGAATTTGTTGTTGGCGGATGAACACGTTGGGGACGTCACAATACCAACCCAAGGTTATCGAGTATAACCAAAATTTACTCCAGGCGGATTAGCCAATCAGATTGAAATATTAAAATCAAATTAAATTATTGTTTGATTAATACATAATTGTTGAATGTTTTATTTTATCAAACTTTAATCATGTATTCTATGGAAATGGGATGTTAACAATTAGATATACCCCATGTTAGAAAACCTTATATCATATAAAGTTTTTGAAATTTATTTTATATACATAGTATATATTTAATTTTAAGAAAGTTGATATTCAGGTAATATGAGGTAACATACCCTTAATGGTGCCATATGTGATTTTAAGAAAGTTAACGTTCAAAATGTACTTTCGTCAGTTCTTCTTTTATGACGTCATCAGCTTGGAATGTAGAAAAACCCAGAAGACTTCCTTACTTCCTTATTAATAAATACAAAATCCCATTGGAGAATTATTCAGACAAGCATTTAATATGTTCGTTTCATATCACAGGAAACTGTACCATTTAATAAATGATTTATACAGACGTAAATATATAATCTAGTGTGCACGGCACGTTTCTGGAATGACCTACATCAGGTACGCTCAAAATCAAAACATTGGAAAGTCAAATAATTTAAATGTGTTTGGGAGCAATAAAACCAAAGGACCTAAACAGGATAGCCAAATTCGGCTGAGGTCACCTACGCTTGATGAAGGAGAACCTTAGTTTGATTAATTATTAAATAATTTATTTTTAGAATTAAGCGATATTAAAAAACTTTACACTATGTTATTTCTTTTTTTAATTGCAGTTATATAATCTATCTGGATCAATATTATGTTTTTCAGTCGGGGAAGTTTTATTTACTTCAGACGTAAAAGTCACAATCGGCAAACCTCGGGTGAGTCCGCTTCTCTCCCTCAATACCTCGGCTGTAATACGGTATTTGATATGCGTCTACGCGTCATATTTCTTCGCCGGAAGAACGTATCACTTCAATCAAACATTGCGCACCGCGAATAAGTTCTAAAATGGCGACAATAGATGAGTTTGCTTTGAAAAATATTGGTCTTTGATGAAGGTACGGAATCAGCCGACATTGCGACGAATGAAAATATATTATTATCGGACGAATATTCGAAAGTGAAATTATTTTAATACCTCCTTCATTGAAGATTTCCGAGAGTAGTTCCAATGGGAGCTATCGTATTTACGGACGAGGTATGATGAAGGTACGGAATCAGCCGAAGTTGCGACGAGTGGTAAAAGTCAATAAAATCCGGGTCCGAGTAATGTTTTGGTACTGGCTCCAGAAATTATGTAGTATACTATCCCTGTCATAACTTAGTAATTTTAATATATTAAGATATACTCAATATATATGCACATGCATGTGAAAAAATCATGGATCATAATTAATTATCATACATGTATATAAAAAATAATTTACATGCATCAAAACAAATCATTTAAAAAAAATAAAACATATATTAATAATAAATACAATACATTAAGGGGTCGTCGTGATCGTATGGTAGTTGGATTTACAACTTCCTATGTAATCAGTGGCTATCACCACTAACGGTGTGACTTCGAACCCTGTTCGTGGCGAGGTGTACTCGATACAACATTATGTGATAAAGTTTGTCAGTTACTTACGACAGGTAGGTGGTTTTCTCCGGTTTCCTCCATCAATAAAACTGACCGCCACAATATAACTGTAATATTGTTGAAAGTGGCGTTAAACACCGTAAACCAACCATTCATTAAAGATAACTTTCTTATAAAAAGTTGTGATATATGAAAAATTACGTTTGTTTTTAATACATGAAATATTCGAGATTAGCATTAATATATTAAAAAATAGACATTAATTACAATGTATCATATATGCAAAAAACAAAAAGGTATTTGCCTGCTTTGTTGATTTAAAGAAGGCCTTCGACACATTAATTCATGAAGGAATCAAACTAAAACTATTAGAAATAGGTAGTGGATCATTGTTCTACAACATAATAAAAAATATGTATGATGTAAGTAAATCTTGTGTTAAGATTGATGACACATTAAGTGATTGTTTTCCCTACACAATTAGAGGTTAAACAAGGTGACAATCTTAGCCCCAACTTATTCAAGATATTTATAAATGAACTTCCTAAATATTTGGAAAAGTCTTCTGATCCAGTTATCCTTAATGATAAACCTATACACTGTTTAATGTATGCAGATGATATTATTTTGCTCTCAACATCCGCACCAGGACTACAAGAAAAAAAATAGGCATTCTTGGCAAATTTTGTGATGACTGCATGGTGTCTAACAGTTAACATTAAAAAAAAAATGATGGTTTTTAACAATGCAGGCAGACTATCAAATGTGCAATTTAAACTCAACAATACTGTACTTGAATGTGTCAACAGGTACAAATATTTGGGTCTAACTTTTTGTTCATCAGGTTCATTTATGTATGCACAAGAACTTTATAATAAAGCTTCGAAAGCATATTTCAAACTGTCAAAAGACCTCCTTTCATTAAATCCTGGGCTTCATACAAGTATGTATGTATTTGATCACACAATTAAGCCAATACTGCTCTATGGCTGTGAAATTTGGGGAACATTCAACACTTTCTCTGCAAAATTCAGACATGGGGTGCAGAATTTATCTTTTGACCAAATTTATTGTAAGCAAAAAGCTGAACTTTTGCACCAGAAATTCTGCAAGTACATACTAGGTGTACACAAAAAATCTACAAATTTTGCTGTTCTATCAGAACTTGGTAGATTTCCTCTTCATTTTAATGTCATTAAAGCAATGATTAGATATTATGATATACTTAAAAAAATTGAAGAAATGTTTCCTCTTTTGCATGCAGCATCTAAAGAATCTATATCAATTGATGATTCAAATGGGATAATGTCATTACTCCGACACTCAATACTCCGACAGTCATTACTCCGACACTTATTACTCCGACAATCATTACCCCGACACTTATTACTCCGACAATCATTACTCCGACAATCATTACCCCGACACTTATTACTCCGACAATCATTACTCCGACTCTTAATACTTCGACAGTGACCGATAGTCTTTGCAATTCTGGCGCTTTTAGCAATCCAAATGCAGTACGGGACTGTCCATTTAACTTGAAAGGGGCATGGTTTTTATCCCGGAGTCGGAAGTTTTTTTCGTATGCAGCGCTATTGTTTTTAAAGCTTTTCAGCCCTCTAGCACAACTTAGAATGATGACCAACCACTATACCAAGTGACTTCGGGTCAAGCGATTAAGACTTGTAGTTCATGATCAAAAGCTTGGAAAGAAAAATAATGGTACAAAAACAAAGTCTCCCAAACTTCGTTTTTAAAGAAATTAAAATTTAACAAACTAAAGTGTAATTTTATTAAAAAAAAATTTCAGTTTTAAAATTGGGATTCAATTAAAAAGTTGCAAAGGAGGGTCGTGAGCGCACCGCCCCATGGTTTATAGTGTGAAACACGGGTCATAAATGGCAAATGAGTGCGCCCTAATTTGAAAATGTTATAATACAATATATTTAACAGTGGTTTTCGATCGTAAAAAAGGAAAAAGTCCATTTTGAAACGAAATCTCTTGTCTAACTTTATATTTGTGAAATAAGAAAATACTGAGATGTGGAACAAATGTCCATGAGACAACGATCCAGCAAAACAGAATTTGCAAATGGTAAACAACCAGCCAGCAGTCTTCAACATGGACAAATGTCCACTGCTGGGCGTTCTACATGTAGCCCCATATCACATATAAACGTAATGTGATAAATTCAATACCAGACCCAGAAATACACATTGGAAAACCCTGTTCCCGACAATTAACATGTAACAGAAAGAAGACAAACGTTTAATCTGATGCGTTTTGCGGCACTCGTGATCATATTTTCAATATCCACTCCGTGCAATTATCCTATAATTGTTTGGAGTTGCGATTAGATAGGATATGATGATATAGTCCGGGATGCATGGTCGGAGTATTAATGAGTGTTGGAGTAATGAGTGTCGGAGTTATGAGTGTTGGAGAAATAACTGCCGGAGTTATGACTGTCGGAGTAATGACTTTCGGAGTAATGAGACGACCCCATTCAAATCATGCTTCTTGGTTTTCTTCAATAAAATTTATTAGCAATAAAATAGCTCAATTTTTGGATCTGAAAAACAATAAGATAAGTAATGCAATTTTAAATAAGTTTTTCATTAATGAATGGAACAAAAATAAAGAAAAATTCTCAGATGGCAAATTGAGCACTTATTTAACTGTAAAAAACAACTTTGGTTTTGAAAAATATCTTGACAAAATTAAGAATTTTGAACAGAGGAGAACTTTGACTAGATTTAGAATCTCTGCTCATAAGTTAGCCATAGAAACTGGCAGATACAAGGGAATTCCCCGACACGACAGAATTTGCACACGATGCACGGATAATACTGTAGAGGATGAGAGACACTTCCTATTTTCTTGTAACTATCAAACTCAGGAAAGAGAAGCCTTAATGTTCATTACAATGAAAATTGTGCAAACTTTGCATTACTTAATATACGAGATGTAAAACTTTTATGGCTTTTAAACAATGAAAATATTGATATTCTTTGTGCTCTCTGTACTTTTTTAAAACATATTTAATCTTCTCTCCTGAAGTTTGATATCATGTTGGGAGATGTTTCTCTCTTCTACAGCTGTTGCGAGGTCCACTGGGCACTTGATACATTTAAGAATATAATGATGAAAATTGGTCCTAATGCACCTGCCCTTGATGACCTCTGTATCTGGATGATGCAAATTTCCTCCTTGTACATTGGCCATGAGGAGGACTTTGATTCCATTTTAATTTCATTTTGTTTAATCATTTCCAGTCTAAATGTCCTTGATGACCTCTGTATATGAATGGCATTGCTCTCATGCATGTACATTGGTCATGTGGAGGACGCTGGATCTGCCTTCTGTCATTGAATTAGCCCCTTGTAAATATAAAAGGGTTTATTTCTATTTCGGTGTTCAGAAGAAGTTAATAACTTATTAAATATCAACAAATGATATATATTTATTGTTTTTTTTTGTAATTGCCCAGTGGACTCTTCCAAATATTATACTCATCAGAGACATAAATATGTTTAGTACTTATGTACCAATTTCTGCAAATTGCTTGTTTGTATACTGTTTATTACATTTATGTATTAGAATGTTTATTGTTTTTTTGTGTAATATAAATCACTGCAATGATTCTGCCCCTTGCTGGGACCTTGATTGGACAATAAAATCTTATCTTATATTATCTTATCTTATATGTGACCATGGCTCAGAAAAGGGGCCCAGATGAGGAAAAATCAGATTTTGAGATTTTAGCATTTTTAGTGTTGTACTACATGTATATCAATAAAGCTTGTGTGAAAATTTTATGGCAATATCTAAGGTACTTTTCGAGATATGGCCATTTTATATATTTGACTCACTATAAACCTTGCTGTTGTTTTCAATTGATTTTTCATTCTTTTTCTTGGTCTTCAACAGTGTTGGCATGTCTATTCATCATCTGTTCATGGATATTTTTTACCTGTGACCTTGACCTTTGAAATAATTTACATATATGCTATACAAATGAAATATTTCTTTGATGATTCACTAAGCCATATATATTTAGGATTATGTTTATGGTATTTAACGCCACTTTCAGAACCATTTTAAAACCCATTAATTTTTACACAAATCTAAATCTCTGTCCAGATATTTGTATCAACTTTGATTTGTAATCATTAGGCTCAGCAGTATAGGAGGAGATTTCAACAACTTATATCATTAGCAAAAATTGTTGTGTCGAAATGGGGTTAGGGTTTTGGTGTTTAACAATATTTCAGTTATATCGTGGCGGTCAGTTTTATTGGTGGAGGCAACCAGAATACCATGAGAAAACCACCGACCTGCCGCAAGTCACTGACAAACTTTATCACATAATACTGTATCGAGTACACCTCGCCATGAGTTGGATTAGAACTCACAACTTTAGCAGTGATAGGCATTGATTGCATAGGTAGTTGTAAATCCAACGACCATACGATCACGACGGCCCCTAAATTCGTTGTCCTTTCCATTGATCTTAATTGCTAGACCATGTAACATTTTGCTAGACCATGTAACATTTTGCTAGACCATGTAACATTTTGCTAGACCATGTAACATTTAGCTAGACCATGTAACATTTAGCTAGACCATGTAACATTTAGCTAGACCATGTAACATTTTGCTAGACCATGTAACATTTTGCTAGACCATGTAACATTTTGCTAGACCATGTAACATTTTTCTAGACCATGTAACATTTTGCTAGACCATGTAACATTTTGCTAGACCATGTAACATTTTGCTAGCCGTAACGGAAATAACTCCTTTGAAAAAGGTGTAAAAACGTATAATTTTAGAATAAAAAAAAGGGAGGGGGTGCAAATGGTCTATTTACATAAATATCAAAAATTGATATACATTGTACATTAAAAATAATATACTTATAAACAAAATGATTTTCTTTCCTATCAAAAATGTAATTAATGATATATAATGATGTTTACCATGTATTCTAAATATCATTATGCATGTGAAATAGCTAAATAATAATATGTTTTCAAAATGTGAAATCATGACCGCGATATTACGCAATTCATGTAAAGCAATGTTTGTTGGATCAGCGAACCGTATAGACGCACATCATTCAACAGCTCTCAATGCTACACACATTATAACGTTTGATAAGCAATCCGTTTACACTTACCCAACAAGGGGCTCAGACGTTTAGCGTGTTAAAATTTACTCATGCTCATGCGTTTAACAGATAACAATGAGATATTATCCTGATACCGAAGCGCTAAAGTTTGTAGTTACCTACCCTAATCAAGAGCTACACCGGCCAGATCATATATGATCGCTGTCATATTTCCCCCTAATAAATCCTGAAGTCATGATATGGCGGCAGAACACACAGAAAATGATGACAAGCAACAATACCCAAAGCTAACTTATCCAACAGTTCAATGGACCACACAATTTATTTTCAATGTATTGCAAGTACTAAAAGTATTGATAAATGAACTTCTATGAATAATAAATTATCTTTAACAAAATTATGAATTGATGTTATATTTCTATGAGGCAAATTGATTACCATAACGACGGAATTAAAAATGAAACTAAAATAAATAAATACATACTTAAATTATACTCAACACAAGTAAAGTAAGATTTCCTCCAAAATTTCATCACAATTTTTTTTTTTTTTTTTTTTTATAAAATCAACGTCATTGATGATACGGTAATCTTATATTACATGGGTTCTGTTTCGACTAAACCGAAGGACAGACAATACAATGACCAACTGAAAAAGGACAATGGACAAACAATGAGAGACAAAACACTACACAGAAAAAGCTAATGTTTGAGCAACACAACACCACCCCATTAAATATCAGGAGTGAACTCGGTGCTCCAGAAGGGTAAGCAGTTCCTGCTCCACACGTGGCATCCGTTGTGTTAATCTTGTTACCCGTAACAACGTGGATATGTAATTTAATGCACACGACGTGTTTCTGGAATAACCTTCGTCTAGTTAGCTCAAAATCAAAAGATAGGAAATTCAAATACTTTAAAAGTCTTTGGGAGCAACTAACCAAAGGACCTATACAGTATCGACAAAATCAGCTACGGTTACGTACGCCAGAAGGCGATTTGAACTTTATTTTAATAATTACTTTTTTAGGTGAAATGCGGTCCTAAATATTGCAATTGTTGCTACGATGTATCGCTAAGGTTCATTTCTCTCTCAACCATAGCTTTAGGTAGCCCAAGAAGATTTTGGCTATCCTGTTTATGTCCTTTGGTTTTCTTGCAATCCCAAAGACTTTGGATTTATTTGACTTTCTAATCTAATGGCTCTTGAACGTAGCTGATGAGGGTTATTCAAGAAATGTGCAGTGTGGACAACATTTTCATTGGGTCGATACCTCTGATGATGCGTTAGTCCTCATGGTATCACATTCCCAGTAGTCAGTGTTTTGGCACAAACATGAATTATAAGATATCTTCATAATTGAAATTGGCAGTTCCTCAATAATGTTTTACTTCATCACCTCCAGGTCTATGTAACTGTATAGGGTTAGGGTTATGGTGCTTAACGCAACTTTCAACAATATTTCAGGCTATATCGTGGTGGTCAGTTTTATTGGTGGAGGAAACCAGAGTACCCGGAGAAAACCACCGACCTGTCACAAGTCACTGAGAAACTTTATCACATACTGTTGCATCGAATACACCTCGCCATGAACAGTGTTCGAACCGTCACAACTTTAGTGGTGATACGCATTGATTGCACAGGTAGTTGTAAATCCAACTACCATACGATCATGACCACGACGGCCCCTGTATCATTATACAATTTTGGCTATCCTGTTTAGTCACGTTGGTTTGCTTGCTCTCAAAGACTTTATTTGGCTTTCAGTTTTGACTTTTTAAATACCGAATCACCTTCAACAAGCTGAAGATTATGTCTGAGGTTGCACATGACAATTCAGTGAGTGAGTGATTGTTGTTTAACGCCAACTCAGCAATTTTTCAGCTATATAATCGCGAGAAAAAGTTACATTTCAATGAAATGATGAGGTCTGCTTTTTACTAGACCAACACGCTTAGTTGAATTTGTATAGTGCTAGTTCACTGAAACAATAGTCCGCGGATAGACATGTCGCCCCACTGTGATATTATCTTGATTCTGAGTCTACCAGTCTTTGCTCTTTCTCCTTAATGCTGGGTGCTTAGAGGAGAAGAAACAAACACCAATTTAATTGTCTGTGGTTTGATTCGATCGGGACTCGAACCGACGATCTACCGCTCTCGAGGCGAGCACTCTAACAATTACACCACCGATGCGGTCATGACAATGGTTAAAATTATTGACATGTTTAATATATTGGTATTTAATAGAGCAGACAGCACTCTTGAATAATTATCGGAAGTGGCAGCCAATGCTAGTCAGATATAGTAGGAAAAACAATTCCGGTCTTTGTTGAGTCTTCCAAGCTTAAGGAGGCCTAGGGATAACAGAAGACGAGTAATGCACTGATTGTCTCAATGGTGGTTTATCTCTGTCTTGTTTTAGTATTAGCTACTTTTTCCTTTGCCATTTTATACAAAAAAACAAGTCAAACATCTTTACGTTCCGCCATTTTGAATACCAGACTCTATTTACATATCATCTTGTATATATGAATATTTCCACGTTACTTACTATTTTATTCAATCTTTGATAAAATGCCTATAGATAAACACACATACAATAATAATCAATCATTAAATGTACAGAATACATGCTGTAAATCGACGATATTCCTACCGGACTCTATATCCGCCATTTTGAATCTATGAACAATTGCCGATCACCTTGCATATGTCAATAAAAACCTATTATTTATTATTTATTTTGTTGGAAATTATAAGAAATATATAAAAAACAACCAATACCACAGGAATACATCATTTAATAAACATATAAACTAATATTTTACCTCCGGACTCTACCGGACTTCTCCTGACTCTACCGGTTTAGTTGTACCCCTCCACCATTATCCATTAGCACGAATTATAAAATCCTTTGTACACTAATATTATCAACATAACTAAAGTCTAAAATGTCACTTCAGTTTTCCCTTATGTTTTAAAATATTCACTGACAAAAGATAAAAGTCTCTTCAATTGATTTTCCTGTTTGACGGATAAATTATTAAAAGTATTTTAAAATGTCATAGTTACTTCACTTAACATATCCTGTTCACACGGTAAAAGTTAAAAACTACTTAAAACGTGCTGGTCGTTTGGTTAAAATTCACAGACATTGTTGCAAATGTTCTAAAAACTCTAAAAACAGTTCATCGGCCCCTCAACTGTGTATGTAACTTAATCATAGCAAGGACGTATATACGTCCTTGATCATAGCATATTAGGACTGTATTATCTGCATCCCTGCTGCTTAATGGTTCCCTGCATGTCCAATATTCTTGTTTGTCGAAGCATATGGAGTTGGAACATGAGACATCGAGAACAGTATTCTATGTTCGCTACACTGGCTGGCATGTGACGTAGAGAACAGTATTCTATGTTCGCTACACTGGCTGGCATGTGACGTAGAGAACAGTATTCTATGTTCGCTACACTGGCTGGCATGTGACGTCGAGAACAGTATTCTCTGTTCGCTACACTGGCTGGCATGTGACGTCGAGAACAGTATTCTATGTTCGCTACACTGGCTGGCATGTGACGTAGAGAACAGTATTCTATGTTCGCTACACTGGCTGGCATGTGACGTAGAGAACAGTATTCTATGTTCGCTACACTGGCTGGCATGTGACGTAGAGAACAGTATTCTATGTTCGCTATACTGGCTGGGTCTAAATTAAGTTTACTGATTACAGATGTTATGTCCAGTAATAGCTGGATTGTTGTGTCTTGTGGTAGACATTTCCAACTGGTTTCTTTATCATTTAATATTTCCTCTATTTCTTGGAGTATTGGCTTTCTGACCTCTTCTAATCGTTCGCAATCCATGATGAAGTGTTCAATATTTTCTTTGTCTTTACTGCATAGTAAGCAGAGTATACTGTTCGCTTCATTCTTGGACATCTTTATTCGGTTGCTTTGGAGCCTGTTAGTTGTTTAAGCTTGGTTGGTAGTCTATGGATGTCCCCTTTTGAACTACAGTTGATCTTCAATATTGGGTGCAGTTTCCCTTTTTCCAGATTAACACAGCTCAAATACCGAAGGCCATTATAATATGGAGTAGACTCTACAATTGGCTTGCTCCAATATTCATGTATTTTCCTTTTTACTGCTGTTGTCCATATAGTTTTCTTTGGAGCATTATCTAAGTACCACCATGCTTCTAGCATGTTGTATTTCCTCAGTATGTTTTAAATTTCTATAAACCAGCTATTGCTCTCATTTGACTTGACTATTAACTGCCTTCTAGCTAGGGTCTTCTCTACCTGTCCTCAGCCTGATTACATATGTTGTTGAATAGCCCCAATGCTGTATATGGAGTGTATATGGATTTGCGATAATTTAAATGATAAATCATGCATGGGGAAAAGACCACATTGTTAATAATACATGTACAAACGGATTAGTAAATTATTTGGTGGTTTTCCAATCTTTGACATTGAGCATACCTGATGAACGTCATTCCAGCCCCCCCCCCCCCCCCCCCCCCCCAAACAAATCATGTGGTGCACACTTAATTACATTTATACCTATCTACCTTTTATTTACAAATGATACTTCATTTAGGTAAAAAAGTAGGACTGGACTATGGGCTTATAGGAAGAAGTCCAGATTGATACAGGATAAAGAGGAATATTATAGGTTATTAGGGACTGTGGCATTCTCCATAAACGAACCAATCATTTACATCCCTTCCCTTGGGAAATTTATCTATTTGATTCATTCATCATAACTAGTGGACACCCATTTTGGAGGAGGTGCACCCCACAGCATAGAAACTAAGCCCTATTAACCAGGGCCGAGTTCCCCAGTCCTCCCAAGTTCAGCCTTTAAAACCCAATTGTAGTACAATGTACATGTATTTAACAGGCACTAAATAATAATTCTTATATCCTATATAAATAATTAATTTTTATTCTTTAACACATAATATAGCATTATAAAATCATGCAAATTAAGCAAAATATAAATAATAATTTTTTTTTACCTGATCCATTGCCAAGGTGATAAACAATGATGATAAATACAAGGTTATTATGCCAAAGTCAACACATGTAAAAGGTCATCAAACCTGGTTGCTCCTTTAATTATAACAATAAAGCCAAATTACATCTCCCTTTGGTGTGGCCTGCTTAAGTTCTTTGATTTGTTCTTTTCAGTTAGGGTTAGGGTCAGGATTATGGCGTTTAATGCCACTTTCAACAATATTTCAGTTATCTCATAGCGGTCAGTTTTATTGGTAGAGGAAAGCAGAGTACCCGGAGAAAACTACTGAGCTGTGGCAAGTCACTGACAAACTTTATCACATATGCTGTATCAAGTACACCTCGTGTGAGTGGGATTCAAACTCACAACATTAGTGGTGATAGGCACTGATTGCATAGCCATAGGTAGTTGTAACTCCAACTACAATATGACCATGACGGATCCTAGTCACATTGTGTAAATGACTTTGCAATAATAAGGTTGTAATATATCATATTCTTAGTATGAAAAACTCACAGCTTTTAAAATCAAGCTTATTGATAAAATGTATATAATTTTGCTTATACAGCTGTAGATTAAAATAAATTTGTCTAACTTTTAAACAAGTTATAAGGTGAAGCCAATATGGATATACAAAGTAATATGTGAAAATGTTTTGGTATTACATGTTCTTATTATAGGTTTTTCAAATTTTGTGACGGCCTTGTCCTAAAAATCATAATATGACAAAAATATGAAAAAAAGATAACGATCATTTCTTGTATGCAGGATGTCTGATTGATGCAAGATGGTTTTACGATAATGTATTCATTCCGTCACTAATTATTTCTCACCCGTAGTTTACTCTGCATTGATATACAAATCAGGACATCAAGCCTTTAAATAAAGGGCGGTATCAGGTACTTTTACCCACCTATAATGGTTTTTGATACCTCCTGATTCTAACAAGTGTTGTACAAGATATTCATGAAAATTTTTCAACTTTTAATAAAAAGTACCGCCTGTAAATAGTGAAGTACTGGTACACTTAAAAAATATTGAAAGCCCTGGGACATCCTAATTACTGTTAACAAATTATGTCACAAAATTTTTTCTAATACCGGAACTTTTCCGGAATTATTTCCATGTTTTTGCATTGACAGATACAGTCAGACCTGTCTTATGTGACCTTCTAAGGGAACATTAATATAGGGTCACGTAAGACAGGTGGTCACTTAATACAGGTTTAATTAATATAAAATACACTGTGAAGGGAAATAAAAATTAAGGTCACATAATACAAGTTATTGCTTAACAGAGGTGGCCACTAAAGCAGGTTTAACTGTAACTTAACAGAGGTGGCCACTAAAGCAGGTTTGACTGTAACTTAACAGAGGTGGTCACTAAAGCAGGTTTAACTGTAACTTAACAGAGGTGGTCACTAAAGCAGGTTTAACTGTAACTTAACAGAGGTGGCCACTAAAGCAGGTTTGACTGTAACTTAACAGAGGTGGTCACTAAAGCAGGTTTGACTGTAACTTAACAGAGGTGGTCACTAAAGCAGGTTTGACTGTAACTTAACAGAGGTGGTCACTAAAGCAGGTTTAACTGTAACTTAACAGAGGTGGCCACTAAAACAGGTTTAACTGTAACTTAACAGAGGTGGCCACTAAAGCAGGTTTAACTGTAACTTAACAGAGGTGGCCACTAAAGCAGGTTTAACTGTAACTTAACAGAGGTGGTCACTAAAGCAGGTTTAACTGTAACTTAACAGAGGTGGCCTCTAAAGCAGGTTTAACTGTAACTTAACAGAGGTGGCCACTACAGCAGGTTTAACCGTAACTTAACAGAGGTGGCCACTATAGCAGGTTTAACTGTAACTTAACAGAGGTGGCCACTAAAGCAGGTTTAACTGTAACTTAACAGAGGTGGCCACTAAAGCAGGTTTAACTGTAACTTAACAGAGGTGGCCACTAAAGCAAGTTTAACTGTAACTTAACAGAGGTGGCCACTAAAGCAGGTTTAACTGTAACTTAACAGAGGTGGCCACTAAAGCAGGTTTAACTGTAACTTAACAGAGGTGGCCACTAAAGCAGGTTTAACTGTAACTTAACAGGTGGCCACTAAAGCAGGTTTAACTGTAACTTAACAGAGGTGGCCACTAAAGCAGGTTTAACTGTAACTTAACAGAGGTGGCCACTAAAGCAGGTTTAACTGTTACTTAACAGAGGTGGCCACTAAAGCAGGTTTAACTGTAACTTAACAGAGGTGGCCACTAAAGCAGGTTTAACTGTAACTTAACAGAGGTGGCCACTAAAGCAGGTTTAACTAACTTAACAGAGGTGGCCACTAAAGCAGGTTTAACTGTAACTTAACAGAGGTGGCCACTAAAGCAGGTTTAACTGTAACTTAACAGAGGTGGCCACTAAAGAAGGTTTAACTGTAACTTAACAGAGGTGGCCACTAAAGCAGGTTTAACTGTAACTTAACAGAGGTGGCCACTAAAGCAGGTTTAACTGTAACTTAACAGAGGTGGCCACTAAAGCAGGTTTAACTGTAACTTAACAGAGGTGGCCTCTAAAGCAGGTTTAACTGTAACTTAACAGAGGTGGCCACTAAAGTAGGTTTAACTGTACATGTAATACAATAAGAAAATAATGTGCATTGCTTGAAATAAATAAGCACTATTTCAGTTTAAGAACAATAAAAAATTATTACCACAATAACGGGATAATAATATTACTTTGATTCGTCATAGTAAAACTAGGTGTGAAATACACAATAACAAGGTTTATACTGTAAATATCAATCTTATAACAATAATTGAGCAAGTTATATTATATTAAAAGCAACATTTAATATTAAAAATGATTTCATATATTTCTAGTGGAACTGGGGTGATTTATTAAAAAATTTCAAAACAATTCGGCAAAACATTGTCATTGGGGGTTATAGCGAATTTTATGGTGGACACAAAATACTTGAATTGCTCAACTAAAATTTGGGTGATTGGCATAAAATGATAATAACTTATCTGACAACAGCTTGTCCACGTAAACAGCTAAAAAAAAAATTATAATGTAGAACTATTTCTAGTAAGTAATGTCCTATGGACATTAAAAAATAGGGATTCTTAATTTTTATTAAAGAATTACCGTCAAGTATCAGCACACTACTTGTAAATTATTAGGGTTATTGATGGGAGTTTATGGTATTTAATGCCTCTTTCAACAATATTTCAGTTATATTGTGACGGCAAGTTTTATTCGTGGAGGAAACCGGAGTACCCAGAGAAAACCACCAACCTGTCGCAAGTCACTGACAAACTTTATAACATAATGTTGTATCGAGTACACCCCGCCTGGGTAGGATTCGAACTCACAACGTTATTGGTGTTAGGCACTGATTACATAGGTAGTAATAAAATCCAACTACCATACGATCACGACCATGACACCCCCCTTGAATTGTTAGAACCATACATATATCTAGCATATACAAATAAATCTATTACAGAAATGAATATCATAAAAAAATTCCATTCAAGTAGCAGTTTATTTTTAACACTAAATAGGTAAAAAAAATCCATAACAAATATTAGTACATGTACTAGCAACAAATTTATGACAAAACAGACAAAATTAAGATCATAATGTCTATATATCAACAATCTGAGAAACAATAAATTGCTGTTCAAACAATGAAACACACGTCATTACACATATACATGTACCAAATATATTGAGCAGGTTCTTCTTAACTTTCATTTCCGATTCTTACCGCTACTCCCAATTATAATTCACTGTATGGGTTTAATTACTATTTGTTTCTGCAGCTGACAGGCATTATAAGTTATGATATACAAAAAAACCACAGTCTCCAAAAGATTCTTTTTAAACAACGAACCACAATTTGAGCAATATTAAATAAGTAAGAGAGGTTCCATTTGATGTATCACCTGACAGTTCTGCCATGCCATATTATTTACCAGATGTACAGTCAAATACATTTTTTAACATTTTCCAACCTCTGGTGTCTGTTGAGTATATATTTGTACATCAAACTATGCAGAACACACTGGCATATGGTGACATGTAAATCCAGAACTGTTCCAGTGAAACACCAAGGTCAAAACTCACCTATTTAGTTCAAACAACAAAAATATAAATACAAATTTTGATTTTTAATTATTGCACATGGTCTCCTCAATTATTTGCTAAAAAAGGAAATCTAAATCCTAAGATTAAAATATTTTGAAAATGTTTATTCCTACTAGAAATTTCTACTTCATATTTAGTAGACATTTGATGGAGCAACAGAATTTTCTCGAAGTAAAGGAGTAATACCACTAAAGAATTCTCCATAGCATTCTATGTTAAATAAAATATTTTTGAGCTTTAATACAGGTTTCACCTGAAGTTTAATATAAGTGACACTCATATCTCATGGAAGGGGTGGCTAATTGGAGGATTATCTCCGAAAATCAACATACATTAAATGGCATATGAGAAAAAAAGACAGTCTGAAGTTGTCTACCGTCAAAAATCCTACTTTCACTTTCGATTTATCACAAATTCAGGTGATTTCTTTCCAATGCAATCAATTTTTTTATTTAAAACAAGAAGGTCACCAAATATGGGCTTAAAATTATCATAGGTGTCTGCTGACATTCAGTATTTTGCAGTATCAACTAGGGTTTATTTATTATCTAACAATGTAGAAATTCATTTTGTATTTATGTACTACTTTATCATACATCCTTTTCGACTGGTTCATGGGTTTAGTGGTATCACACCTAAAGTAAATTAAAATGTTTACATGGATTATCCCCCCTTTATATTGATGGAGCAACAGAAAACTAAAATATTCATATGGATTATCCCCCCACCCCCATTCAAACAGTCCAACATAAAAATAGATATGATACAAGTAACCGAGTGCAATTACATAGAATTTACATGGCAATCAGTTTCTACTAATTGCAATGAGTGAAGATATATTTCCATATAAAAAAATGTATCTTGAGTATACATGAATATGATTATTAAATCTGTTTTTTTTAACTATTTTTAATGAAAATTCTAAGCATCTAAAAATGGCACATGTATTTATATATTAAGGAAATCTGTAATTACAAACATCAACTCTTTCCTCTTTAGCTGCTTTCATAAAGTACTATTCTATAATGGTAACACAAAACGTACATAAATGTCTTTGCTTCTAAGATTTTACAAACATATTTATATTCTTCATTTATTCGTAAATATCAACTGCTGTTATTATTACAGAAACTACCTATGGTGGGTACAGAGACATTCGTAAAACATTACACAGTCGTGAAAATGTTGTAAACAGCAGAGCAATCACCAATATCAGACTTGCTAAAAATTTTGGTATATGCATGAAAAGAATTACTAATGATCAATTTTCTGAAATGGTCCCAATGTCTGAACTCTAATCCTGATACCTATATATGTAATTCTGACAAAAAACTTAGTCTAGAGGTTTCTTAGCTTTTACAATTAAATATACTAATTTATTCAGAAAGTACCGTACTATAGCCTGAATGAGTATTTTTATGTCTCATTGACGCAGTTAACTATAAAAAGCTGACTAGTATCACAATCAAGCTTATTATCTATATACAGTCAAACTTGCCCATGAGGTCACCTCTTTTAAGCAGTCACCTGTATTAAAAGGTCACCTTTTTCTTGTCCTGTCATACAAAATTTCATTTGAATTGAACCTTTTTCAAGAGGTCACCTGTCTTAGAAGACCACTTTTTCTTTTTCCTAAAGGTCATGACCTCTTAATACAGGTTTGACTGTATATATTATATAACAACAATATACTTTTAATATCAATAACATTATATGCAATTATAAGATACAGTGAACTCTGTCTAAACCAAACCCTGAATACACCAGAATCCTATATAAACTGAACTTTAATTAAAGTCATAATGCTTGTAATTTTTGTTAATCTAACCTGCATAAACTGAATGCCTGTCTATTCTGAACACAAATGCTGGTTACGAAGCAGGTTCTGTTTAGACAGATTTGACTGTATCTCTATAATTTGTCTATATTTTCAAAGAGTATTAAACTATGCAAATCTTTTTTTTTTTTTAAGAAGGAATTAAAAAGGAAATATATATAGTGAAACTTTATAAAAAAACTTAAAAAAAAAAAGTTTTTTCTTTACTAGATGTCAAAAAATGAGTTAAAAGGAAATATATAAGGCAAAAATTAAAAAAAACCATTAATCCTGCTTTTTAAGGCTAGAATATTAAAAATCTTATTTTCACTCCTAATAAATTATTACCTATTGCATATTAAATTCCTTTATTAGAAGGCTAACACAAAAAAAAAAATCATAAAAAATTTCACGAATCCTCCTTCTTAAAGCTGAAATATTAAAAATCAGATTTCTACTCCTCACAAATTATCAACTTACTCTATTAGAAGGCAAAAACATAAAATATATTTTTTCCAAAAGAAATTCACAAATCCTCCTTTTCAAGGCTAGAATATTAAAACTCTGAATTATAAGCTATTGAGAGATTTCTTTTTAAGTGCAAGGAGTATGTTGTCTCCAAGAACAAAGCCCTCATTTATAACCCATCCTTGGGAGGTGCTGTACATCAAATGCCTCCCACACAACCAGAAGTCACCCCTATCCCCTACCATATAGGTTGTTTCATACAGTGGAAAAACTAGGTCAATTACCTCTAAATCTTAGTTTATAATAACTAAGTCCACTTTATCTACAAATCTTTGAATGAAGAATGGTTCAGATTATCCCTAAGAACTAAACAAAAATTAGCTAAAAATATTCTCAGTTTTTCCCTTGGCATACAAAACAAATAAATATGAGAGATGATCCCTAACAACTGGCCATGGTAGACCAAAATGGTAATGAATGATCCTGGTATTCATGGCAATAACAAATAAAGGTTCACTCTGAATCATAAGACATAACTGTTTGTCTGTCTGGTACAGGCTTTGGAACATAATTAATTCTTCTCCCACGACGAAGAAAGGCTTCAATTTCTGAATTTTTCTGTGTTTTGTCTAGAAGATCAGCTATTGTTTCTTCACGTATATCGTTATTTATCTTTCTTCTGAAAGTCGAAGGCTGACGATACGTCAATGGGTTTTGTTTCGTTCTGTATTGTAACCGTGGCAATGTTGGCGGCATATCATCATCTCTCTGACAAATATTAATCTCGCAATACTCTAACAAATTCTCCAACATTTCAAGTTTTGTTGGAGCGTAAAATTTTCTTCTAGCTATTTCTAGACATGATGACAAGAATCCTTGGAAACAGAGACCTACAAATATTAATAGAATAATGAATAATTTATATATTAAAACATAAGTTTTTAGGTTTTTTTCAATGCATACAGTACTAATGGTATACTCAGCCAGAAAGATCTAAGAATAGAGTTCTCAAATAAGTTCTGGTTTTACGGTCATAAAACATTTGAGAACACGAGTTTGTAATCGTACCTCCAAAAAAAAATCAAAAAAAATAAACAGCCAATCATAACACTGCACAGAAAATAAATACTTTGTTCTGATTGGACAATTTTGAATTATGAGTACAAAAATAGTACTCAAAAGTTTTTTACTGTAAGAACTGGTTTTTCAAGAAGCCATGTACATTTACCAATTAAATTCAACATATCTATTAAAGAACATTTTTTTTTTATTATTATGACTGAGAAACCAAGCATTGGTTTATCTCCCCTGATGCAAATCTAAATTACGATGTATAAAGAATACAAATAACATTCTCACAACATCAATTGAAGACATAGTCTAATAGAGCTAATTTAAGAAGAAGAAGAAGAAGAAAATACTAGCAATTATATGATAAAAATAGCACCGAAAAATGAATGTATTCTCACACCAAGCATCAATTCTTCGTGAACGTAAGTACACTTTGCTGTAATCATCAACTCAAATCAATCAATTTTGTTATAACCAGCTTTTCATATGCAGCAGTCCCAGTCTTAGAAGACCTCCCATTCTGCATTATAAAAAGGGTGGCCTATCTTGAGAGGGGGTAATTAAGTAGTATGTATTATCATACTTCTCATACTTTTTTCTATATAAATTTTATTGCAATAAAAATACTATTTCCATAGTTTCATTCTGAAAAGTACTATACATCGGTGAATAGCACTTTAATCACATGTTTTTTTGTGTTTAAAAAAAATTAATTTCTTCTTCAAATGCACACATGAAAATGTATTAGTTTTAAAAAGCATTAATAAAGTAGACTAGAAATCCATCAGAAAAGGACCTAATTTAGAATTTTGAATTGCACAGTTGTTCAGTATAATAGAACACTAATAGACTTGATATTCGGGTAATAGCACTTTAATTGTCCCCTTTGTACCAACTATTTTCCTCCACGTTGCCTCGGAAAATAGTTGGTACCTTGAGGACAATAAAAGTGCTATTACCCTCATACCCAGTCAATAAGTGTATACTATTTCAGTGCATCCGAAATCTGGCCTGATAAGGAGACTACTGTGTGGGTTAAAAAAAAAAAGGTAGTAGGAATTTTGCAAATATTTCAGCATTAGCATAAATTTGTTATGCATGTTGTAATTATGGATTAATTTAATAGCTAAAGCCAAGATTAAAAAAAAACAAACAAAAAAACCCCACAACATATGAATTGAAATTGAGCCAAATGTAAATCCAAGGATAGAATAAACCTTTAATGTAATTCATGTTGCCAAAACTTAAAGCAAAGATTATTAAAAAAATGACAAAAAATGGTGTGGATCTTATTACGAAAATGACGTAAATCCGAGGATAGTTTAAATCTTTATGGTAATTTAAATAACTAAACTGAAAAATTTAAGGTGTGGACTTCAAACAGATTCTTGCCAGGTATAGGTACTTAATGATTTATAACCATCACCAATCCCATTAGTAGGATGATCTCTGAATTCCTAAATACATGTACATGTATATCAGTTTATCACCCTAATACAATATATATATTAGATAAAAACTGTAATATTTTACACATCAGTTCAAAGGTCGAGTATTTCAAAATTCTTAAGGTGCATTTCCATGCATTTTCCTTAAAATTTCTTCAATCTTTACCTGTGTGTTTCAAACACAAATACAAATTCCTTCCAATATTGATGGAGTGACAACAGTCAAATTTGTGTTTGAAACAGTTGCAGGGGTAAAGTTTGATGCAAATTTGATGGACAATTTGACAGAAGAAATGCACTTCAATATTTCTTTTTATCTTGCACTGGTTCTATTTGAGCAGTCAAATTGTATTGACTAGATCAATTTTTGTTATTTACAGTCACTGATCAAGATATAGCTTTACTGGTACCTGATTCATGTAGTAAGAAACGGTAACAGTATAAGTGCAGACATGATTGAGGACACCATCGAAAACTATTAGATTGACGTTTGCTTCTGTTCTTTTCAGACAATTTGAACTTTTTGATTTGTTTGATTGATTTTTTTTGTGTTTGATGCCACTTTCAGCAATATTTCAGCTATATCATGGCGACCAGTTTTAGTGGTGGAAGAAGCCGGAGTACCCAGAGAGAACCACCGACCATGGGAAAGCAACTGGTAAACTTTATCACTTGCGGCTGCGAGTCGAGTGCACCGTTTTTTGTCATTTACAAAGCCGAACGCGAACCCACGTCATATTGGTGATAGGCTTGTATGAGTTGTTAGGTAATCCAACTACCTAACTCATTGAGCCACCCGGGCCCTTGAACTTTTTGACATTGCAAGATAAACACAATATACCTCCATTATCAGTAATTCTAATATGACGTCTCTAATACGGCACACACGATAATACTCAACAACTCTATATTTAGCGCAAGTGCAGTACACAACAAATCTGGCTGTTCCGATGTGACTCCCGCTGTGAAATTACTGTGACGACCGAGTGTAAACAAACAAAACAGCAGCATATAACATATTTTTAAAGTCTTTAAGATAAAAATTTCCCCTCAGTTATAAATAAATATTCTGTAACTAAATATTTTTTTATCATTTGTTTTGAAAATTTACATTTGGGGATCCCCAGTACGCACACATACATTCCATTGATATGTGTCGGCCATGAATAACCGGAAAATGCACTAACCTTCATGTTTTCCTACGCATACATTGATAACTGGACGGTGATGTAATTAAGTTACTGATATTTTCCAATTTGATGGCATTTTGAATTTTGCTACTCAAACAAGTAAAATGCTCACAAAATCGTAAAATAAATCAGTAACCAGCTTGTGTCAATCAGCATCCCTTGTAAACAACGTCACAGGATGACGATATATTACAAAAGTCAAAATCGATAGATGGTTGTCTTAAGTATTTATTCCGGTGTCATATGGTATTTTGAACCAAAACATGAAACAAAAGATCTACAAATGGATATTCATCCGGGACTAGGTGTACTTGCTACTGAAAACTAGAACTAAAGTAAGACAACGGAAACAAAATGTGCACAGACGATTGCGCCATACCATAATACGACCTCAACTTTAACAACAAACAATCTATTCAACAGGAATAACAATAAAACAAAAATGTATGTAGTACATGAGTGATAATCATTTCATAGGGAAAATTTTTAGTTTATGGTGATATTTTGACAATTAGTAATCATTGGTACTGGAAATTGACACATCGACTTAGAAATGGGTACATTACTACATGTTTCTTGTGCAGGAATATCAAGAGATTGAAGAAAGTCATCTACACCATCATTGTCAGGTAACAGATCATTAAATACGGTCTGTCTGCGAACTTGACAGTGCTTGAAGTTCAAATGAGTTGCCAAATGCAGTACCAGAATCATGTTCAATCGTTAAACTTCATGTTCGTTAAACGTCATGAAAATATTGGAATTTTTTAATCTATTTTTAGTAACCGTGCAATCCGCAAAAGTCAACCTGCCCAAATACAGAACACCACATGATGGGCATTGAACAAATCAAATGACCGTAAAATTATCAATTAATAATATATATTTTTAGGTCTATAAATCCATGGTAGGCTATAATTGTTTTATCATTTTTCAATATAACCACATATTATTCCAAAAGATTCTTAAAATTCTATGAAAATTTAAAAAAAAAATTTTAATTTCTTAAATCTTATGAAATTTGTTTTTGATAAATTTTTTTAATTTTATGAAAATTTTGTAATTTTTTGAAATTTTTTGAAATATTGGAAAAAAAAATTGAAAATTGAAAATTTTTATTTTAATTTATATTTTTTTTGAAATTTTATCAAATTTTTGAAATTTTGAACATTTTTGAAAATTTAGATTTTTTGAAATTTTGAAATTTTATTACCCCCCTACCCTTAGTATATATCCTACCCTTAGTATATATTGAATCCCCTACCCATGGTATTTTGACCTCCCTACCCATGGTATATCAACCCCCCTACCCATGGTATATCGTCCTCCCTACCCATGGTATATTGACCCCCTTAACCATGGTATATCTACCCCCCCTACCCATGGTATATTGACCCCCTTCCCATGGTATATCGACCCCACTACCCATGGTATATCGACCCCCCTAACCATGGTATATCAACCCCCTTAATCATGGTATATTGACCCCCCTACCCATGGTATATCAACCTCTTTATCCATGGTATATTGACCCCCCTACCCATGGTAAATCGACCCCCCTACCCATGGTATATCAACCCCCCTAACCATGGTATATTGACCCCCCTATCTATGGTATTTTGACCCCCCTACCAATGGTATATCGACTCCCCTACCCATGGTATATCGACCCCCCTACCCATGGTATATCGACCCCCCCTACCCATGGTATATCGACTCCCCAACCCATGGTATTTTGACCCCCTTGCCCATGGAATATTGACCCCCCTACCTATGGTATATCAAACCCTCTCTTATGGTATTATGAACTCCTCTCTTTTGGTAGAAATGAGGGGGGGGGGTTCAATTTACCATGAGGGGGTTCAAAATACAATGACAAAAAATTGACCCCGGGGTCAAAATACCATATGGAAAATTGAACCCGGGGTCAAAATATCATATGACACCGGAATTGTTTTTTATGTCAACAATACAAGCTTTTTTTTCCATTGGCATTTATTTTTTTTATTTCATATCTAACAATAATTGTCGATTATTATCAAGTGTTCGATATTATGTTTGACAACTCCACTCCACCATCTTGTTAGCGCACGAAATGATGAACTAATGAACTCCGACTTTTTTTTAAATATTTTTATGCAGGAATTGTTCAATCGAATCTATGTTGGAAAATACACAATAAATATGTTTTTCATGTAAACATCCATATCTTTGTTTTAAAATATCTCGTTCAAATACAAATAATTCAAAATCAATTCAAAATTTCCGAAGGAGGTAAATGGAACAGCCACCAAATGCCGTGTGTATACAGTTCACGAATGGTTAAAAATTACCGTATTTGTCCTATTAGAATCGAAATAATTCATGGCAGGCATAGAGTTGTTCAAATTTACACATGGGCTGGGCCTTTATATTCTTAGATTTTACCCCTCGCTTTCACTCGGGGTAAAATTCGAATGTAAAGGCCCAGCCCATGTGTAAATTTGCACAACTCTATGCCTGCCATGAATTATTTCTTAAATAAAAAATGTATTTGAACTCGCTGCAATACAGGCCAGAAATGTTCACTTTTCTACCTGTTTCTAAAGCTCTTTACTTACAAATAAATTTGAAATTTTCTGACAATGTATGTACCAGTATATTGTACATATTGAGTTATTCAGAGAGGAAGGTTGAGATTCCATTAATCAGTTTAACCCCACCACATTGTTGTGCCTGTCTCAAGCCAGGATCGAGTCATATGTCATGGTCTTTTTTGTGTTCAGTGAGTTCAGTTATGATGAGAGGTGATTGTTTGTTTTGTTGATATTGGTGGAATTGATGACCATCATTGCTAAAACTTTCTTTTCATAATATATATGTGCTAAAATAAACTAATATATTTTACATATTTACATACAACAAATAGTAACTACGGTATATTATTACAATCATAAATTATACTGTTTAAATGTTTAAAGTGATTGGCTAAATCTACAGTGTTGATGTCTATCACCAAAGTTTACATCACTAATTACCAATGTTTCATCTTGGCAAGCAATGGTCAAGAATGGACAATAAAGAATTCTGGTCTTACGGTATTAAAACTTTTGATTACAATTTTCGAACTCATACTCCAAAATTGTCCAATCAGAGCATTGTATTTATTAGACATGAAGTTCTGATTGGTTGTTTTTTTTTCGAGTATAAGTACAAAGATAGTCATGTGGTAATTTTCATTCTGTGGAAAATATAACAAAGCTTGCCAATTTGATACACAATAAATAAGCTGTGTGTACAGATAGGGTTAGTTCCCTTTATTGTAGCCCTACAGTTAATTATAAAACCTAAATCTAAAGAACCCTAAATTACACTTAAAATTTGTGCAGTTACCTTTCAACAAGGCATTTTTAATACGAGGAAATTAATTTAGGTACTGACTTTGAAACTAACTCACCTGACAGAATTCTAAAATTGGGTAGAGGGTTAGGATGAGGATTATGGTATTTAACGGCACTTTCAACAATATTTCAGTTGTATCATGGCAGTCAGTTTTATTGGTGGAGGAAACTGGAGTACCCAGAGAAAACTACTGACCTGTCGCAAGTCACTGACAAACTTTATCACATAATGTTGTATCAAGTACACCTCGTCTGAGTGAGATTTGAAGTCACAACGTTAGTGATGATAGGCACAGATTGCATAGGTAGTTGTAAATCCAACTACCATACGATTCTTGGGTAGGGGGTACATGTGATGTAGTAATAAATTTGAGATAAAACTAAGAAAAAAGACAGGTCTTTGATAAAAAAAAATGTGAGTCTTCTCATTTTGATAAGTAAAATAACAGGGTCTTAACTCAAATGGCCACCTGGATACCTAAAACATCAGTTACAATGAAAATAAAATTGGAGGTACCGATGGAGAATGTGGTAAAGTTTGCTTGAGCTTTATCGAGTGTTAGAGGAATTTTGAATTGACATTATCAAAATGTTGAAGCAGACGACACAATAAATAATGTAAACATTTTTTGGCCACCAATTTTTGACGAAGGTAACTTTTGTCAGCCAGATTATTATATCGCTGTTACTAGTAGCATGCACTCAAAATGTGACTGTCATTATTACAAAAATTCTATAATCACCATCATGAATTTTATTTTTGGTGTTTAATGCCACTTTCAGCAATATTTCAGCTATATCATGGATGAGCCACAGAGTTGTGTCTCATATTAACATGAGAAAACATCTTTGCTTCCTTAACTGTGTTTGAGAACTAATGGGGGCAGGGCATACTGACCATTCCAGAGCAACAGACGACAGTTATCTGTCAAAAGTTTGTGTCATCAAAATGTTGGTTTTTTGTGTGTTTCCTATGACATGGGCATTCTGCATTTATCGTGGAAAAATTATGTATCTAAGACAAGGTCCTATTAGACGAATTAGTTTCATAGCAAATATCTAAAAAAAAAAGCTGAATGTTGAAAATGTGTCTTAGTTCAATACAAGCTTGATTTACTACTATATTTGAACAACCGTACCTACAATCTTCTTTGTTTTATTGTCTGTACAAAAAAATAACAGTAAAAATCGTAAATATTTACCAGAAACGAGATGCAATATTTGGGAAGTAAATACATGTACTTGCAAAAACAGATATTTTTAGTATCTACACCATGTTAAAGGTTTCATAGTAAAAATCACAGGCGATCTTGGCACAGAATTGCCACCCCCCCCCCCCCTTTTTTAACTTTCTGTTTACATATTTATTTTCCAAAAAATTTCTTAAATTATTTCATCTCTGTTTCCTTAATCTAGGGTCGACACATGTAAATTGCTGTTAACATAAGATTGAATAAAAATGGACACAGACAAGTTTAATTAAGGGAAATGAGATTAAATAATAAAGAAATTTTAATGAAAATAATTATGCAAACAGATAGTTAAAAAAGAGTGGTGGTACTTCTGTGTCATGAGCATCTGTGGTAAAAATCAGTAACGAAGCCCAGAAAAACTACTAAGCATGATAAACATTTCTTAATTCAGTTCAGAAAAAACATCTTGGTGAAAAATATAATGGAAATAAATGAAAAAACAAAAAAATACCACACTATCATAACAGTTCCACAATCCAATGAAAAAAATTTGCAGAGAGGCAAAATTGATACCGCAGACACACAAAAAAAGGCTATTAAATGTAAAATTAGTTGTAATATTCTTGTTAAATACATGATTGACTTGTTGAAAATTGAAAATATCACACAAAGCACAAAGATGTCTCTTATTTACAGATGTAACGTGAATATTACAACTGCAAGTTGTCTTTTACGCATACGGAGCGTCGCATTCTCCATATGCGAGGCACTCAATAATGTCTTGTTGTAAGAGAGTGTTGTTATTGATTCATTTGAGAGGATCATCCACTTCTGACAAATTTTGGTTCAATAAGCCGATAGTAGTGTTTAAGCAAATTAAAATTCAAAAGAGTTTCCGAATAATGGATGTTAAATTATGAAGATAGCTCACTTGAATAAATGGTGTCTATTAAAAAAAAATAAGTGCACTTTTCAACAACTCCAGGAAATTCAAAGTGATGCAAATGCTATCTTATAAAAATTAGAAGCTCTTTGATTTTTTTTACAGTTCTTCTTTCACAATACACTAACATCTATCAACACCCTGTTGAACCATGTCAGGTAGTCCTTTGACCGTCCAATCATATACAAGAAGTTAAATATATTGACCAAAGGAATAACAACGTATTGTTGATTGGTCAGTTAAAAATATGAACCCTGACCTGATTATAAATGAAATGTTGTTTGATGATACTGTATCGCTAAAAATTAATTAATTATTTTTTAATTAGATTGCTACTCAACAGCAAAATCAACGTGATGTAAAAGAAGCAAATAAATTATCAAAATCGTCATGGTTACAGAATTTTGGTTAAGATTTTTATTTTCAGCATAAGGGGATCACAGTGTTTATACCTATAGTGTAATCTTCAATTCCTTTTTTGATTCTGCTTCCAAATGTTTGAAAGTTGGAATTTCTTGACAGAGGTTTATTACCTATGTTAAAGTTAAATAGAAATTTGTTTGAATCAGCTTTTAACTTTATGCACGATTAAGATTTTGATTGATTGATTGGTGTTTAACGACCACTTTAGCAGTACATGTATTAAGATTTTAAAAAATCGTAAATTTCCATCACTTATTTCTGAATTGAATTTTGCTAACTTTTGGATACAATATAAAATCCATGATTATACCATTTTTGTTATTGTTAGTGTTGGGGCACTTTGGACTGAACCGGCTTGGAGGTGTAATAGTTAGCATGCTTGCCTCTAGGGAGGTGTAATAGTTAGCATGCTTGCCTCTAGGGAGGTGTAATAGTTAGCATGCTTGCCTCTAGGGAGGTATAATAGTTAGCATGATTGCCTCTAGGGAAGTGTAATAGTTAGCATGCTTGCCTCTAGGGAGGTGTAATAGTTAGCATGCTTACCTCTAGGGAGGTGTAATAGTTAGCATGCTTACCTCTAGGGAGGTGTAATAGTTAGCATGATTGCCTCTAGGGAGGTGTAATAGTTAGCATGCTTACCTCTAGTGAGGTGTAATAGTTAGCATGCTTGCCTCTAGGAAGGTGTAATAGTTAGCATGCTTGCCTCTAGGGAGGTATAATAGTTAGTATGCTTGTCTCTAGGGAGGTGTAATAGTTAGCATGCTTGTCTCTAGGGAGGTGTATTAGTTAGCATGCTTACCTCTAGGGAGGTGTAATAGTTAGCATGCTTACCTCTAAGGAGGTGTAATAGTTAGCATGCTTACCTCTAGTGAGGTGTAATAGTTAGCATGCTTGCCTCTAGGGAGGTGTAATAGTTAGCATGCTTACCTCTAGTGAGGTAGATCACAGGCTCAATAACATACTAGGTCAAACCAAAGACTATAAATTTGGAAACCGTTTCTTCTCTGCTAAGCATGCTGGGTACTGGTGAAGGTTCCTAGTGTTCAAACCCACAGAGCAGATCATGGATAGTGAGAGCCCTTTCGATGAAATGCCTGACCATAGACCATGTTTGGAGAGTGTCATGCTCCCAGTATACTAAAGACCTCTGTTGTAGATTTCGAAAAAGAGTAGTTACACTGTAGCCGCTAGAAAAGGGTACATTTTTCGTCCCTACCCAACTCTCCATACTTTTCGGGTGGCAGTCAAAAATCATTGACCCGGTCGACCCATCCCTACCATCATTATCATATAGTTTCTCATCAATTATTTAACTTGTATTCGTCCTAAATATAGCTGAAATACTGCTCGCTGGACGCTTAGTAATAATCAATCTGATAAACAAGCAGCATTAAGAAGTATGAGCAGACTGGTTGGCCCGCAATCAAGATAATGTGTCCAAGTTGAGGGCCATGTCTACATACAAACTGTTTTTTCAGTGATAAAAATCTGCTTCAGTATCAATATTAAATCACATCTTAAAGAGACAAACTTCAAATCTTTCAACCCTACAAAGAGTTGTTTCCCTTAAGCTGAACTAAAAAGAGTTGTTTCCCTTGAGCTAAACTAAATAGTTATTTTTTCCTTGAGCTAAACTAAAAATAATGGTTTCCTTGACCTAAACTAAAAAAAAGAGTTGGTTCCCTTGAGCTCAACTAAAAATAATGGTTTCCCTTGACCTAAACTAAAAACAGTTGTTTTCCTTTCTCATACAGTTTTGCATGTTCAAAATCAGTATTTTTTTATACACATTTATTTGTCAAATAATATAACAGTGGTCTGGCCATACAGCAATTCCAATCAAGTATTATTTCCCTGGGTATTTAGACTTACCAGACGTTCTCTCTGGATTCATATGATCCCATTTTCTCTGCATATCTATATACATTATATCTATTGCAGCATTTGTCATTCCTCTTCTGTTTAGTCTACAACGCCTGAAATAATCACATTATACTTAAGAGTGAGCAGGTGATTCTGAAATAATCACATTATACTTAAGAGTGAGTAGGTGATTCTGAAATAATCACATTATACTTAAGAGTCAGTAGGTGATTCTGAAATAATCACATTATACTTAAGAGTGAGTAGGTGATTCTGAAATAATCACATTATACTTAAGAGTGAGTAGGTGATTCTGAAATAATCACATTATACTTAAGAGTCAGTAGGTGATTCTGAAATAATCACATTATACTTAAGAGTCAGTAGGTGATTCTGAAATAATCACATTATACTTAAGAGTCAGTAGGTGATTCTGAAATAATCACATTATACTTAAGAGTCAGTAGGTGATTCTGAAATAATCACATTATACTTAAGAGTCAGTAGGTGATTCTGAAATAATCACATTATACTTAAGAGTCAGTAGGTGATTCTGAAATAATCACATTATACTTAAGAGTGAGTAGGTGATTCTGAAATAATCACATTATACTTAAGAGTCAGTAGGTGATTCTGAAATAATCACATTATACTTAAGAGTCAGTAGGTGATTCTGAAATAATCACATTATACTTAAGAGTCAGTAGGTGATTCTGAAATAATCACATTATACTTAAGAGTCAGTAGGTGATTCTGAAATAATCACATTATACTTAAGAGTCAGTAGGTGATTCTGAAATAATCACATTATACTTAAGAGTCAGTAGGTGATTCTGAAATAATCACATTATACTTAAGAGTGAGTAGGTGATTCTGAAATAATCACATTATACTTAAGAGTCAGTAGGTGATTCTGAAATAATCACATTATACTTAAGAGTCAGTAGGTGATTCTGAAATAATCACATTACACTTAAGAGTCAGTAGGTGATTCTGAAATAATCACATTATACTTAAGAGTCAGTAGGTGATTCTGAAATAATCACATTATACTTAAGAGTGAGTAGTTGATTCTGAAATAATCACATTATACTTAAGAGTCAGTAGGTGATTCTGAAATAATCACATTATACTTAAGAGTCAGTAGGTGATTCTGAAATAATCACATTATACTTAAGAGTCAGTAGGTGATTCTGAAATAATCACATTATACTTAAGAGTCAGTAGGTGATTCTGAAATAATCACATTATACTTAAGAGTCAGTAGGTGATTCTGAAATAATCACATTATACTTAAGAGTGAGTAGGTGATTCTGAAATAATCACATTATACTTAAGAGTGAGTAGGTGATTCTGAAATAATCACATTATACTTAAGAGTGAGTAGGTGATTCTGAAATAATCACATTATACTTAAGAGTCAGTAGGTGATTCTGAAATAATCACATTATACTTAAGAGTGAGTAGGTGATTCTGAAATAATCACATTATACTTAAGAGTGAGTAAGTGATTCTGAAATAATCACATTATACTTAAGAGTCAGTAGGTGATTCTGAAATAATCACATTATACTTAAGAGTGAGTAGGTGATTCTGAAATAATCACATTATACTTAAGAGTCAGTAGGTGATTCTGAAATAATCACATTATACTTAAGAGTCAGTAGGTGATTCTGAAATAATCACATTATACTTAAGAGTCAGTAGGTGATTCTGAAATAATCACATTATACTTAAGAGTCAGTAGGTGATTCTGAAATAATCACATTATACTTAAGAGTCAGTAGGTGATTCTGAAATAATCACATTATACTTAAGAGTCAGTAGGTGATTCTGAAATAATCACATTATACTTAAGAGTCAGTAGGTGATTCTGAAATAATCACATTATACTTAAGAGTCAGTAGGTGATTCTGAAATAATCACATTATACTTAAGAGTCAGTAGGTGATTCTGAAATAATCACATTATACTTAAGAGTCAGTAGGTGATTCTGAAATAATCACATTATACTTAAGAGTCAGTAGGTGATTCTGAAATAATCACATTATACTTAAGAGTCAGTAGGTGATTCTGAAATAATCACATTATACTTAAGAGTCAGTAGGTGATTCTGAAATAATCACATTATACTTAAGAGTCAGTAGGTGATTCTGAAATAATCACATTATACTTAAGAGTCAGTAGGTGATTCTGAAATAATCACATTATACTTAAGAGTCAGTAGGTGATTCTGAAATAATCACATTATACTTAAGAGTCAGTAGGTGATTCTGAAATAATCACATTATACTTAAGAGTCAGTAGGTGATTCTGAAATAATCACATTATACTTAAGAGTCAGTAGGTGATTCTGAAATAATCACATTATACTTAAGAGTGAGTAGGTGATTCTGAAATAATCACATTATACTTAAGAGTCAGTAGGTGATTCTGAAATAATCACATTATACTTAAGAGTCAGTAGGTGATTCTGAAATAATCACATTATACTTAAGAGTCAGTAGGTGATTCTGAAATAATCACATTATACTTAAGAGTCAGTAGGTGATTCTGAAATAATCACATTATACTTAAGAGTCAGTAGGTGATTCTGAAAGAATCACATTATACTTAAGAGTCAGTAGGTGATTCTGAAAGAATCACATTATACTTAAGAGTCAGTAGGTGATTCTGAAAGAATCACATTATACTTAAGAGTCAGTAGGTGATTCTGAAATAATCACATTATACTTAAGAGTCAGTAGGTGATTCTGAAATAATCACATTATACTTAAGAGTCAGTAGGTGATTCTGAAATAATCACATTATACTTAAGAGTCAGTAGGTGATTCTGAAATAATCACATTATACTTAAGAGTCAGTAGGTGATTCTGAAATAATCACATTATACTTAAGAGTCAGTAGGTGATTCTGAAATAATCACATTATACTTAAGAGTCAGTAGGTGATTCTGAAATAATCACATTATACTTAAGAGTCAGTAGGTGATTCTGAAATAATCACATTATACTTAAGAGTCAGTAGGTGATTCTGAAATAATCACATTATACTTAAGAGTGAGTAGGTGATTCTGAAATAATCACATTATACTTAAGAGTCAGTAGGTGATTCTGAAATAATCACATTATACTTAAGAGTCAGTAGGTGATTCTGAAATAATCACATTATACTTAAGAGTCAGTAGGTGATTCTGAAATAATCACATTATACTTAAGAGTCAGTAGGTGATTCTGAAATAATCACATTATACTTAAGAGTCAGTAGGTGATTCTGAAATAATCACATTATACTTAAGAGTCAGTAGGTGATTCTGAAATAATCACATTATACTTAAGAGTCAGTAGGTGATTCTGAAATAATCACATTATACTTAAGAGTCAGTAGGTGATTCTGAAATAATCACATTATACTTAAGAGTCAGTAGGTGATTCTGAAATAATCACATTATACTTAAGAGTCAGTAGGTGATTCTGAAATAATCACATTATACTTAAGAGTCAGTAGGTGATTCTGAAATAATCACATTATACTTAAGAGTGAGTAGGTGATTCTGAAATAATCACATTATACTTAAGAGTCAGTAGGTGATTCTGAAATAATCACATTATACTTAAGAGTCAGTAGGTGATTCTGAAATAATCACATTATACTAAGAGTCAGTAGGTGATTCTGAAATAATCACATTATACTTAAGAGTGAGTAGGTGATTCTGAAATAATCACATTATACTTAAGAGTCAGTAGGTGATTCTGAAATAATCACATTATACTTAAGAGTCAGTAGGTGATTCTGAAATAATCACATTATACTTAAGAGTCAGTAGGTGATTCTGAAATAATCACATTATACTTAAGAGTCAGTAGGTGATTCTGAAATAATCACATTATACTTAAGAGTCAGTAGGTGATTCTGAAATAATCACATTATACTTAAGAGTCAGTAGGTGATTCTGAAATAATCACATTATACTTAAGAGTCAGTAGGTGATTCTGAAATAATCACATTATACTTAAGAGTCAGTAGGTGATTCTGAAATAATCACATTATACTTAAGAGTCAGTAGGTGATTCTGAAATAATCACATTATACTTAAGAGTCAGTAGGTGATTCTGAAATAATCACATTATACTTAAGAGTCAGTAGGTGATTCTGAAATAATCACATTATACTTAAGAGTCAGTAGGTGATTCTGAAATAATCACATTATACTTAAGAGTCAGTAGGTGATTCTGAAATAATCACATTATACTTAAGAGTCAGTAGGTGATTCTGAAATAATCACATTATACTTAAGAGTCAGTAGGTGATTCTGAAATAATCACATTATACTTAAGAGTCAGTAGGTGATTCTGAAATAATCACATTATACTTAAGAGTCAGTAGGTGATTCTGAAATAATCACATTATACTTAAGAGTCAGTAGGTGATTCTGAAATAATCACATTATACTTAAGAGTCAGTAGGTGATTCTGAAATAATCACATTATACTTAAGAGTCAGTAGGTGATTCTGAAATAATCACATTATACTTAAGAGTCAGTAGGTGATTCTGAAATAATCACATTATACTTAAGAGTCAGTAGGTGATTCTGAAATAATCACATTATACTTAAGAGTCAGTAGGTGATTCTGAAATAATCACATTATACTTAAGAGTCAGTAGGTGATTCTGAAATAATCACATTATACTTAAGAGTCAGTAGGTGATTCTGAAATAATCACATTATACTTAAGAGTCAGTAGGTGATTCTGAAATAATCACATTATACTTAAGAGTCAGTAGGTGATTCTGAAATAATCACATTATACTTAAGAGTCAGTAGGTGATTCTGAAATAATCACATTATACTTAAGAGTCAGTAGGTGATTCTGAAATAATCACATTATACTTAAGAGTCAGTAGGTGATTCTGAAATAATCACATTATACTTAAGAGTCAGTAGGTGATTCTGAAATAATCACATTATACTTAAGAGTGAGTAGGTGATTCTGAAATAATCACATTATACTTAAGAGTGAGTAGGTGATTCTGAAATAATCACATTATACTTAAGAGTCAGTAGGTGATTCTGAAATAATCACATTATACTTAAGAGTCAGTAGGTGATTCTGAAATAATCACATTATACTTAAGAGTCAGTAGGTGATTCTGAAATAATCACATTATACTTAAGAGTCAGTAGGTGATTCTGAAATAATCACATTATACTTAAGAGTCAGTAGGTGATTCTGAAATAATCACATTATACTTAAGAGTCAGTAGGTGATTCTGAAATAATCACATTATACTTAAGAGTGAGTAGGTGATTCTGAAATAATCACATTATACTTAAGAGTCAGTAGGTGATTCTGAAATAATCACATTATACTTAAGAGTCAGTAGGTGATTCTGAAATAATCACATTATACTTAAGAGTCAGTAGGTGATTCTGAAATAATCACATTATACTTAAGAGTGAGTAGGTGATTCTGAAATAATCACATTATACTTAAGAGTGAGTAGGTGATTCTGAAATAATCACATTATACTTAAGAGTGAGTAGGTGATTCTGAAATAATCACATTATACTTAAGAGTCAGTAGGTGATTCTGAAATAATCACATTATACTTAAGAGTCAGTAGGTGATTCTGAAATAATCACATTATACTTAAGAGTCAGTAGGTGATTCTGAAATAATCACATTATACTTAAGAGTCAGTAGGTGATTCTGAAATAATCACATTATACTTAAGAGTCAGTAGGTGATTCTGAAATAATCACATTATACTTAAGAGTCAGTAGGTGATTCTGAAATAATCACATTATACTTAAGAGTCAGTAGGTGATTCTGAAATAATCACATTATACTTAAGAGTCAGTAGGTGATTCTGAAATAATCACATTATACTTAAGAGTCAGTAGGTGATTCTGAAATAATCACATTATACTTAAGAGTCAGTAGGTGATTCTGAAATAATCACATTATACTTAAGAGTCAGTAGGTGATTCTGAAATAATCACATTATACTTAAGAGTCAGTAGGTGATTCTGAAATAATCACATTATACTTAAGAGTCAGTAGGTGATTCTGAAATAATCACATTATACTTAAGAGTCAGTAGGTGATTCTGAAATAATCACATTATACTTAAGAGTCAGTAGGTGATTCTGAAATAATCACATTATACTTAAGAGTCAGTAGGTGATTCTGAAATAATCACATTATACTTAAGAGTCAGTAGGTGATTCTGAAATAATCACATTATACTTAAGAGTCAGTAGGTGATTCTGAAATAATCACATTATACTTAAGAGTCAGTAGGTGATTCTGAAATAATCACATTATACTTAAGAGTCAGTAGGTGATTCTGAAATAATCACATTATACTTAAGAGTCAGTAGGTGATTCTGAAATAATCACATTATACTTAAGAGTCAGTAGGTGATTCTGAAATAATCACATTATACTTAAGAGTCAGTAGGTGATTCTGAAATAATCACATTATACTTAAGAGTCAGTAGGTGATTCTGAAATAATCACATTATACTTAAGAGTCAGTAGGTGATTCTGAAATAATCACATTATACTTAAGAGTCAGTAGGTGATTCTGAAATAATCACATTATACTTAAGAGTCAGTAGGTGATTCTGAAATAATCACATTATACTTAAGAGTCAGTAGGTGATTCTGAAATAATCACATTATACTTAAGAGTCAGTAGGTGATTCTGAAATAATCACATTATACTTAAGAGTCAGTAGGTGATTCTGAAATAATCACATTATACTTAAGAGTCAGTAGGTGATTCTGAAATAATCACATTATACTTAAGAGTCAGTAGGTGATTCTGAAATAATCACATTATACTTAAGAGTCAGTAGGTGATTCTGAAATAATCACATTATACTTAAGAGTGAGTAGGTGATTCTGAAATAATCACATTATACTTAAGAGTCAGTAGGTGATTCTGAAATAATCACATTATACTTAAGAGTCAGTAGGTGATTCTGAAATAATCACATTATACTTAAGAGTCAGTAGGTGATTCTGAAATAATCACATTATACTTAAGAGTGAGTAGGTGATTCTGAAATAATCACATTATACTTAAGAGTGAGTAGGTGATTCTGAAATAATCACATTATACTTAAGAGTGAGTAGGTGATTCTGAAATAATCACATTATACTTAAGAGTGAGTAGGTGATTCTGAAATAATCACATTATACTTAAGAGTGAGTAGGTGATTCTGAAATAATCACATTATACTTAAGAGTCAGTAGGTGATTCTGAAATAATCACATTATACTTAAGAGTCAGTAGGTGATTCTGAAATAATCACATTATACTTAAGAGTCAGTAGGTGATTCTGAAATAATCACATTATACTTAAGAGTCAGTAGGTGATTCTGAAATAATCACATTATACTTAAGAGTCAGTAGGTGATTCTGAAATAATCACATTATACTTAAGAGTGAGTAGGTGATTCTGAAATAATCACATTATACTTAAGAGTGAGTAGGTGATTCTGAAATAATCACATTATACTTAAGAGTCAGTAGGTGATTCTGAAATAATCACATTATACTTAAGAGTCAGTAGGTGATTCTGAAATAATCACATTATACTTAAGAGTCAGTAGGTGATTCTGAAATAATCACATTATACTTAAGAGTCAGTAGGTGATTCTGAAATAATCACATTATACTTAAGAGTCAGTAGGTGATTCTGAAATAATCACATTATACTTAAGAGTCAGTAGGTGATTCTGAAATAATCACATTATACTTAAGAGTCAGTAGGTGATTCTGAAATAATCACATTATACTTAAGAGTCAGTAGGTGATTCTGAAATAATCACATTATACTTAAGAGTCAGTAGGTGATTCTGAAATAATCACATTATACTTAAGAGTCAGTAGGTGATTCTGAAATAATCACATTATACTTAAGAGTCAGTAGGTGATTCTGAAATAATCACATTATACTTAAGAGTCAGTAGGTGATTCTGAAATAATCACATTATACTTAAGAGTCAGTAGGTGATTCTGAAATAATCACATTATACTTAAGAGTCAGTAGGTGATTCTGAAATAATCACATTATACTTAAGAGTCAGTAGGTGATTCTGAAATAATCACATTATACTTAAGAGTCAGTAGGTGATTCTGAAATAATCACATTATACTTAAGAGTCAGTAGGTGATTCTGAAATAATCACATTATACTTAAGAGTCAGTAGGTGATTCTGAAATAATCACATTATACTTAAGAGTCAGTAGGTGATTCTGAAATAATCACATTATACTTAAGAGTCAGTAGGTGATTCTGAAATAATCACATTATACTTAAGAGTCAGTAGGTGATTCTGAAATAATCACATTATACTTAAGAGTCAGTAGGTGATTCTGAAATAATCACATTATACTTAAGAGTCAGTAGGTGATTCTGAAATAATCACATTATACTTAAGAGTCAGTAGGTGATTCTGAAATAATCACATTATACTTAAGAGTGAGTAGTTGATTCTGAAATAATCACATTATACTTAAGAGTCAGTAGGTGATTCTGAAATAATCACATTATACTTAAGAGTCAGTAGGTGATTCTGAAATAATCACATTATACTTAAAGAGTCAGTAGGTGATTCTGAAATAATCACATTATACTTAAGAGTCAGTAGGTGATTCTGAAATAATCACAATATACTTAAGAGTCAGTAGGTGATTCTGAAATAATCACATTATACTTAAGAGTCAGTAGGTGATTCTGAAATAATCACATTATACTTAAGAGTCAGTAGGTGATTCTGAAATAATCACATTATACTTAAGAGTCAGTAGGTGATTCTGAAATAATCACATTATACTTAAGAGTCAGTAGGTGATTCTGAAATAATCACATTATACTTAAGAGTGAGTAGGTGATTCTGAAATAATCACATTATACTTAAGAGTCAGTAGGTGATTCTGAAATAATCACATTATACTTAAGAGTCAGTAGGTGATTCTGAAATAATCACATTATACTTAAGAGTCAGTAGGTGATTCTGAAATAATCACATTATACTTAAGAGTCAGTAGGTGATTCTGAAATAATCACATTATACTTAAGAGTGAGTAGGTGATTCTGAAATAATCACATTATACTTAAGAGTCAGTAGGTGATTCTGAAATAATCACATTATACTTAAGAGTCAGTAGGTGATTCTGAAATAATCACATTATACTTAAGAGTCAGTAGGTGATTCTGAAATAATCACATTATACTTAAGAGTCAGTAGGTGATTCTGAAATAATCACATTATACTTAAGAGTCAGTAGGTGATTCTGAAATAATCACATTATACTTAAGAGTCAGTAGGTGATTCTGAAATAATCACATTATACTTAAGAGTCAGTAGGTGATTCTGAAATAATCACATTATACTTAAGAGTCAGTAGGTGATTCTGAAATAATCACATTATACTTAAGAGTGAGTAGGTGATTCTGAAATAATCACATTATACTTAAGAGTGAGTAGGTGATTCTGAAATAATCACATTATACTTAAGAGTCAGTAGGTGATTCTGAAATAATCACATTATACTTAAGAGTCAGTAGGTGATTCTGAAATAATCACATTATACTTAAGAGTCAGTAGGTGATTCTGAAATAATCACATTATACTTAAGAGTCAGTAGGTGATTCTGAAATAATCACATTATACTTAAGAGTGAGTAGGTGATTCTGAAATAATCACATTATACTTAAGAGTCAGTAGGTGATTCTGAAATAATCACATTATACTTAAGAGTCAGTAGGTGATTCTGAAATAATCACATTATACTTATGAGTCAGTAGGTGATTCTGAAATAATCACATTATACTTAAGAGTCAGTAGGTGATTCTGAAATAATCACATTATACTTAAGAGTCAGTAGGTGATTCTGAAATAATCACATTATACTTAAGAGTCAGTAGGTGATTCTGAAATAATCACATTATACTTAAGAGTCAGTAGGTGATTCTGAAATAATCACATTATACTTAAGAGTCAGTAGGTGATTCTGAAATAATCACATTATACTTAAGAGTCAGTAGGTGATTCTGAAATAATCACATTATACTTAAGAGTCAGTAGGTGATTCTGAAATAATCACATTATACTTAAGAGTCAGTAGGTGATTCTGAAATAATCACATTATACTTAAGAGTCAGTAGGTGATTCTGAAATAATCACATTATACTTAAGAGTGAGTAGGTGATTCTGAAATAATCACATTATACTTAAGAGTCAGTAGGTGATTCTGAAATAATCACATTATACTTAAGAGTGAGTAGGTGATTCTGAAATAATCACATTATACTTAAGAGTGAGTAGGTGATTCTGAAATAATCACATTATACTTAAGAGTCAGTAGGTGATTCTGAAATAATCACACTATGACAACACAGCAATTTTTCAGCTATATCATGGCAAGAACAAGTTAATTTTCTATGAGATGATGATGAGGTCCGCTTCGTACTAGATCAACACGCTTAGTTGGATTTTTATAGTGCTAGCTCACTGAAACAACATTCTGCGGATAGACATGTCGCCCCACTCGGACACATTATCCCGATTACGAGCCAACCAGTCTTTGCTCTTTCTCCTTAATGCTGTGTGCTTAGCGGAGAAGCAACAAATACCAATTTTATAGTATTTGGATTAACCTGATTGCGGCTCGAGCCCACGATCTACCACACTCGAAGCGAGCATGCTAACCATTACACCACCGATGCGGTTATTTCTTATCAAACACACAACTCTTATGGACCACCCATTTTCTTATACATAGTGGATTTCATGTTTAGATGGATTTTTTTTCATCTTTGAAGTAATTGTGTATTTTTTTCTTCCAAATGTACAAAAGTCATAAAGAGAAATAGATGGTATACTACAGCAGACAGGAGACAAAATTAAAAAAAAAGAAACCCCCCCCCCCCCCCTTTCTTCCGATAATAAAAAGGTTGGTGTCTTATGACTCACATTCTGTTTGAACATCTCTTGGAAAGGGAGGGGAAGGGAAAGTTCTTATATATATTTTAATTTAAAAAATGGGTCCGATTGCTTTTAAATTTTGCTGACATGCAAGGAAACAGTAACATGCATATAAAAATACAATTATTAAATAATAAAAATGAAATATAAAAATCCATAACAAGACCGCAGCTGTCAATGATCGGTGAAATTCTATTATGATTTCATAATATAATTTAAGTTTATTAAAAGATTAAAATTTTGTTAGCAGATTAACTAAGTGCAAAAGTGAAAAGTCAGAATGCTTTGAAAAGAAATAGATAAATGAAAGAAAATAACATGTATGATTAATGCTGCCATGAAATAACTGAAATATTGTTGAAAGTGGTGCTAAACAAGATTGATTTGATTGATTTATTGAGTTTAACTCCACTTTCAGCAATATCATGGCGACCAGTTTTAGTGGTGGAAGAAGCCGGAGTACCCAGAGAGAACCACCAACCATGGGCAAGCAACTGGTTGTTGTAAAAAGAGAATCCTGGAGGTTTTACATGGTAGATGTCTATACCAGCTCATATCCCTTTTAATATAGCTGAATAAATTCAACCATTGGAAATGAACACAGTTTTGAACAAAATAAAATATACCATCAACTCAAGTGAACACCAGAACGATAAAAGTGGTAAAGTCTGAAATCGAACTTGTCCTTCCTTCTATGGTCTCTGACACTGCATAAATTTCAAATGATTTGCTTAAAGGGAATTTAAGTAATTGAATGGAAACCAATTTTAGGACGTACAGACACAGGTAAAACTTAATACCCCCGTGCAAAGAGGTGGGGGACATACAAAAATACAGATAAATATAAAAATAAGATGTACCTGGCAAATGTTCTGAATCCCGTTGGTCCCATCCTTAGTGATCCTCGAACACCTAAACAAAAACGGAACAAGTCAGCGACCCTTTCTAATAATCTTAATCTCTCATATTCATCATCATATATTGCAGGATAAATGTGTTTCAAACACGATTCTTTCTTCATAGACTGACTATCGGTATCATGATCATGTTCGTGGTCGTCATTATCCTCGTCTTGATCGTCTTCTTCATGGATCGTATCGTCATCGTGAGCATCGGACATTTCAACGTCTTCCATTTTACCTGGTGTGTCAACTTCAGATAAATCTCTGGCAGATGTAGATCCTTGTTCTGTGAATGGAGTAAGGATAAATAAATAAATGAGTCCATTTATAATAAAATAGTGTTGCCAGGCGATCAGTAAAAAAATCAAAATCAAATATTGGTTTAAATTGGTTTGAAATACTACATGTATTGATTACATAATCACTCTTTTTGTCCTATTTCTTTGACAATTGGTGGTTTAATGGTTAGCATACTCACCTCAAGTGAAGTTGATTGTGGGTTTGAGCCACTGTCAGGTCAAACCATAAACTATCAAATTTATATTTTGCTATCCATGGTCAACTAGTTCTACAAAAATCTAACTAAGCTGCTGATGATGTTGGTCTAGTACAAGCGTACATCATCACCATCTCATCTAAATATAACTTGATCTAACCATGACATTATAGCTGAAAAATTCGCAAATGGCATTAAACAACAATCACCCATCCAACAAACCTCAAAATGTCTACAAGGATATGTCAAACACAGAAGTCAATGGAAATCTAGTTCCTGGCTTGAGAGAGGCACAAAAAGTGGCAGCATATAACCAACTAATGGAATCCCAATGTTTGTTGTTCTGGATGACATTGTCAAAAACCTAGTGAACTTTCTGTCCGAAGTCATGAAGTAGATTTCCACTGGAATAAGTAGTGTTTTTTTTGTGTTACAATGATTTGAGTCAAGAAGGTGGTTAGTTTTGTTGATATTGGTTGATGATTTGAGTCAAGAAGGTGAAGGTTAGTTTTGTTGATATTGGTTGATGATTTGAGTCAAGAAGGTGAAGGTTAGTTTTGTTGATATTGGTTGATAATTTGAGTCAAGAAGGTGAAGGTTAGTTTTGTTGATATTGGTTGATGATTTGAGTCAAGAAGGTGAAGGTTAGTTTTGTTGATATTGGTTGATGATTTGAGTCAAGAAGGTGATTGTTAGTTTTGTTGATATTGGTTGATGATTTGAGTCAAGAAGGTGAAGGTTAGTTTTGTTGATATTGGTTGATGATTTGAGTCAAGAAGGTGAAGGTTAGTTTTGTTGATATTGGTTGATGATTTGAGTCAAGAAGGCAAAGGTTAGTTTTGTTGATATTGGTTGATGATTTGAGTCAAGAAGGTGAAGGTTAGTTTTGTTGATATTGGTTGATGATTTGAGTCAAGAAGGTGAAGGTTAGTTTTGTTGATATTGGTTGATGATTTGAGTCAAGAAGGTGAAGGTTAGTTTTGTTGATATTGGTTGATGATTTGAGTCAAGAAGGTGAAGGTTAGTTTTGTTGATATTGGTTGATGATTTGAGTCAAGAAGGTGAAGGTTAGTTTTGTTGATATTGGTTGATGATTTGAGTCAAGAAGGTGAAGGTTAGTTTTGTTGATATTGGTTGATAATTTGAGTCAAGAAGGTGAAGGTTAGTTTTGTTGATATTGGTTGATGATTTGAGTCAAGAAGGTGAAGGTTAGTTTTGTTGATATTGGTTGATGATTTGAGTCAAGAAGGTGATTGTTAGTTTTGTTGATATTGGTTGATGATTTGAGTCAAGAAGGTGAAGGTTAGTTTTGTTGATATTGGTTGATGATTTGAGTCAAGAAGGTGAAGGTTAGTTTTGTTGATATTGGTTGATGATTTGAGTCAAGAAGGCAAAGGTTAGTTTTGTTGATATTGGTTGATGATTTGAGTCAAGAAGGTGAAGGTTAGTTTTGTTGATATTGGTTGATGATTTGAGTCAAGAAGGTGAAGGTTAGTTTTGTTGATATTGGTTGATGATTTGAGTCAAGAAGGTGAAGGTTAGTTTTGTTGATATTGGTTGATGATTTGAGTCAAGAAGGTGAAGGTTAGTTTTGTTGATATTGGTTGATGATTTGAGTCAAGAAGGTGAAGGTTAGTTTTGTTGATATTGGTTGATGATTTGAGTCAAGAAGGTGAAGGTTAGTTTTGTTGATATTGGTTGAATTGTTGATCAATCTTTCTTTCCATAATTTCTTAACTTTTACGAGCAATAAATTCAACTCTATTATAAATGATGTCTTCAGGAAAGTGAACAGTCATGTATATGTATGTTAATGGTATCGATTTTGCCTCTTTCTACGATTTTTCTATTGGATTTTGGAACTGATCTAACGGTATGGTATTTTTTTGTTTTTCATTCTGTTGCTTAGCAATTTTCTAACTTCACCAAAAATAATAACCGTTATAATGATCTAAGTTCATTTCTGACATCTGCCTCGTAACATCAATTTCTCGTTTCGATTCATCTGGTTCATCTGCATTTATGATCAGAATGTGAGTTCTTTGTCTTGAAAGAGGCTCAGATTTAGTTCTGTGTCGCTTTCCATTTCGAATGGATTCACTTTGTTCTTGTTGAAGCCTTTTTAATCTCTTCTTTCGCCGTCGGCTTGAAAAATAAAACAAAAAACACTACTAATTAATCATTTTTCAATATAAGATTTTTATTTTTAGCACAGAGTAAATATCTTAAGTATCTGAACCGCATCGGTGGTGTAATGGTTGGGGTATGCACCTACAGTGCGGTAGATCGTGGGTTCAAGTCATGGTTGAGTCAAACTAAATACTATAAAATTAGTATTTGCTGCTTCTCCACTGAGCATGCAGCATTCAGGAGTAAAAGCAGTGACTGGTTGGCTTGGAATCAGGATAACTGTTGTTTCAGTAAGCTAGCACTGATAGATCAAACAAGTTGGTATAGTACACAGCAGACATCATCATTATCTTATCAAATGTAACTTGTTCTTGATATAGCTGAAAAATTGACGTTAAATAACAATCACTCATGATTAGTTTCTCTTTTGTTTTGAACCCATATATCTTTGCGGCCATAATTAATAAATTATTTGTTTTCCCCAATGCAACCTATCAGAAAAAAGGTGCCTATTAAAGTATTTTAATTTCCAGACATTTCCTAGTTCCATAGCAATAAGGTAGGAACGTCACATAACAACCGCTATCGTTAAGAACGTCTAAAATATTAAAAAACTATGTATTCTTATTCAAATAAAGTCCGGATTTATTGAAATTATTTTACTTAGCTTTTTATATCGGTAGATTCTATGAGATCTGTATTTTTAGTTTATATCCTGAATGACCGTAATAATCATAAGTAAATCCAGTGTTTTAAATTCAAAGATTTAGCATTTTCTCGAAGCCATTTGTTTTATTTCCTTTTACAAGGGATTATCTTAATCTTGAAATGTTCAAGATATTCTATCTGCTTGGAGTCTATTTAAAAAATGTCTATTTTTGCATGATATTTACTTTTGTTTTCTTTTTTAATAGATCAATTCAGGTTCCCATAAAAATTCCGATAGGCTCCATTCAGGATAAAGAAATTGATTATTTTACCTAAAATAGTTATATACATTGTTCATGACTTCATTATTGGGCTCCACTGCAGATTTTGTTATAAAAAAAAAGAACATTTGGGATCTTTACCGGATTTGGCCATCTCCAAACGTCAGAGACGTTGGGTAGAAAAATGGCCGTAGAGTTAGACAGCCAAAATCCCTTCCTTCCAAAAACTGGATGGGAAAATGAAGATTTGACTCTGATTTTAAGAGAAAAAAAATCGAAATTTTTGCAGATACAAGTGTTTAAATGCTAGGTCGTAGGTGTATAAGAAATAAACACTTCAAACAAACAAAATTATAATTGTTAAAAATCGAAAACTTGCAACACAAAACTTCCTTTTTAACATGCATATTTATAAATTTTCTCTTTGGTAACATAAAAAGGCTTTCCTTTTTATGGAAAATTCCCTTAAATATGATTTTATGAAATATAGGCATTGTCTGCTTTATTAGAGTAACATCACCTTACATCAGGTACACCTTATATACTACAACTTTGTAAGATTGGTTGATCACTGTACCATAGCCGTGATCACATAGTTGTTACTTCACGACCCCTGCAGATTTACACTGAGAGTGCGAATCCCATCGGAGCAGTTTTGTCTGGTTTTTGTCATTGTTTTTTGCAACATAATGTATGTTTCATTATGGATTTTGGTTAAAGTGATATAAATGTAGGCTATATATTAATTTTTTTTTTTTTTTACATAATATAAGAATTGTGAGTGTACAGTAGATTTGTATCGATTTTTCGAAAGCCATACAACAAACATTTCCTTACATATTAATATAACACGAATTTACATGCAAGCGGTTAATTTCATATTTTTCTTTATCAATATCAACTATTCTGTCCGGGTTTTTTTCCGAGCATCACGTAAACCGTCATAATCACCAAAAATAAAGCAACTTAGCACATGTCGTTTTAATCGAAAGCAAACCATCAGAGCTTTTATTATAATTCTTTTGTGCTTGGTAGTTATTTTCTTAAATCTGCAGTTGAGAAATCAAATCGTCTGCTATGTTTTTTAATTCGCATTTTACCCAGTAATAAACTTGACTAAATGCGGGAGCACAATAGTCACGATCGTATTGGCGCTGCCTTGTGATGGAATGGATAGTTCTAGAAGGTGGTTCGAATTCTATCAGTCCTTTTATTTGTTTGTCTACATTACTAAGCTTAGCTTCAGAAAGGTATTTTTGACTGTAAGATTATGAAACTGTAAATTCATTTATTGCGAAATAACTGATTTGTCGTGAGTACTTAGATGGTATCAGAAATCATGGGTAGCGGTCGAGAAGAGTCTAAAAATACTTCTTTAATATGACAGATAAGTTTCAATGGACAGAGGTGAGATCTCCAAATACACCATTGTTTTTTTAACGATTGATAGTTTAGTTTTCTTCATATGCACATCCATGGTTACCATGGCAACCGAAATTGCTAAGCCAATGAGAATATGACATTACCTGCTTGAACATATTCTGTCCGCAAAACAACATTTTTAAATTATATTTATGTCCGACAATAGTTGTTTTGTAAATTACTATAGCCATTCAATTAAAGAAGTGGATCTCTTGTATCAACATCTTGACGTCTTTACAGTGGACATTTCTATAAATGGGCTAAAACCTGGATTTTTAAATTTACCGTATTTTGAATTATCTGAAGTAGGAATTATGTACTAGTGATTTTTTCAATTAACTATACAAAGTTCAGCAAATTCATGTTATTTAATATCTACAATTGCCTGGAAAAAAGTTATACAGGTAGCTTCATATGTCACTTTTTATTCCTGTTCGAAAAAAATCCCACAAAGTCGCACAAAGGTAATTAAATTTTTGAAAACTCAAAATGTTGTAACTTTTTAAAGGGTTCTCCGATTTCCAAAAAATGAAATGATATGGAATCCTTGTCAATGTATCTTTTTGATATTGTGTAAAGGATAAGGCCTTTATTTCAAAGAAAAAAAAAATCATGTGACATACTTAAATAAGGTATCTTATTCCAAATTTTAAAATAAATTTCCCTACCTACCCACCCCTGTCCAACATCCATTGGGTCAGGTTTGGGTAAACTAACATTTTTTATATGTGGCCTCATATAGTACATCATATTATCAAGTTATTCTGTTTGCATGTTTGTGTGTGTATTTATTTTATGAAGAATTGTGATATTTTCAGTATAAACAAACATATTTTGATGTTACAGATCAAAACAATATAGTCCGATTTGAATATCTCCCCATACCAGTACATTATCACTAGTATCGCAGCTTGTCCTCGAACTCGAACTCACTGCAATAATAGTGATAATGTCTGTCTCAACCTTCAAAACAGACGTTATTCTAATTTTTTTTATATTTATTTGAAGTGTTGAAGCACCATCATTACCAAAGCGCTATCACTAGTATCGCAGTTCGTCCTCGAACTTGATCTCACAGTGATACTAGTGGTAATGTCTGTCTCAACCTTCAAAACGGACATTACTCTACATTTTTGTATATTTATTTGAAATGTTGAAGCACTATCATTACTATTTTACCAGTTCATTATCACTAGTATTGCAGCTCGTCCTAGTGATAATGTACTGTATGTCTCAACATTCAAAAAGATGTTATTCTACATTTTCGTATATTTATTTGAAGCACTGTCATTACCAGTATCTGAGTTTTTCTTTTGGTACGACCAGCATCATAGCATCTCTAACTAATGGACGTTTGATTTCTTCGTCTTTTGGACTGGCAAGGTATTCATATATACCAGGGGCAACTTCCTGTTCGCATTCAATACCCAGACTTGGTCCAGCGTTGACCTCTAACAGCATGGGTTTAAGGTTGTCCATTAGTATTATATCAAAGCCTAAAATCTACAAACAAATTTTTAATACGGTAGAATGTTTATTTGTTATTTGGAAAAAATATCTGGGTTTTACTTTAATATCATGCTTATTATATTACATGTGTTTTGTTGTGTATAAGTAGATTTTTTTATGTACAACCTTGTTCTTCAAATGTATGTCAGGCAAAAGTTCAAATTTGGCAATAATATTTTAATACCCTGAAATAAGTAGATCTCGTTCAGGTGGTCCTTTTCCAATAATTAGGCTTAAAATTTTAGACTTTTTCCACTTGCGAAATTTCCAGTATGTTGCAGGTTATTTAGCAGAATAGCTACTCTAATTTAGCTTCACCGGAAAATTGGACATCGGAGTTGAAAAGGGGGGTGAACTCTCAGGTGAATTACTGCTAAAACAAGACATATTTTATAAAGTGAGATAAGACCATATCAAGCATATTAATCTGAAATGATCTTAACCCAGCAACTTTTTATATTCTGTCAATAAATTGTACGCATAAAACAAAGAATGACCATCAATTTTCCACAGTGTGTGTGTGTGTGTGTTTTCTTGTCTTGTATATATTGTGTTGTCATCCCAATATCTGTAATAACCATTATATTTATTCAAATTATGTATTGATGTATGTATTTTGAGGAAAACTGCTTGTAGCCATTGGTTGTCGTCAATCCTCATTAAATAAATAAAGAATTAAATTCAATATAAATTTTCCATTTTTCAACTCCTCTGCAGTGAAATAAGTAAAATATTAATAGGTTAATTAAAGAGCTAATTATGAAGAACAGTCTGTTCGAACTTATTATGTTCTTAGGTAACAATCATTTAACTGTGAGATGGTGGGCTATGTTTTTTTTTAATTTCTATTGCCAAATTTTATAACAACAAATATCAAAAAATGCAAAAAATAATTAATTTTACCCTGTAATTTGCAACAAGAACTTTTGGTAAAATTTTGATAAATTACTGGTTTTTCCAAGTAAAAAAAAAGAAGATTTTTGTTTCCTGAATTTTTTTTTCTAAAAGTTAAATGGATACATTTTATTGTAGTAACTGACAAACTCGAAATATATCATTTAATTTAATTCTTTATTTAGTTAACTAGGATTGGCGACAACCAGTGTACAATCAGTGCCTATCACCATTAATGTTGTGAGTTTGAACCCTGCTCATGACGAGGTGTACTCAATACAACATTATGTGATATCGCTTGTCTGTGACTTACGACAGGTCGGTGGTTTTCTCTGGGCACTCCTGTTTCCTCCACAAATAAAGTTTACTGCCATGATATAACTGAAGTATTGTTGAAAGTGGCGTTAAATATCATAACCTTAACCCTTTATTTATTTTTCAAGGATTGCCGACAACCAGTGGCTAAGAACGGTTTTCCTCAAAATATATCAGTCTTCATAAAAAAGGAAACAATAACGATGATCTTTGGTATATGATTATTAAAATTAAGTAAGGACTGGAATTTACATTCTTTAGTAACTTAATCTCTTAAAACTGTCAAACCTTTTATTGGCACAGATTGCTAGTATTATATATCATGTATGTATGAGATTTAAATTTCTCAAAAATACATTAATATATACAGGGTAGCTGTTTCTTAAGTTAATTCAGGTGCAAGGCTTAATCTATAATACTTAAATCAAATTATTTAACATTAAATCAGGAGTCAAACTGACATTTATACTTTAAAAACTTAATTTAAATCACAATTCACCTATCTTTATCATGCAGTTATTCATTCATTCATTTTAAAAAGATATATAAACTCGAGATCTTTATTAAATTGTTCTGAATATTGACAAAGAAATGATTTATTATATAGTAATTTTTAATTATTTAACGGTTAGATAATTTGTATTACAGTACAAAAGTATAATACTTGAACATTTCCAACATGCAAAATACTTTTAATTATGGCAATTTAGATGCATGAAAATTTGACATAGCTGAAATCAAAAACATCCTTTCAAAAAATAAAAAATAACCACATTTACAGTTAAAATATAAATAGAAGCATATTTTGCTATTCTGTGGAAAATAAAAGAGTTTCTAACAGTTGATAAGACATACATGTAACGGGTACCAGTATATATATTGTGAACAAGAACCCTGTTATCACATACTGGTATATGGTTGTACTCATACAACCATATGTGATAAAGTTTGTCAGTCACTTGCGACAGGTTGGTGGTTTTCTCCAGATAGTCTGGTTTCCTCCACCAATAAAACTGGCCACCATGATATAACTGAAATATTGTTGAAAGTGGCATTAAACACCATAAACCTAAATATCAAACCTATACTTAAGATATAAATCCTCCCCTGGTGGACTGCTTAACAAAATGGAACCAAATTTCTTATTGAAAGGATTAGATGCTCTTGCATTGCGGAAAAGAAGTTGATTCCCAAAGAGAACTGGCCAGACTTGTTATGCTTGCATAAACATAATAAATAAATGATCAAGGACAAGTGAAGGACCTCGGGATTCAAAGTTTAACATAAAATCAAATTGGAAAAATTTTCCAAAGAATCTGTAACAGTAATGCAATTGTGCTTGACTGGAATCATAAAAGGCATAGGTGGAATAAAATCTAAAATCTAAAGTATTCCATTTTCCCCATAGACACTGATAGAAGAGTTAGGTCTATATGCTATCAATGATAATTTGATGGCAAAACAAACTTGATAACCCAGTGCTGAGTACTACAGATAAGAGGAGTATTAGAGTATTTTACCTCCTCATTTTGGCTAAATACTAATATGTCTGGAATATGTTATAAAAGGGAATGGGTCTTAGATTCATAATCTCACACAATATTCCAATAATTTTCAGTAAATGTTGACAAACAAGCAAAAACTACTCCTCCAGCATAAACCTTAAACTATCAAACATAGGAGAGGGGATATTGTATTCAAAAGTCACATTAATGTAAAACAATCTATTTAAAATAAGATATTTACTGTATTAGTGTATCGCCAAAAATACCCCAACCCATCTCATTTAAATTTGTTCGTCAGGATTATAGTAATGTTTTAAAGGATGGCTTTATCAGGTATTAACTTAAAGTCGGTAACCATGGTAACAGTAGCATTTGGTAACACTTTTAACCAATGACAGATAGTTAACTAGTATTATTATATTTGTAGACCTAATGCAAATATTATTTTATACTGAGTTCACATCCAAAATGGCACAAAAAAATAAAAGATCAGTATAATGCAGATAACAGAAACACATTATTATTTTTCTCCCTGTGTCTGTTTAACCATAACTCACTTTAAGAGTATGCCCCAGGTCATAGAAATATAATGCATTTTTTTTACTCTAGGTTCGACCCCTTAAACACAGCATATGCTAGATGTGTACACTCAATCATGCCCAAGGTCAGGATGTAAATGATTGTCTTGTGTTTGGAAAATGCATATAACAGCTTATCTACAACAACATTCAGCAGCTCCTAAAGAGGAACAGTTATTGGTGACCTGTGCAACATTTACAGATTATTTATAGGATTATAAGGGTTCCTTTTGGTAAAGTTGAAGTTATCACTTCGAAAATTTTACGGTCGGCACCATGACTTGGTTGACCGTTATGGAATATCTGTGTCACAAATGACCACGGATATGTTCCACTTGTTGTAAACACTTCTCGGCCCTTTCCTCATTCACGACTTATTACCGGGTTTGTAACTAGATTAACACGACGGGTGCCACTAGTGGAGCGGGAACTGCTTACCCTTCCAGAGCACCTGAGTTCACCCCTGGTTTTTAGTGGGGTTCGTGTTACTCGATCTTTAGTTTTATATGTATGTTTTGTAGATCGTTGTTTGTCCTTTTGTACTTTTTCTTTTGGCCATTGTGTTGTCTGTTCTTCTTCGATATACGGATTCTGATTGCCCCTTTGGTAACTTCAAACTCTTCTATTAACTCCCATTTTGGCATTCAAAGCATATGTCCACTGGCCCACCCATCATTGGTAATCCACGGTTGATGACACTCCGATACTTTCCACTCATCAATTGTACACTATTTCATATGAAAACTGCTGTTTCTGGTTTGTTCAGTAAAAGATCTGTATTTAGTAGTTTCCAAAACAATAATAACATCACTCACATTTCCTATTAGAGGAGTTGAGCACGATTTTTGGCCTGTGCCAAGCCAGGACACAGACTTTTAAAGCCATATGTCGTGATTTTTTTTGTGTACGATGGCTCAAGGCAAGATATGGTTGTTCATTGGTGGAATTGTTTGACCACTGCTTAAACTTTCTTTTCATATTGCATTATAATAAACAATAATATGTTGTCTTACCTGAAAACATGAGAGTCTCGTCTTGCCGGTAGGTATTGCAGCTTGATATTCCACTTTCATTGTAGGCAGGATAGCGATAATCGTTTTACAAACAATTCTTTCTATTGTTTTCCATACATAATCACCATCTTTACCACTCATATTTATTTTGCGCAAGACACTACTAATTGTTCGTTTACTTCCTTCGTCACTTCTCTCCGACCTGTTAAACGTGCTACTTCTTTTATTTAATGAGTAATTAGTCAAATGCATAAAGGATTCGTGTAAATTTTTATTGGTCGGAGTTTCATATGGAACTGTCGAAAACCTGGCAAGACCGTCTTTGCAAATATGTATATCTAAAGGTTCTAAACTTTTTAACACTACGTACACTCGAAGGTCAAATTTAAATCTATCCATAATATAGACGTGACTGAGGTATTCTTGTACAACGTGACACCTTCCGTTAAGAGATGCCGAATATTCTGTTGCGTCTCGTATCAGATATATTCCTTCTCCCTGAGCACCGGAATCTGGTTTAACGATATATGTTGGTTTCGGTTTTACACGTTTTTCAACCTGTTTTCGTACTTCACAAGAAAAGTCATGATATTGAGCAGGCATATACCAAGTCCTAGGATAAAAGTCGTAGTCCAACGGGAAAAGTTCCCTCATCTGATCTAAGCTTCTAAATAACTTCATCTTACTACAAATTTCTGTCATTCCTACAATATAATTTTATATTATGCTAGAAATAAGTACAGTACAGTCAGAGACATTCTATGGTAAATCACTGTGATAGACGTATCATTCATTTTGGTGACATGGATATATGTCTTGTGTTTTGTTTAATATACCTTAAAAATCATAGATTGAAGAATAAAATGCTTATTTTTAACTTAGTACCAATTATAGGCCATCCACATTTTTTGGGGAGTTTGCTCACCCAATTTTACGGTAATCCCATTGACCCACCAAAACTGCCCTCAAACCCATAGGCAAGGGATTCGGGGTACATTCAAACCCCCCATGAAAACCATGAAAGCTTATTAAAGTCATGATTATGGTTGAACTAAGACATTAAAATCCAACTTTCGGTTGAAATACATGTACAAGACAAAAAACATTTGAATGATTATCAAAATGATCATTCCAACTATCATGAATATTGATGAAGTATTGAGCCATCTGTTTCCTAAACTCATGGGCGCATAGATAACAAACCTCAATGCGCCACAATCGACTTGGAAGCGCCAAGTGTGCATGGCACGTGGCCTTCCCAATCCCTGAAACTGGTTTTGTAAATTAGGATTTCATGACTAATGTCATCAGTATCCCTTCTATCCAATCAAACTATAAAATATTCGGTTTGTGTTGTCATATGTCATTGTTGTCTGAGATTTTATTCTTTTGTCTTTATATAACTTTATGACTGTACTGTTGTTATTTCTTATTATTCAGAATCTTCCCTTTACTTTTTTTTTAAATATTTGTGTACTTATGTACATATTTTAAAAGAGTTAAATAAAAATTCAGATGACTTTAACTTTATTTGCAGAAGTACTGTATGTAATCTTTAAAGATCGTCTTGATAAATTACGGTCGTGAGTTATGGTCATGATCGTATGGTGGTTGAATTTACAACTACCTATGCAATCAGTGCCTATCATCACTAAAGTTGTGAGTTGAAACCCCAATCCTGGCAGAGTGTAATAGATACAACATTATATGTTATAAAGTTTGTCAGTAATTTGCGACAGGTCTTCAACGGTTTCCTCCACCAATAAAACAGACCTCCAAGATATACAGTCAAACCTGTCTTAGGCAGTCACTCATGGGGAATGTCAAAAGTGACCTCTCAAGAGAGGTGACCTCTTAAAAGAAGTTCAGTAAAAACGGACCAAAGTTGTCATCAAATGGATTGCCACGTAATACATTTTGTACATGTATTTATGAATGTAAATGAACATAAGTTATGTTGAATAATGTAGTTCAAAGTTTATTTTTTAAATGCATATGCATTAAAGTTTACACATACATTTGTTTGTATGTAAATAAACAGTTCGATAGATAGTAATATTAACCCAGTGTCGAGTATAAAATACTAATGCGGATCGATAAAAATCTGAAGCGTCCCCGTGCATTTCAACGAATTTTGAATGGCCAACCTTCGCATATATGAACATATTAAATACAAGAGCTAGGAGTTTATGCAACAGAAATGAGAAAATAATAAATCAAAAGTTTGTTCTGCTGAAAGTAGCTTCGGAAAAACAAAAAGTTTGGTCAACATTTCTCATAGCACAGAGTTGGATTTCGTTCACTTTCCAATGGGCCATTGTTGTTTGTTATTGAACGAAATTAAAGTTTCTTTAAAAACCAAAATGTATTACTTTTCAACAAAATCACTTTCAAAATACTTAACAGCCACTTTTCCCACTTTGCAATTTTTAATAGCTTCATGTTTCTAAATTAACGTTAAAATACGGCTTTGAAACATCTTGTCTCCGACAAACTTTTATTGCACCTGTTTTCATAAAGATTATTTTAATGAGCCTCAATTAACACTGTTTACACCTATTCAATTGTTTATTGGGATCTCTTTTTATCTATGTTTATTTAAATTAGCTAAATTACCAACTCAATTAGTTGTATTTCCCTTCGGCGATTATTTATTATCTTAAAAGTAACCGTATCACGTGATCGATCGTACACATTATGTCATGTGATAAGATGTCCAAAATAGCCGTTATTAGAAGACGATCTCACAATTCACACATGAAATAGGTGACCGTTGGCCGCGTTAGAGAGGTGACCGTTGAAAAGAGTTAAAATATATAGTAATATTAGTTGGGCGGGTCTCAAAGTGACCGTTAGACAGATGTGACCATTTATTTGAGGTGACCAGTAAGGCAGGTTAGACTGTACAGTCAAACCTGCATTAGTGACCACCTCTATAAAGCAGTAACTTGTACTATGTGACCTTAATTTTTATTTCCCTTCACAGTGCATTTCATATCTATTAAACCGTTTTCTGTATCATATTTCCTGAGAATGTAACTTGTTACATATAATAGAGATAGTAAATCTTAAACAATATCAAGGGCCTGGGTGGCTCAATTAGTTAGGTAGTTGGATTAGCTAACAACTCATACAAGCCCATCACCACTACGGCGTGGTTTCGCACCCTGCTTTGTAAATTGCGAAAAAGGGGGCACTCGACTCACATCCACAAGTGATAAAGTTTACCAGTTACTTGCCCATGGTCTGTAGTTTTCTCCGGCTTCTTCCATCACTAAAACTGGTCGCCATGATATAGCTGAAATATTGCTGAAAGTGGCATTAAACACCAAAAATCTAATCAAATAATCAATAAACGATAATATCAAAGTATTTTTTTTTTACGTTAGAAAGATTCAATGGACGATATTTTACTTAAAAAATATATATACAAAAATGTATATCAAAGATTTTAAAACAAATGTCCTTTTCCAGGAAATCTGTTATTTTTTTCTAGAAAAAAATAGTCTAGTTCAAAATTAATCTTAAATCGAGTTGAAAATTACCACAATTTATCCATACTTTCTTCTAACATTTTTTATTGTATAAATTCTAATGATTTTTGGTAGAGTTTACCTGGAAATTTATTAACTTTTCCTCCATATAGATCAGGATTTTCTTCAAAGCTTACAGCATTCCAGTGTATATCACAATGCTCCTTCCTACCGAAAGGAAACTGAAACATAATATAAACCAAAATAAATAACGCAAAAACGTTGTACTCATTTTGAAAATGTGACTTTGTTGATGTTAGTGTCTCAGCCAGAGTAGAAATCAATGTGGTCAAAAAAAAAAAAAAAAAAAAAAAATGAATACTATGGAAAAAGATTTCTTTGTCATACCTGCCAACCCTTCCGTTTTGTGCGGGAGTCTCCTGCACAAACGACGAAATTCCGGAAATCTCCCACTTGCTGGTCCGCTCCCGCATGGGAGTATAAAATCTCCCGCATTCGGATATTTTAACCCGCAATGACCCGCATTTGTATTTCTCTGGATTTTTCATTACTGTCAATAGAAGTAAACAAACAATGGGCGATCATTTGAAAACTTTGGCGAGTAATTTTCATGTTCGATTTATAAGTAATCGAAAATCATTTCTGCCATGTCAACTCCAACAAGAAAGAGGTCTTTGTCTGGACCAAGCGGCAGTGTAAAAAAGAAGAGATATAACTGCAAATTTCAAGCAGATTGGATGAAGGATTTTCAATTTTTACGACCAAGATCACTCAGCTATGAATCTTCATTTTTTGCACATTATGTTCAGTCAACTTTTCGGATATAACATGTTGGAACTTTTTGGGGGGAAATGTGTGATATAAAGGAGTTATTTTCAAAACGACCTAGATATCCCAATTTGTCTAAGTTAGCCCTGGCATGTGTTGTTCTGCCAAATAGTAATGCAGATAGTGAACGTATTTTCTCGATGCTAAAAAAAATTCAAACTGAACATAGGTCAGAATTGGCAAATGACACTATATGCTCACTTATTTGTAGCAAACAAAATCAAAATATGGAATGTTATGAGTATTGTCCTGACTCAGAGGTATTGAAAAAGGCAAACACAGCTTGTATAGATTATAACAATGAATTGAAAAAATAAAGTATATTTATTAACTCTTATTGGTGTTTTGTAGATGTATATAGTGTACAGGTCATATATTTAGGCTGAAAATGTCATTTGCGCAAAATCTCCCTCTCAGCTGTCATAGCTGAGGGGGAGATCTCTCTCATTGAAGGTTTCAGAGGTTGGCAGGTATGTCTTTGTGGTAACCAGAAGTTAAAAATTCATTAGAAAATGGAAGTTTATCTGCCAATGTTGATTACGTGCAAAAAAAATCAAGATTGTTTCTACTTCTACATAAGCAATAAAGATAATAAAGTTTGCATTTTAATTATTTGTAATAAATCAAGTGGTAAAAATCTTTGTAGTAATCTGTAGTATTTTGACATTTGTGACAAATCGATTCTTTCTAATACATGTTTTTTGTTTACACCATTAACAGAAATTTTAGAAATGAAAAATTGTTGCATGTTCCTTTCAGTCCATAGAATACATATAAATTGAATTTTGGTCTAAACAAAAGTCTTACGATGTTATGACTAGCCTATCTAACTCTCAGGTCTCACCTGCTCTAAATAATCTTGAATAATAATTACCTCCTTAAAGCCAAGCTCCTTAATGCACATTCTGAGTACATCACAATTAGACCTTGCTCTGGACGTGTCAATGGTTATCATTTGCTTAGCAATAAACCTGGAATCAATAGACCGAAGTCGTTCCTTTCGCATGTGTACCTCTCTTTTATGACGATTGTGCAAGTCCCTCCTAAATTCTGTCATTTTAAAATTATTTGGTTCTGGTTTTTTAAAAGTATCCATATTATAATTTATAGAGTTAGATGACATGGTTGTTGCTGTTGTTTAATTAATTCAAAAATATACGCGATGAAATATGATACTTCGATTGGAATGTTAAAACAAATTAAGTTTGAAACAAACAAAAAAAGAATGGTATCGTCAGAATATTCAATGTTAGCTGGAAGCATCAGCCGTTTTCGTACAGAACATTCATTTCTACATCACCATAGGGATAATAGTGTCATGTCAATTAACGTGTGTTTGTTTAAAAGTAAAAATTAATTATTTAACACACTATCTCCGACCACCATTTGTTTTCGATGACAACCAGTGTGCTAAAATAATGTAATTTCCGGTAGGGGAGAAAACCCATTGATGTATGATTGGGTGAATTCAGGGGGAACATGTAAAATGCGAAATGAAATATACCGAAACGGAACGAAACGAAATGAAACAGTTGTCCAGGAAGTGGTAAAAGTAATTATTTTACAACTGCCAGGTGTCACAATTAATCGTAAATGTGGATTACATAATGAAAGCCATTAATTGAGAAATGATCAACTGGAAATTGCTGTCAAAAGAGTCAACACTTGTTTACTTAGGCAGTGTCATTTTTTCAATGGAGATTACAGACATGTTACAGACATGAATAAAAAAAATAAAAAATAAATAACGTAGAGATATGTTAGTTGTAAAACAAATTTCCGTTGGAATTTTTTAATTTTGTGTTCCTTTCATATCCAGAAATCATGGGTAGTTTGCTCATTTGCATATCCAAGATGGCGGTTTCTTCAAGCCAGAAATTTTTACAAAGATTTCTTAAAGAAATATTTTGTTCGGGGGTGCGGGCATTTTTCTGAGGTGAAATATTTGACATTACACCGGTAGAAATAAGCACAGCAAATTTTAACTAGATGTATAAATTATTCGCGGTTCCCACACTATTTTAAAAACAAGGCATATTTCTTTGAATTCTAATATGGATATCACTGCAGAATTCAAATCTTAGTCGACTTCTGACCATTTTTTTAATTGTTTACCATGGATGCACACTATTTTCTGAACCAAATACGGAAACTTCCGGTGTAGATCTATCTCTTTTTTCACACATTATTTGAATAAAATTTGTTTCCACGGTTCCCAGGAAGATTGAAATGGTCAGATTTTGGGAAATGTCAGCTTCTGTAAGGGCCACTTGAAGGGTAACAAGTGTTTTCATTAAAACTCGAATTGTTATCTGATGAAAAATAGTCAATCATTGTCGACACCGGTGTATCAGGCTGAATGGTCCGGCCGCCAGATGTTACGAACGGCCAAAATTGCCTAGGCAATTTGTTCCGGTTCGGAACTTTTAGCCTAGGCTATTTTTTTCCGATGCCAGGCAATATGGGCCGACCTGCTTTTACATTTATAAACCTATATAAATATTGTAATTTACAACGTATTATCAATAAAAATATTCATTTCGGCTATGTGTGTATATATTTTTTAATTCGTAATTCGTGTGTTTGTTGGCAAGCTCACTAAAATCGAAAATGTTGGTCAACGCGGTTTGATAAAATAGCCGCGAGTGTCCCATGCGTAATACTATATATATGAACGTGAACACTTGTCATCTCAGTTCCACATTATTAAATTCATTTGTACAATATTTCACTGCACGTTAACATGGAACGAGAGTGCGTACTCGACACTGTTGAAATACAAATGTACGTTGAAAATACAGAATATACTGAAAATTTAACAGAAAGTGAAAAAAGGAAGCTAAGGAAGCAAGCAAAATATTATGTCTCAAAGGTAGATTTTTAAAAGAAATGGCACTTGAGATAACACCAGCAATCACATATCTTTTCAACAAATCACTAGAACTTGGTAGAGTGCCAAAAGACTGGCTTGATGCACACATTGTACCAGTTTTCAAAAAGGGCGAAAAAATACACCATCAAATTACCGGCCAGTTTCACTCACCTGTATCCTGTAAAATTTTGGAGCATAATATGAGACAGGCAACCTGTTTGAAGGACGAAGTCCTAAAATTTCAATAATACGATGATCCGTACACATTAGCCTCACCGCCGCGGACGCAATTACGAACAATTGCAATGATATTGACCGTGGCATTTGATAATAAATTTGACCAAATGATGAAGCTGATTGCATGTTCATATTTCAGATTAAGCACCAATATTCCTTTTGAATCATAGTCCATATATTATTCAATGCATTGTTACGGGTTTTAGCTTAGAACAGATTTCCATGACCCCGTTCTAGTCACTCTGTGACCTAGATCCGGACACAATTCCATCGGGAGTTTCGTAGAAAGAGATTTTTTTATTAGAATTTTATTAAAAGTTTATTTCGATTTTGCATAGAGTAAATAATCAAAGAATTGGGAATTTTTCATTGAAATAGATTTCTTTTGCGTTTCTAAATTATCAATTGATCTATTTTTTAAACTTCCGGTGAGCAGATTTTTAGCTATCAATATAGAAGGAAAAATCGGACAGCTTACCGTTAGAAGGACTTCGTCCTTTATTATACAATAAAGCATCATGAAACATCTTGACACTCATAAAATTCTCACAGATTCACAACATGGTTTCAGAACTAAAAGATCTCGTGAGACTCAACTTATTTTAACTTTGGAAGATAACAAATAGATATTGCACTACTTGACTTCAGTAAAGCTTTCGATAAAGTTCCACACCAAAGGCTCAACAACAAATTAAATTGATTTGGTATCCGTGACAACACCCTTAATTGGATCAGCTCATTTCTTCACAACCGTACACAACTAGTTCTTTTGGACAACGTAAAATCATCAACTACATCAGTAGATTCAGGCGTGCCTCAAGGAACAATCCTTGGCATGTTACTTTTTCTCTTCTACATAAATGACTTACCTGAAAATGTAAAAGCCAATGTAAAATTGTTTGTTGATGATTGCCTCCTATATAAAGAAATTAACAATATCTCTGATGGACAATATTTGCAAAATGATCTAAGGGCACTTGAGTCTTTGGAGAATGAATGGCAAATGTCCTTTAACGCAGACAAATATTTCATCATCACTGCAGGAACAAAAAACACAAAAATCAATTGAAATTAAAAGACGTTGAAGGCGCATACCATTGTCCATTGTGCAACAAACCATCAGTTCAAGATGTCGTTGGATGTGATAATTGCATGGAGTGGTATCACCTTAAGTGTCTGTGCCTAACCAAGGAACCAAAGTCAAAAACGTGGTTTTGTGAATATTGTGACTCTTAAATAAAGGTAATAACAAAATTACCGAACTCCGAACAATCTTACAAAGGGAAAGTCAAAACTCATAATTATATAAACAGACAAAATCAGTCAACAACCGGAAAACTGTGAAAACCGTAATGACCCTGACTTGGTACAGGCATTTCTAAAGAAATGGTGGGTTGAATCAGATTTTAAGGCGCCAAACCTCCCGCTCTCATTACGGTTCAAAGGTTCCGGCTGTCACTGTAACAGTATTTAAATACAGGAACAAAATAGGTAAAATAGTTGTCAAAGCAGTACCATATTCGGTGACGTAAATGTCAAAAATATTTTTACGTCACACATTGACAAAAAAAATTCTTGACATATTTGACTCTTTATCTTTATACATTTTCACTATATGAAAATGCATCGCTTATAATTTTTTCTGCAGAGACGGAATATATTTCGACAAGATATTGGTATCGGAATATAAACTTTTTAAGAGATCGAATAAGGCGAATCTTTTTATAGCCCTGGTCCAGTAGCCTGTTTCTCAGATGAAGATGACGTTTCAGGAAATCAGAATAATTGCTACTGCCCCTTGCATAGCGAATCAATTGCGAGATGTAAACACCATACAAGAATGTTGTAGAGTTTGTAATAAAAGTTATTTCTTCTTGTGCCTTAATTTACGTTAGTATGATACTTTTGTTGCATTAGCTATTGCATCCAACTTGGGTCGGAACAAATTGCCTAGACCCGGACCATTCAGCCTATGCTATTCATTCCGACAGGCCCTTTTAGCCTAGTCTATGTATTCCGGCCGGCCCATCTGGCGGGTCGGAACAAATTGCCTGCTACACCGGTATAAATATAGAAAATAATTAAGTCGAGGCTCCACGAAGGGGGAATAAACTTTTTATAATGATACATTTTAATTCGATGAATGTTTATTACACAATATCAACAAAACATTGAATACTTGTAGTAAGCACATTCAAAAAATTTAACAATATAAAATATATATACTAAACGATTTCAGTGACATAGTTAACACTTATGTGGGGCAGATATTGAAAAAAAATGCACAATATATTTTTTATTTACATACATCATCGAGTTCCTAATGAACATATGATGACAATTAATTTTGATACGATCACAAATAATTATATGAAGTTATTTATGTGATCAAAACTGATGAAATATTATTTAAAAATAATAGATACGAGTTTTCATCAGCGTTCATTGATCAGCGTCTTCCAAATATGGTTCAACGTTTATTTGCTGACGTCATACATGACGCGATTTGGCTTATGAATATTCATGAGCAAAAGTACCCATGATTTCTGGCTATGTATTTTCATTTTCTTTTTATTTATTTTTTTCTTTTTTCGTTTTGTTTTGTTTGTTTGTTTTTTGTTTGTTTGTTTGTTGTTTTTTGGCTTATTCAGTATGTTTTTGTCATGTCATTTGTGTCCCTTTGTTTTTGTGTTCTATTTATGTTGTATTCTAGTTTCTACGCATGCATATATCGTGTAGTCTTGTGCTTATCTTATTTTTGTTGGTTCAGTTTATCCTTGCATGAAATGCATGTTTTATTGCTTTATATTATTGCATCAGTGTGTTTGTATCTTGTATGTCTTTGTTTTTGATTTGATTGGTTGCAGAACCATATAACTTTCTGTGTACAGTTGAATATTATTGGTGATGTTTTTTTCTGTTATTTTCCATTAGTTGCTGAATCTAAGTGCTTTGAATGTTGAAAAGAACAATACAAACCTTTTTTCACATTTTATTATCACATTCACTCAACAATATTTAACAAAACATTTTCATTGATAATGTCACAGAGAAGTAACTTGACTATGTAATAGAAGAAGCACTATTTCAAACAAAATGATGACACAGATGCATAAACTCATACAATACATAAATATAGAAAGTGGCGTTAAGCACCAAAATAAAATCAAATCAATACATAAATATACATAAATATACATTTAGCACTATTAAAATATTTAAATCAAAGACTTGTACACTAATCAGTACTAACTGCTGTATAATCATCATTTAATTGTAATAAATATATTTATTTAACGAGTACATTGATTTCTTGATTACACACAAACATTTCTAATGTTTGAATTTTAAAAATTAATATCGATCAAAAACATTTTGAAATGATAAACACTTGTGTATTTCAGTTCAAAAGTATTTAATTTCAAATGGGGCCGAATCGACTTGGGCCGGAACGACCTGAATTCGGGTACCTGTAAAATGCCATTCTCTATCCAGAGTTGTCGTTCCTGCTACGCTGCACCCCATCTCTGTCAACGCTCATTTTACAAGATTTTTGTAAAATTTAGAAACAGTAAAATAAATGTACTTAAAATTGTTTTAATTATTGTAAATATCAATAAAGATGAAAATAAATCACTCATTTCAAATCAATTCTCTCTCAAAAATGATTTCCCTCCCTCCCCCCCCCCCCCCACACTTCTTGGGGAACTATTTTGCGGAGGTAAAAATTAAAAAGTTAAAAACGATCACAAATCATTTTTATTCTGCTGTGACAGCCAACATGTCCTAGAGTACTCGTCGACCAGCAATGAGGTAAATGGCAGGTTTATTCTAGGCTATTCCTGAACAATACAATGTCTCAAAAAGCTATGCTAGTATAAGTTTCCAACAATGTCATGAGTTTGTATATCGAGGGTTCAGTGCATAAAGGGCTATGTATAGGGCCTATATAGGAAATTATATTAAATACATACACATAGCACCTTTTTGCAGTGAGCCCTCGGCATGATTATTCGCGTCTTTTTGTATTGAAATTGAAAAGACAAAAATCATATGAACATCGACAAAAAGAACCACCCACAACTCCTCCGACAAGAACAACCATGTATATGACCAATGGTCACCCAGATCGGGCTTGGAACAGGCATGTATGTTTCGACATATTCTGTTTTGTTCCGTTTCGGTATATTCGTTTCGCTAAATTGCATTCCCTTCCAGTTTTTGTGTACATTTCATTTTGTTTCGTTCCGTTCCGTTTCGGTAAATTTCGTTACGTTTCATTTCGTTTCGTTTTGTTTTGGTAAATTTCGTTACGTTTCGTTCCGTTTCGCGTTTCATTTCGCATTTTACAGGTACCCTCCACGTAACTATCAATGCATAAACAGTGACAAGGGCGGACACTTTTGTTTACCCCCGCAGGAATTCGCCTGAGTACACAACTTCATGGACCCAAAGTGAAAGTAACAGCGCCACCTATGAAAAAACCAGAAGTTCGGAACTCTCGGGGTTTTAGTTTTGAGGTAAGGAAAATACCGTTAAGATTCAAACAACATTAAACTTCAAATTGTCCCGCTCGTTTAACGTTGTTTGAATCTTAACGCTCAAAGCTCAAAGCTAACACCCCGAGAGTTCCGAACTTCCGTTTTTTTTCATAGGTGGCGCTGTTACTTTCACTTTGGGTCCATGGAGTTGTGTACTCAGGCGAATTCCTGACAAAAACGACCGCTGCGTCTTCACAAGAGGTAGTCGAGGGGAGGACATGATATTTTTTGAAAAGAATAAGGTCTTGGGAGTTGAACCAAACAGGGTTTTGAATATATTAGAAGGCATTTAAAAAACAAACACGACTTGAAGCGAGCGGGGGTTAAAAAAAGTGTCCCCCTTTGTCACTGTTTATTTGATAGTATATTTACGTGGATAGTGACAAGGCCCTGTGGTCACACGTAACGAAACATGGCGGACTTCTCTAAGCGCGAGAAACTAGTTATCTCCCGCTTATCATTCGGAACATACTTTCAAAACAAAAACACCGTTGATACGAATAACCAAAATAACCCTGATTAACCGAAATAACCTGTTAATAACCAAAATAACCCTAAATGGCACCGGAATAACCATTTTATAGATTTATTTTTGTATGAAATGATAAAATATCAACTTAATATAACTTTATATGAAAAAATAAGTTTGTTTTCCATATGCTTCGATATTTCGTTGAATCAGGCTTGTTGGCCGCATACGATGTTGATACCGTTTAAGCCTGAATTACCAATTTTATTTATATTATTAGTTTAACAAGTGTGGACACAGAAATGTGCTGTCCAAAAGGCAGGTGTGGATGTCAATATTTCATATTATTAACTTAAAAAAAAAAAAAATCATGGACACAGGGGTCCTGGATTTTTTTAATAAAAAACTAGATTATTATTTTTGCTTCCGGTCCTGTGTTTTTATTTCAAATTTTCATCATAGCCCCCTCCCCCTCCCAAGGGATATAACATTGTATCATTAATAATAAATTAATAAATAATAAATTCAGATTTTCTATTTAAAATAAATCTCATTTACAAAACCACTGATATTTGTTAAATTTTTAATGCTGATTAAAGCTTTAGTCGCAACAAATTTTTATTTTTCTCTTTAAACTGTCGAAACATAACATTTATTTAACTAAAATTCACAAATAAAATTCACTCCCCCCTGCTCCCCCCTTTTCCCTTTTTTCTTGTTTAAATCAATGATCAACAATATTCCAGAATCAAACAAATGAATAAATATAACATAGCCTGATTTCTTTTACATTCATCTTTTTACCATGCGGAGTCAGTGTGTTTTAAATCGGTCATCCAATGTCGGTTTGAAAAGCTCTTGAGAGCTTATGTTGTACTGTTATAAAATGTATCGACTTTAAATAAAACTTTGATTGATTTTGATTGAATCAGGACGCTCATTATTCTTGTCCAAGATCAAAATACATCGCTAAAATTACCTGTGGGTGTTTCCCCACTTCAACTCGTAAATTTACATAGAAATCGGAGATATTTCGTCATAAAACTTCACACATGGTTTTGTCTATCATATTTCTTGAAGACAAACATAAAATTGTATTGCATTTATCAATATTTTATGAGTATCAACAGTTTTTTCAACACCGTATCTGTTTCTCGATACAGCCGCCCGATTACAGTGACCCAGATTAGCTCGTTCCAGCAGTTGTTTAAATAAATATTAGCAGATATACATATACTGTAGTATGAACGGCATAATAATTAATAGTTAAATCAATAAAATTCATTTTCTTACTATTCTAGACCATTTTCGGCAGATGTTGGTAGTATTCAAATATTTTGTAGGATCAGACTGACGAAAAATCTTTCAAAACCTTTGTACATACAAATGCAATGTAAAACTAAACCGATGATGGATTTTTTTGGGGTCATTTTGTGATGATAACCAATGCTTAAGCTGTAAATAATATCTATGGATACGATATGATATTTTTTTTTCCGTAGTGTTTTAAAAAAGGTGGAGATATTTTGACCCTGAGTACCTGTGGCCTAATATTCTCTTCTCTTACTATGTAAAAAAAAATCTTCTTTTCTTTTTATTTTTCACAATGTATCTATAGATATTTTGTATAATATTTTCTTTTTCTTTTGCGTAGTAAGATGAATAAATAAATGGGTACTGATAGATATAATTAACATTCTAATATAACGTGCTGTTTTGGTTTTGTAAACAAAAGGGTATCAAAATCCCCGATTTATTAGGACTTGTCCATATTAAAATCTCCAACAAACTTACCCCTCCATAAATTATTTCTTAAATTTACCGTATATGTCCTATTAGAATAGAAATAATTTTATGTCGACATTGTCATCTTTGCGTGTCAGTTGTGACCCAAATACGATTCCAATGCTGTCCTTGACTTGTTGCAACCACAGGCGCTCGTGGCACGGACCACCTCCCTTTTTCTAACTTTCTGCTTACAAATTTATTTTCAATAAAATTTCTTTATTTCTTTATTATTTCATTTCTTTTTCCTTATTTTAACTTGTTCGTGTCAATATTCATACAATCTTATGTTAACATCAAATTGCATGTGTCGACCCTATTAGATACTAATAATAATAATTTTTTGGAACTTTTCTGACCCTATCGTAACTTGAATAATACTGCGCCCTCTATCGGCACTTTCGCTGTTAATGCGGTGTTAATGCAGCGACTAGCAGGAAAGTAATATAACGACTGGATTATTCGGGTTATATAGCTGGATGATATAGCAAAGCGTAATATAACGACTGGATTATTCGGGTTATATCGCTGGATGATATAGCAAAGCGTAATATAACGACTGGATTATTCGGGTTACGGATCGACCTGACGCCTGATAGGGTAACCTCCGAGGTGAACCGAATGGATAAATATCTTGACACACTCCGCCTGCGCAGCGATTACAGGAAGTACCTAAAATGTCGCGCTACACACGACCACCGAATACATCTTTGTATGTCAGAAATGTGAACGAGGAAGCAAGGTTAATATCATGAAGTCCTTGAAAATCAGTTTATTATTTTATATTATTTCAATAAGCACAGGATAATTTCATCCAGTAACCTTCGAGCACACGTCAACGACGTCTTTGTTGACATACCCAGAAATTGCAGAATGGGGCCAAATACAGCATGGCACATTGCCAATATTGGAAAACTGTGGGGGATAGGGAAATGTAGCTGCGGAACCGTAGCCCTCATGGTCCTTGGCCAATTTTCTGATGGTCTGCAAATATCAGAAAATTGGCCAAGGACCATAAGGGCTGCGGTTCCGCAGCTAAGCCTAAGGGAAATGTGGATGATGGCAAAACGTAGTCCGAGATTCCTCTGTCGTTTAACGGCATTTATAAAGTTGCTGTAGCCGTTCAACGTCAGAGGGTAATATATACGGAAAACAGCGGATTTGCCTCACCAGCTCTAGGATCGGCACATTTCCACGTTTCGTGGCTATCGGATTTTATTTTCTATCAGAAACCCTTATATAAATCGCTTCACCAATCATTTTTCTATTCATTCAAAACCATCTTACCCTCAGAAAGTGGTGTTACACTCCATTACAGCACGATTTTGCCTTAGATCCTATTATTCCGCCATTTGACTTCCATTTTCGAATCTACAAACGTGATCTCGCGATACTAACTGAATGATAACAGTAACGCATTGCATGATGGGAGCTACTTAATTCAGCGCACCAAATTATTTGAGCATTATTTGCATACGTAAACAACATTCAAATCACATGGAAGACCATACATTTAAGCGTATTCTACAGGACAAACAGTCCATCTATAGATCAAAGCAGAGCAGAAGGAAATAATACAGAATGTGTTGGAAAGAAAAGATTCAATGGCAGAGTGTTGCCAATGGGCTTCGGAAAAAGCATGTGTTACGTCCCCCTTTTTTGGACAAGGTACTACATCATTTTTTTTTTCTTATGGTTGTCTGTAATTCACTATTGCTGTTAAAATCATTACCAATCAATATAATCAACTGTATTAAATTTTATGTTAATTGTTCTGCCTTAACAGGCGTGTATGATTGGCAATACAAATATTTGTTTGTTTGTTTATATGCAAATCATCTCCCATGATACATTGCGGTAATCGTGGTTTTCTCGTAGTCACGTGACAAATGTTTGAAAAATGGAAGACAAATGGCGGAATCATAGGATCTAAGGCAAAATCGTGCTGTAATGGAATGTAGCACCACTTTCTGAGGGTAAGATGGTTATGAATGAATAGAAAAATGATTGGTGAAGCGATTTATATAAGGGTTTCTGATAGAAAATAAAATCCGATAGCCACGAAACGTGGAAATGTGCTGACCCAGAGTTGGAGAAGTAAATCCGCTGTTTTCCATATGTATTGCCCTCTGACGTTGAACGGCTACAGCAACTTTATAAATGCCGTTAAACGACAGAGGAATCTCGGACTAGGCAAAACAGAGACATTCTTTATGCCTATGGTTGTCAAAGTATTGTAGCTTCATCTAGAAACATTGTCAGCAAGCACAATTCTCTCTAAACCACAAATAACACATACCCATCGCATTTCATATGTTGATTTTTTGTACTATTTTTTTTTTTATCACGTTTATTTACCCACCTTGCTGTGCTAATCTAAACTATTGGTATCTGTTGTCATCGTAAACATTTAAGATGTTAAATTTCTTCTCAGAAACCCACATCATTCGTTTTCATGCATACAGTCAAGAGTTCCCATGTTATAGACATTTGACCTTTATTATACTAAGTTTGGTATTCAATATTTTATTCCAAATTTGTGTAATGCATATTTTCCTTCACTTCTACCATAAGTCAACTGAAATTGAAAGAGAAGTTGAATTAGTAAATAGAGTTCCAGTTGTATAATGATATAACTGAAATATTGTTAAAATGGTGTTAAACACCATAATCCTAACCCAAACCAAACCTAAAGTTGTATAATTTGTTTAATGATTGCATTATGTTATTGTTAAGAACTGATGTCCCATAACTTGTTTGTGTTATTATTATAATTAATGTTGATTGATTTAGGGATGATGAAGTAAGAGCTATATTTGCTAAATATGGACCACTGAAGGACGTCTATATACCTCAGGATTACTACACCAGACAACCTAGAGGGTTTGCATATATACAATATCCTTTATTGATCATATCTATAATACAGTAGCTTCTCTAACCAAAGACCACTCTTGCCAAAGGCTAACTCTTATCAGTCCATTTCAGTTGTCTCTCTCTTATAAAAGGCCACTCACCAAAGGCCAACACTTTTATCAGTGCATTTCAGTTGTCTCTCTCTTATAAAAGGCCACTCACCAAAGGCCAACACTTTTATCAGTCCATTTCAGTTGTCTCTCTCTTATAAAAGGCCACTCTCACCAAAGGCCAACACTTTTATCAGTCCATTTCAGTTGTCTCTCTTATAAAAGGCCACTCGCCAAAGGCCAACACCATTACATAATAAGGTATTTCTCAGCCTAGGCCAACCCCTTTATCAGGCCATTACAGTAGTCTCCCTCTTATGAGGCCACTCTTGTCAAAGGCCATCTCTTTTGTTTTATCAGGCCAGATTTCAGATGCACATAGTATACTATACTACCAAATTGTCCCTCGCAAGAAAGGCCACCTTTTCATTACAGAAGGAGTGGGGGCTACTGTATTCAGTATTTTGTTCATCTTTGCTGTTATAGCAGAGACAAAAATAATATTTGTTAGTTGCATTAGTTATATAACCAGAATTTTGTTCATCTTTAGTGTTGTACATATAGTAGAGACAATAAATTAAAAAAATTAAAATCTCACTTCTTAGTAATGTATTTAAACTAATAATATACTAAGTAGTTGAAAAAAGTTATACTTTCGTTATAGAAGACCAGCTAATGATACATAAGCTTCTCTTTGTGAAGTAGCTTTTATCATATAATTTTTATTTAAAAATTTGGTGTCCAGATTTTATTTCAGTTATATAATTTCATAATAATTTCAATAAAAAATGAGACCAATGATTAAAATACAGAAGTAGTTAGAACAATTTATAACTATTTTCTTTTCTTTTTCCCAGACAACAAGTCAAGGGTCAATATAGCGCTTCGAGCCACAACCGAAAGACAAAGACTTCCAACAGCTTTTGCAAACTTTATTCAAGCAACGCTAACTCTTCACATTTCGTAAACTAAAGGCAAAGCTAAAGACCTCTAGTAAAAAGATCCAGACAAAAACTGTTAATTTGGTTAAAACTAAGTTTTCATGGGACGAATTTTGAAGGCAATGCAAGGAACATGGTCTATTCTATTACACACACATATGAAAGGCAAAGATAAAGTTAAAGGTTTATCTCAAATAGCAATATTTAGTCAATCATATACACGTATGAAAGGCAAAGACAAAGTTAAAGATTATACTCAATCTACTATACACAAAGATAAAGTTAAAGATTGCACTCAATGTAGTATGTAAAGATAAAGTTAAAGACTGTACTCGGACAGCAGTTTATCGAGTATTTACATGTATGAAAGGCAAAGATAAAGTTAGAGAGTTTACTCTGTTCAATACAAAGATAAAAGATAAAGATCATGTTAAAAGATCAGTACATTTTGCACTTGCAAAAGATAAAGGGAATGTATAAAGACAAAGAATAAAACCAGGTAAAAACAAGATACATTTTTTTTTAAACACAAAGAGAATAAACATTTGACAATGCCGCTTTACAACATTTTACACATATACACCCATTTCTTAGAAATATTTCATCAAATATGACATCCTTCATTGGCTATAAAAATAATACCATTATAAAACTCCTGGTATATTTTAATTCACACCAGACTTTTTGAAATTCGTCGGACCGAGCTGGCAGAAAATCACATGGACCAACAATACTGCCAAGTATGCCGGTCCGGGTATCCGACAAATTTTTTTTTTGTTTGTGTATTTTGTTTTGCACCGGAAATTGGAAATGCAACTGATCACGGTCAACTCGGAATTAGATTCTGCTTCAAATGACATTTACTGCAACTGTTTCCATAGTAATTCTATTTATAAATCATTGTATTTTTATAGTTTAAACTGGCTGTGATGCATCAACGCGACCATATTTGAAAACATGGCGGGTCAGATTTTTATTGTTCCCATCACCGATTCCGTTTAAATTTTAGAATTGTTTAAATTCCGGTCCTGCAGAAAATTATTATTTTGAAAACAAATTTCAAAAAGTCTGTCACACATGTGTATTGACGAACAAATTATAAACATCATTCCTAAGTAAATTCATATATTCATACAGGACCGTGGTGCATACAAACATAAATATTCTCGAATTGTTTCTTGACATGTAAAAATACTTAAGACAACCATCTATCTACTTTGAGGTTTGTAATTTGTCGTCTTCCGGTAATTATATATTACAATGTCTCAAGATCTATATGGTCAATCATTATTACATTAAAAGGAAAAAAATGAGAGCAGAAATTTATTTATGTAATAAAAGGAAATTACAAGGACTTAACAAACTCATGAGAAATACACAGTTTTTCATGATTTTGTGTTCTTCTGTGGAAATTTTTACTGAAGTTTCGGTTCATAAACTTTCAACAGTTACAATGCCTGAGCTTGTTTATAAAATTCACGGAATTTTGAATTATTTATTAATTTCTAACGCTTATAAGACATGGAAACTAGGAAAACCAATTCAAATATTAGAATTTAAAGTAATGTTTTTGTGAAAATTGATATTGTGGCAGTGCATGCTGTGAAATGGAAAAAAAAAGATCATGCATGCGTTTTATATAATGTTGACAGTCCTTAACAATTTTGACGTTTGAAGATCCTAGAGATGCTGATGATGCTTTGTATCATCTTGATCGTACCAGATTTATGGGCAGAGAGTTGGAGATTGAGTTTGCCAGAGGAGACAGAAAAAGTAAGTACTGCTGAACATTTATTAGCATCATATTCATACACATCACACAGCTGACACTGAGATTTGTAATATTGTCACAATTGCGGTACATAAATGGTTCAATTTCTGATGAGATAAAATCAGTGACTATAAAATGGATATTTGCTGCTACTCTGGGAAAGCACACAGCATTTAGGAGTAAGAAAAAAAAACTGCATTTTAAGTTTATCAAGATTTTTTGTCTGGTTTGATTCTATTTGTAAGAAAGGATATGAATGTAAATTAACATGAGAGACTAGCCAACATTACATGTACACATTAATAATAATAATAAATTCTTTATTTATAGAGGGTTAAACAGTTAGTTAATAACTAATCTTCCCTGAGGCCCTCATTGACATATTTAAACATACATTGTAAAGCACACTATATAAAAGTTATACACAAGAAGCAAAACATTGTAATAAGTATACACAAGAAGGTTAAGTAAACATTTGATGGTAATTTAAGGTACATCATTTAAAATGAGATTTTTAACTTTTGTTTTAAATGCATTATGAGAAGAAGCTTGCCATATCGAAACGGAAGTTCATTCCATAGCTTTGGTCCAGAGTATGTAAAAGTTTTCTTAAAAAGTTCAGTTTTTGCCTTTGGGATTTGTAATTTTTCACTTACAACATTTCGGAGAGAGTATTTTTTAAATATACAGGTGCTTCATTCCTTAGACATTTTGAAACAAGAAGATATTTATTATATTTGATTCTTTGTTCAATAGTCATCCATCCCAGTTGTTTAAATAGAGGTTCAGATGGTGCTATAGGATCTTGATCTAATATCAATCTTGCTGTTCTTTTTTGCAATTTAAGAATGCGATTTAGTCCCTCATTTGAACAGTTTCCCCAAACAACACAGCAATAATCAAAGGCAAAATATAACCTGAATAAAAAAGTTGCCTTGATTCAAGATTTAAATATTTTTTAATTTTTGAAAAAAGATAGATTTTTGAAGATATTTTAGAACATATTTGATCAATTTGGTTTTTCCAATTTAGATTTGAGTCAATTTTGATACCAAGTAATTTTTCACAAGCTGCATGTTGTAATTGTTCAAAATTAATAGTCAAAGATAGTTCTTCATTTTGAAATGCAAGTTTTTGCTGTCATACATTTAGTTTTACTACAATTTATAAACATATTATTATCCTTGCACCATAATTCAATTCTATTCAAATCTTCTTGGACTTTAGTTTGTATAGCTGAAATATTTTTCCCAGAAATGTGAATTGTAGAATCATCAGCATACATATCAGTGTTGCAATTTGAAATACTTAAAGGCAGATCATTTATATATAAAATAAACAATAATGGATTAAGTATTGAGCCTTGAGGTACTCCATATTTTACTGGACATTAACAGAAAGGAAAGTAAAGGAACAGCTCTTTTGCTGTTCTACATGCCTGGTTGCACCTATTCTAGTTGGGAACATTGCCAATACAAGCGTATATCAAATTTAGTGTGCATGCTCAAAATTGAAATATTGGAAAGCCAAATAATTTAAAAGTGCTAGGGAGCAATGAAACCAAAGAACCTATACAGGATAGCCAAAATCGGCTACGGTCAACCTATGGCAGAGTTATGATTTGATTTAGCAATTATTAGTTTCGACACACAGCAAAAAATCTTAATAATCTTGTAGTTAAATGTGTTGAACAGGTTGATTTCATTGATTTTATTATAGGTCCAGGACAGATGAGGGGAAAAGGACGGTCGTATGGATCACGCTACGATGACTATGACAGAAGAAGATCTCGCAGATCCTATAGCAGAAGTCCTAGAAGGTACTTATATACATTTATAATGTTGAGTTAAAGCAGAAAATTTTGTTCTCAACAGCACAAGAAATAGACTGGACCTATGATGTAACACCAGAGAAAATGACTCCTTCATTAACATCTTGTAATTTTCGAAAGAAAGTTTAAGCAGCGATTGTCAACGGTTTCACCCATACAATCAAAACAAACAACCACCTCTCACCTAAAATCATTGAAAAGCAACATATAATGATGGAAATCAAGGTTCTGGCTACAGACAGGCACAAAAATGTAGCAGGGTTAAACCAGTGAATCGCACCACAACCCTACCCCTCTTGATAATTAGATCTCTAACTGCGATACTGATATAACGACAAATAAACAACCAATAAAAAAAAGAGTTCACAGATTTGCTTCATCTATAATAGGCCACACATTATCACAAATAATAGCGACATGAACATGGACAGTACCCATTTTAAATTTCAGTGAAATGAACTTTTCACAGATGCATAGACTTGAGGCATTTATTATTATTGGATGTTAAACAACGAGATATGATATTAAACAAGCTATTCACAGTTCATACAAATTGTCCAAAAAAAGACATGATATCGTAAAATAACAAATTACATGAGAAGTTGATAACACCATCTACTTAAGTATTAGAAAAACCTGTATATGTTCAAATGTATTCATCAATTTCTTTGTAATGCTACTCAATACAACATTATTCGATAAAGTTTGTCCGTGACTTGTGACAGTCCTGTGGTTTCCTCTGGGTACTCCTGTTTCCTCCACCAATAAAACTGACCGCCACGATATAACTGAAATATTGTTGAAAGTGGCGTTAAACACCTGAAACCAACCAACCATCTTCATAATGCTATAATCTTTATTAATTTCAGACACAGATCAAGGTCTCGTAGCCCAAGAAGGTTTGTATATACATGTTTTTGTAGCTTGTTAAGGATCTAAGTCTTATTCCAGAAAAAAAGAGATGCATGCAGGAATGGAACTACTGTCAATCCTGCTTTAATGACCACCTCTATTAAACAATAACTTGTATTATGTGATCCTCAATTTTATTTCCATTTGCAGTGCATTTCATATTAATTAAACCTGTATAAAGCAACCACTTGTGACTTTATTTCACTGTTCCATTGAAAGGTGGGACCGTGGTCGTAATCATATGGTAGTGGGATTTACAACTACCTATGCAATCAGTGCCCATCACCACTAAATTTGTGAGTTGAAATAGACTTCTCATTGCATCTCACATGTAAGACTTCACCGTTCATGTAATATTGCTCTGAGAAATCCATTCTCGCCAGACAAGTCAAATATAGTATATTGAATTAAAACATGTATATACATGTACTTTTATTTTTGACAAATATAGAAAAAATACATCCAAGTTAAAAGAATGTTGTTTTTTTTTCAGACGAAGATCTCGAAGTCGATCAAGAACTCCCGACAGAAGGTCAGTGTAAAATATTTGTGTTGTGAATGAAAAATTAAAGTGAAGATAAGCCTTATCTAATCTCAAACTTCAAAATACATAAAATAAAAACACAATGCTGATATAGATTAAAGTTCTGGTTTGGGAAGGCACACAAATGTGGCAGAGTTAAACCAGTTGATAGGATCCCAACCCTCCTCGCGATAACTTGATCTCAAGTGTCCAAACACAGATGTAATCACGAAATTTCTAAATGTGTTTACATTTGATTTTCTGTAATGACATTTTTTATCTTTTTTACAGAAGATCAAGGTCCAGATCATACGACAGAAGGTATGGTTGATCAGATTTAAATATATTGTAACCTTGTGGTCTAAGGCCTTCATCACAGAAAATAACAATGTTTGCTTTATCTAGATATTTATTGAAACTAAGGTTCTGCTCTGCCCGGCATAGGTAACCGTACTAAAACAATTTTAGGTACCATGTTTAGGCTTTCATGGTTTTCATGCTTGCAAAGACTTATAAATTAATTGGCTTTCCTATCTGTTGACTTGGAATCGGAATCGATCATCGGATTGGACGCTGACACACAACTGATTTGTCAATGTTTCCGATTATCAATGCACCACTAATAGAAATAAACTTCGAAATTTACCAAAAGTATTATTTAACATTACAAGTAAATAATTACAGCAAAAAAGTATCAACAAATAAAATTGTGGAAATTTACCAAACTAGTATTTACTGCTTCAAGTAAAAAATATGACAAAAAGCATAAATACTTGTAGTAGAAGTTCAAATTCTGTTTTGTCAACAGTAATATTTTTTGTTTTACAGGAGATCAAGGAGTCGAAGCTACAGAAGGCAAGTACATTGATTGTAATTTATTGTGTTGCACTGTGCATGTTCTGATAAAAAATCTAGTTAAAATTGTAAATTAGAGAAGACTTCACAAGTTTGTGTAAATTGTGTCTTATCCATTTTGTCTTTTCGTACAAGTTGCCATGTGAACTTTGCCCTCAGTTGGTGTCTGAAGTAGATTGTTAATTATTGGTTTACATTTCACTTTTAAGTTATCTCCTCCTGGCCCACAATCAGAGTTAATTTCTTCTCCCTCATTAATAAAGTGCAGGAATTATCTACCCTGATCCTCAAAATATAATTCGATCGAACATCCAAGTATTGCTGCTACAGGTGATACTAATTTCAGTTTGTTTCTAAAATCATGTTTATCTCGATGCTCTACAAACAATAGAAAGTCTAAAATGAAAACAGGAGTATTCCTTATATTTCAGGAGGTCATACAGCAGGTCAAGAAGTAGGTCGCATGACAGACACAGGAGTAGGGATAGGTATGTTAACATTGTTAGTTACGTAATTGTACATGTTTCTACAGAAACACATCCTATCAAGTAAATTATATATCTATAGTTTTGTTTGTATCTCTCATTGTTAATGCGATGGTCTTGAGGGGCTCTCGTGGTCATGATAATATGGTAGTTTGAACTACCTGTGCAGTCAGTGCCTATCACCACTAAAGTTGTTAATTCGAATCCCGCTCATGGCGAGGTGTACTCGATACAACATTGTGTGATAAAGTTTGTCAGTCACTTGCGACAGGTCAGTGGTTTTCTCTGATTTAATTTACGGACACTAAGATGAGTTAAATAAATTACACATTTTGCGCTGTCCAACTGCGATACAAAGATGATATTGATATTCAATTAGGTCAGTGAAAGGCTTTGTAAAATTGATGATATCTGGGATTTTTTGGTAAGGACACAGAACAAGGACAGTGAAAGTAATAGTAGGGTGATGCCTACTGCAAATGGTTTGTTTGTGAGCTGCTAGCTGTAAAGTAATCCAGAGGTTGTGTGCTGCTAGCTGTAAAGTAATCCAGAGGTTGTGAGCTGCTAGCTGTAAAATAATCCAGAGGTTGTGAGCTGCTAGCTGTAAAGTAATCCAGAGGTTGTGAGCTGCTAGCTGTAAAGTAATCCAGAGGTTGTGAGCTGCTAGCTGTAAAGTAATCCAGAGGGACAATGTTTCACACAGTGAAGACAGTGGCAGTTTAAAGAAAATAAACTATTTTTTTTTATAGAAAAGGGACTGAAATGGGATCAAATTCCTATATTTTGGGATAGATGCACAATTTTGATCCTTCGATAGACCCATCTCAGCATTGTCTATTACTTACAATGCCACGATATAGCTGAAATACTGCTCAAGTTTGTGTTTAACACCAATCAATATATTACCTACTTGATTTATTGAATAGAACTGAAATATATTGCTCACTTGACTTAATTAAACAACAATGCTGTTTACTTTCAGATCACATTCATACAGTCGGTCACCATCAGCATCACCTAAAGAAAATGGCCGTACACCTTGATCTTCAGAGAGAGAGAAAAAAGTGTTGTGACAAATATTTTATATCCGGTCTTTTATGTACTAACATGAAAACGCTTCAAGTTTTGGATATCAGCCAACAACTATTTTTATCTTTTATCATGGATTTTACAAGAGGATGTAATCACATTACTTTGTTTTTTTTATCTTAATGATGAATCCTTTGCCCAGAAAGTAATAAAATGTTATTAAATGTATATCCAGTCTTTTTAACTCATTTCAACACAACAGAACTGCATCAATGGTGTAATGGTTAGCGTGCTTGCCTCGAGTGCGGTAGATTGTGGGTATGAGCCCCGATCAGATCAAACCAAGGACTATAAAAAAATTGGTATTTTTTGCTTTTTCACTAAGCATGCAGCATTAAGGAGAAAGAGCAAAGACTCGAAATCAGGATAATGTGTCCGAGTGGGACGACATGTCTATCCACGGACTGTTGTTTCAGTGAGCTAGCACTATAAAAATCCAACTATGGTGTTGGTCTAGTACAAAGCGGACCTCATCATCATTTCATTGAAAATTAACTTGGTCTTGCCATGATATAGCTGAAAAATTGATGAGTTGTTTCAACAAAATTTCATAATGTTGTATGGAGTACACCTCGCCTGAGTGGTATTCAAACTTACGTTAGTGGTGATAGGTAGTTGTGAATCCATGGCAGCCTCCTGGGGGGGAAGTTATAGTGTCACTTTCAACAATATTTCAGTTATATCGTGGCAGTCAGTTTTGCTGGAGGAAACCAGAGTACCTGGAGAAAACCACCAGCAGGATAATGTGAAATGACTTGTCTACCTGTGGACTAGCACTATAAAACTTCAGTTTAAAGTGTTGGTTTAGTACAAATTTTATGAAAAGAAAGTTTAAACATTGATGGTTAACAATTTGGTTAATATCAACAAAACAAATGCCTTAAATCATTGAACACAAAAAAACCAGGACATATGGCATTGGAAATCCAGGTCCTGGCTTTGGAGTCCTTTGAACAGGCACAAAAATTTGGCAGGGTTAAACCATTAGCAGGCATCATCTCGTCAAAAGTAACCTGATATGGCCACAATATAACTTAAAAGTTTCTCAATTGTCATACTCGCATCGTCAAATCTTCTATAGGATGAGATGTAGAAATGCAGCACATTTTGGTTTGTTTGTTTGATGGTGTTAACTCCACTTTCAACAATATTTCAGTTATATAGTAGCGGTCAGTTTTATTGGTGGAGGAAACCAGATTACCTGGAGAACTTACATAATGTTGTACACCTCACCCTGATCGAGATTCGAATTCACAACATCAGTGGTGATAAGCACTGATTGCATAGGTAGTTGTAAATCCAACTACCATACGATCACGGCCATGACGGCCCCAAAAGGAAATGTAAATTTATACCATTTTAGCTGATTTCGGTATTAGGTGGTGTTCTATTTAAGAAATAATTCATGGAAGCCATATGTATAAATTGTTTTTACCACGGGTAGGCCTTTATGTCACAAAGTTTTACCCCGAGCGTCAGCGAGGTGTAAAAAGCTGACATAAAGGCCTACCCGTGGTAAAAACAATATATACATATGGCTTCCATGAATTATTTTAATTCTAATATGTAAAAATTGGTAAAATATCGTTATAAATTGTCGATGATGTCATAAATTTAATCGGTCATAGATTAATATTATTTTTACCACGGGTTTGGACTCGTTTGAAGGACGTCGTATTAAAATTAGACATAACACATTGGTGGTATAATGGTAGTTTATGTGTTCAATCTCCAGCCAAAGCAGAGACTATAAAACTGATATCTGTTGCTTCTCCACCAAACGTGCAGCACTAAATAGTAAGAGCAAGTACTGGTGGGATAGGATAGGTATCGGGTTAATGTGTCAGAGTGGAGCAACGGGTTTACCGTACATGCTATGACTTGATAGACCGACTTTTTATATGATCGAAAATATATAATAGGTCTGTTGATGCTAGTGTTTCCATGCAATAATTTTTTTTCTAATTGATCGATCCTCCTGAATTTTTAAAACAATCATCCTTGATACAGAATAAAGGTTAGGATAGTGAAGCCCTACTCATTTCCAAACAAAAGGCACCAATGTGCCAAAGTGTGTTTTCTCTTATGTATGAAGAGTGTTTATTGTTCAATAAGTTTTTAATGAATTCATTTGGAAATACCTTTCAGAAAAATTCATATTGTTACATAATTATTAATTATTAACGTTTGACATAAAAGGTGGAAAATCCAAAAATTGAACTTTTTTTTAATTCTTCAATCAATTTTAATGGTTTTTTTTGCAAAATGTTCATCTGTATGAGTTATTCATGAGTAAATCAGTAAATTTCACATATTTGGAATAACATGTATACACAATTTTCATTTTTAGAATATTAATATTTTGTTTATCCTGCAGAAATATCGCATTCATAGATTTTATTCTATTTTATAAGTAAGAATAAATATTGTTTTGTTCAGAGTCAAGATAAGGGGTACTAGTGGAGTTCTATTTCTACCCGCGGACTGTTGTTTCAGTAAGCTGTCACTAACAATCCAACTAAAGCTGTTGATGTAGAACAAAGCGGGCATCATCTCATTGAAAATTAACTTTTTTTCGACATATGACCGAAAGATTCCTAATTTGGCACTAAAACAACAATCACCCAATCACTTATATAGTCAAACATGCCTTAAAGGGCACCTCTATATAACAAATCACTGTCTATAAAGGGCAGTCTCATTTTTCCTATTAATGAATAGTGCATATAATTTTAACCTGTATATAAAGGGCAACTGTTTATAAAAAGCACTTTTTCAGGTTTCCTTCAGTGCTCTTTATATACATGTTTGACTGTATATTAGTTATATGTGCCTACATGAACTTCTATAAAATACTAGAGGCTCACCTGAGCCTGTATCGTTCACCTGATTATTTGACACAGGTTTTGTTTAATCAAGTCTAGATTTTGAGATTTTTTTTTATTTCACTCATTATTGTTTGACATACTGGTAATTTATTTGACACACATTTCTTTGGTTCAGTCTTTGCCTTGGAATCCTATGAAATTAGTGACAATTTCTTCAGTTCACTTAATAATCACTTGTAAACTTATTTTTCCCAGGGGCCGTCGTGTTCATGATTGTCTGTGCAATCAGTGCCTATCGCTACTAAAGCTCTGAGTTTGAACCCCGTTCATGGCAAGGTGTACTCGATACAACATTTTGTGATCAAGTTTGTCAGTGATTTGCGACAGTTCGATGGTTTTCTCCGGGTACTCCGGGTTTCCTCCACCAATAAAACTGACCGCCATGATATAACTGAAATATTGTTGAAAGTGGCGTTAAACACCATAAACCAAACCATTATTTCCCATATACTTATGAATATCGTACAATACCTGTGTAAAAATGTCATATTTCTTCCTAATGAAATAATATTTGTACAGTTCCATTTCTGTTTCCATGGAAACTTGTATTAGGAATTGAAATTTTTTATTAAATGGTTTAATTCCTAATATGCACATTGAAAACGCTGTTTTTGTTATTACCTTTAATGGTTACAATACATTTGTATAAATAGTTCAATTGCAGATTCCTTGGAAAACATGCAATATATAATTTATTTCAAGTTTTATTTCAATAGTTAAATTTCTCATGCATTGTGAACTTACAACATCAGTCTTTGCCCTAACCCACTTGCCTGAAGCCCGTGACAAGTAAAACTGGATTTGGACAAGTGAAAACAAGATGAACTGTGAGCTAATGCTCACTTATGATACCCCCACATATATGTTCAATGTGTATAAAAACCAACCAAGTTGGCAAACAGGAAGTAGGAATCTGATGGGTCCAAAAACGATATGGGGTACCTATATGAAGCTTATGACCAAATATCAGATTCTTGTCATCAATAGTTGCTGAGAAAAATGTGACGAAAAATGTGCATATATGTTAAATGTGTATAAAAGCCAACTAAGTCGGCAAACAGGAAGTAGGAATCTGACGGGTCAAAAAACGCTTCCCACAAAATGGGGTACCTATATGAAGCTTGTGACGAAATATCAGATTTCTGCCATCAATATTTGCTGAGTAAAAATGCGACGAAAAATGAGCATATATGGGTCCCAAAAACGCTTCCCACAATATGGCATACCTATATGAAGCTTGTGACCAAATATCAGATTCCTGTCATCAATATTTGCTGAGAAAAATGTGCATATATGTTAAATGTGTATAAAAATCAACAAAGTCGGCAAACCGGAAGTAGGAATCTGATGGGTCCAAAAACGCTTCCCACGATATGGGGTACCGATATGAAGCTTGTGACCAAATATCAGATTTGTGTCATCAATAGTTGCTAAGAAAAATGTGACGAAAAATGTGCATATATGTTCAATGTGTATAAAAACCAACTAAGTCGGCAAACAGGAAGTAGGAATCTGACGGGTCCAAAAACGCTACCCACAATATGGCATACCTATATGAAGCTTGTGACCAAATATCAGATTTCTGCAATCGATAGTTGCTGAGAAAAATGCGACGAAAAATATCTTGGATGGACGGACAGAGGTAAAACAGTACCCCACCCCCTGCGCGGAGCGGGGGTATAATTATGAAATAATTTGTTTGAATAAATAGAAAATTTATCTAAATTTGGTTTTTCGGGCAAGTAGGTGACAAAAATGAAGGCAAAGACTGCAACATATGTTTTTGTGATATTTCTATCATTCAGTTTAGAACTGTACTCAATCTGAAAAAATATATTTTTCTAATCGTTCAATTCGTAGCTTCTTGGAAGCCAGTTTAATTCAAATTTTTATTCCTTTACAGCTGAAACAAAAATATTTTTTAACTATTCAACTCTTTTTTCCCCCCTTAGAAGTCAATGACGTGTCCAGTTTAGGTTCAGTTTTTTATTCCTTTGAAAAGCTTATTTTTTTTACTCCTACGGTACAATCCCAGATTCCTTGGAAATGAGAGAATCGCCATCTAAATCTCTAACGATATTCTCACTGATTTCTGAATGAGAGTCTTCTGTCATTGTTCGATGATGTAATGTGTAATCCGGTGGTACACTAGGAACTTTACAAATCGTTGGCTTAGTGACTGTTTCCATGGCAGCGGGATCCGATTCAGTTCTGCCTCTTTCCAGGAAGTCTTCGTTGAAATTATGGAATGATGAAAATGAGGCCCCTTTAGCGCCTGAAACGAATCAAGTTATTATTAATGTACATGTGGAATATATTTGACTAAATTTGATAATTTAAACACAAAGTCACAGACAGCATTCCATCACAAGGAAAAGTGACACACTTTTAACCATTGGAGCAGAAACTGTTTACCCTTCTGGAGCACCCAATTCACCCCTGGTTTTTAGTGTGGTTCATATTGCTTTATCAATAGTTTTCTGTGTAGTGTTTTGTGGACTGTTATTTTCTATTCTTTTGGCCATCGTACGATTTACAGCCTCTGATTTCCCCTTTGGTACCAATGTGGATTGAAGTTTCTGAGCAAAAATCTTTTTTTTCAATTTCCCAGAGTCCTATTTAAATACTTTGTCCTGCAGTGGTGACCATCTTAAATTTCTGATCGACACAATGTTGGACGATTACTTCCCCCTGGCTGGATTGTTTTATACAACCACAACCCAGGAATTACCTCGGATGCATTAAAATTACTGTAATTTGTAACTTGATTTTAACCTCATGTTCAATCATCCATGTCATTGTTTATTAAATATAGAGTAACCACAGTTTTGAAGGACAAGACAGACATTATCACAAGAATCGCAGCGAGTCTCATAATGTATACCAAGATCTTCAAAACTGACATTATTATTTTTATCGCTAACATTCTTATTAATGTAACACTGACTGATAATTACGAGTATTAAAGTCAGTTTTTGATATTGAAAATAAAACTAGTTGAAATCAAAGAAAAAATGTCCAAATTATCAATAAATAATTGGGGGTCGCCATGGTCATAACCGTATGGTAGTTGGATTTATTACTACCTGGGCAATCAGTGGCTATCACCACTAACTTTGTTAGTTCGAATCCCTTTCATAGCGAGGTGTACTTGATACAACATTATGTGACTTTGTGAAGTTTGTTAGTGACTTGCGGCAGGTAGGTGGTTTTCTCCGGGTACTCTGGTTTACTCCACCAGTAAAACTGACAGCCACGATATAACTGAGATATTGTTGAAAGTGGCATTAAACACCATAACCCTAACCCAATAAATGGTTGTCTCAAAGAAGAATCTACTGTACCTTCAAATTATCTACCTTTATGTAATAGTAAAACATGTTTACCTTTTGTCTGTTTTGGACATTTCAGTTCATCAACTTGACTATAGAGTTGTAACAGTTTGCCTTCCAATCCTTGGTTTATTTTAATAACAGATCCATACTTATCTTCAACTGCCTGCAAAATAAGATAAGTAAAATTTGAAAAGACATAATCAAAGTGCTCAACACACTGATGGACAGATTGTCATGGGTCTTTTACAGATCAATTCTTATCTTCAACTGCCTGCAAAATAAGATAAGTAAAATTTGAAATGACATAATCAAAGTGCTCAACACACTGATGGACAGATTGTCATGGGTCTTTTACAGATCAATTCTTATCTTCAACTGCCTGCAAAATAAGATAAGACATAATCAAAGTGCTCAACACACTGATGAACAGATTGTCATGGGTCTTTTACAGATCAATTCTTATCTTCAACTGCCTGCAAAATAAGATAAGACATAATCAAAGTGCTCAACACACTGATGGACAGATTGTCATGGGTCTTTTACAGATCAATTCTTATCTTCAACTGCCTGCAAAATAAGATAAGTAAAATTTGAAAAGACATAATCAAAGTGCTCAACACACTGATGGACAGATTGTCATGGGTCTTTTACAGATCAATTCTTATCTTCAACTGCCTGCAAAATAAGATAAGACATAATCAAAGTGCTCAACACACTGATGGACAGATTGTCATGGGTCTTTTACAGATCAATTCTTATCTTCAACTGCCTGCAAAATAAGATAAGTAAAATTTGAAAAGACATAATCAAAGTGCTCAACACACTGATGGACAGATTGTCATGGGTCTTTTACAGATCAATTATTATCTTCAACTGCCTGCAAAATAAGATAAGACATAATCAAAGTGCTCAACACACTGATGGACAGATTGTCATGGGTCTTTTACAGATCAATTCTTATCTTCAACTGCCTGCAAAATAAGATAAGTAAAATTTGAAAAGACATAATCAAAGTGCTCAACACACTGATGGACAGATTGTCATGGGTCTTTTACAGATCAATACTTATCTTCAACTGCCTGCAATTGACATATACATTGTTTTAAGTCACATGTTTTTTAGTAAAATATTTAGGGTAAATTTTGTGTATTTGAAAAGACATAATCAAAGTGCTCAACACACAAATGGACAGATTGTCATGGGTTTCTCATGTATACATTTAGTTTCAGTAATCACATAAATTTCAAAGAAGTCTTTTTGGTTGTTATTTATTTTTGTGTGCAGTCAAACGTATTTAAGCAGTCAATTAACACAAAAAATACTTTATTGCAAAAGCCTTGTTTGCAACAAACATTGCAAGGGCTTCCATTCACTATAATTAATTTGAAAAAAAATTCCCGGATCAAGACAATATATTCTCTAAAGACCTCAAAAACATCATTTATAGTATACAACAAATATTGCAAGGGCTTCCATGAACCACACAACTGATTTTTTTTTTCTACTGGATTAAGAAAAAAGTTGATTCTCTGTACATGACTTCAAAAAAATTTAATTGGAGTAAGTTAATTAGAGGCTCAGTGTCGCTCACCTTTCATTCTGCTTTGAGGAAACTTAATACAGAACCTTCCATACATGTAGATGCTTCCTACCAAGTTTCGGTTCATATGGCTAAGCAGTTTCAAAGGAGAAGATTTTTTAGAAATTGACCAATCAGAAACAAGAATTGCATGTGGTGGCCATGTTTGCTAACCGATCGGGACGAAATGAGCAATCTTCATAGAGCACATTACATAGATGCTTCCTACCAAGTTTCGGTGGTAGCCATGTTTGCTAACCGATCGGGACGAAATGAGCAATCTTTATAGAGGACATTCCATAGATGCTTCCTACCAAGTTTCGGTTCATTTGGCCAAGCGGTTTCAGATGAGAAGATTTTTAAAAATCGGCCATTCAGAAACAAGAATTGCCTGTGGCGGCTATGTTTGGTAATGGATCATAACAAAATGTGCACTCTTTAGAGAGGACCTTCCATAGATGCTTCCTACCAAGTTTCAGTTCATTTGGCGGAGGGTTTTCAGAGGAGAAGATTAAAATGTGAAAAGTAAACGAATGACAGACAACGGACACCAAGTGATGGCAAACGCTCATATTGTCTTTGGCAAGGTTTGTTAAACAGAATATTAAAATGTGAATACCTACTTGTAATGTATAGAATAAACACGTTACACTATATCAGCATTAGTTAATTCCTAAGGGAGATAATGGCAAGAGTTATCTTTCTTTTAACAGAGAAGATTTTTTTTAGAAATCAACCAATCAGAAACAAGAATTGTCTGTGGTGGCCATGTTTGTTAACCGATCGGGACAAAATGAGCAATCTTTATAGAAGACCTTCCATAGATGCTTCCTACCAAGTTTCAGTTCATTTGGCTAAGGGGTTTCAGAGGAGAAGATTAAAATGTGAAAAGTTAACGGACGACGAACACCAAGTGATGGCAAAAGCTCACGTTGCCTTTGGTAAGGTGAGCTAAAAATCACTTGGACTTATAGTTTCAGAAATTGTCAGAGAGGAAGATTTTCTAAAGCTTCACCAAACCAGTGCCAAAAATTGCATGTGGCTGACATATTTTTTCCCATTTTAAGATCAGCGACTTGCGACAGGTCGGTGGTTTTCTCTGGGTACTCCGGCTTCCTCCACAAAAATCTGACCGCCACAATATAACTGAAATATTGTTGAAAGTGGCATTAAACATCATAACCCCCCCCCCCCCCCCATTTCAAGACGAAATGAGGAATTTATGTAGATGACCCCATTCCTGTAAAGCTTGATTTTAATCAGTCTAGTAGTTTCAAAATGTGAAAATTCTGTTTATTCTAAAATGTAAAAACTGTTTATTCTAAAACAATTTACCTTTATTTCGTCTTCTTGACTCACTTTCACATCTTCTAATTTCTTTTTCAATTCATTTATACAAACATCCTACAAAATACAATTATACACATCAAATTGTGTCAATCTAGTAGATCATATTGTGTGTATGATACATACCTTCAAAGGTTGTAGTATATCTATATAATCAGTGACCATCGCTAGCTTATTGCCAGTAATGTTCACAAATTTGCCTTCTGATCATACAAGGTGTACTTGATACAATCTTACACTGTATGTGATAGTTTGTCAGTAATTTAGAGCAGACAGGTAGTTTTCTGAGAGTACTCTGCTTCCTGTAGAACATCAATAAAAGTGCTGTTCCTTGACTTTATTTTGTGTATAGGTGTAGTGCTGGATAGTCTCTCCATTCCTTTACATCCATATTTTTTCTTACTACAAGCTGTTCCTTTATTCTTTATTTTAGTTTATGTCTATGTGTAATGCTGGATAGTCTCTCATGTTCATTTACATCCATATCCTTTCTTACTAATTAGTTGTAATGACGATCAATGCCAGCTGTTTTTTTCCCACTGACATACCTTATTTTTTACATTTTCCTCAAGTTCCATCAATTTTTGTTGACATGCTGTTAACTGAAGTGAATCTCGATCCCACTGAGCTTGCAGAACTGAAAGAAAAATTTTAGAATTAAAATTGTAAACAATTATGCCATACAAAATACCTTTCTATGTTCTTTCTTGCAAATCTTTAATTTCTGCTTTTAATGTTTAATAAATATATTATAATGTCAGACATTAATGGTAGTATCACAGGGAGTCAGACAGGACACGCTGTGATACTATTCATAATAAAGGACAAAGTCCTTTTAACGGTAGCCTGTCCTATTTTTCCTCCTTTCTATATTGATAGCCAAATATCTGTTCACCGGAAGTTTAAAAAAATAGATCAATTGATATTTAGAAACGCAAAAGAAATATATTTCAATGAAAAATTCCCAATTCTTTATTTATTTACTCTGCAAAATCGAAATAAACTTGAAATAAAATTCTAATAAAAAAAATCTCTTTCTACGAAACTCTCGACGGAAGAGCGGCGTAGGTAAAATGAATGGAACAGCCATAACAAATCGGCTACAAAATTCATTCAAAATAAAAGATAATAACGTGTACGGATCATCGTATTATTGAAATTTTAGGACTTCGTCCTTCAAACAGGTTGCCTGTCTCATATTACATGTGAAGACCTTCAAAACAGACGTTATCGTACATGTTGTTTTTATCTGTGATGTCATAATGTGCTTGACCTCACACTGACCAATCATTTTCATTATCTGTAAATTTGACATTTTCCATTTGATAAGTGCCACTGATAAAGTCCGAATTACTGAACTGACCTTGATCCACAAAAATATTATGTCAATTCGTAACTCGCATATGCTAGAACTGACTCTGATATTGAAAATTATGGGTCAGTGTGATGTCAAACACATTTTAACGTCGCCAATAAAAACAAGAACGCCAGTTTTGAAGATCTTGACATACATTATCATTTGTATCACAGCTCGTCCTGTCAGACTTGCTGCAATACTAGCATGTGTCTCAACTTCAATACTGCCGTTATTCTATATTTAAAACAATTAGGTCCTTGATAATGTCAATATCAATGGATGAGATCAAAGGTCAAATGCATAAATTACTGATAAAAACTTGTCCTGTCCTTTTTTTTTTACAAACCTTTAATTTCTGCTTTTAACGTTGACACAATCATCTCATGTTCAGGCTGTTTATTATTCCTATATTTATTTATATTTAAGTTCTCTTGATATTTCTGTTGTAACTCTCCCATTAACATCAATTCTTTATGAGTTTGAAGCACCTGAAAAATACAATAGAATTACAGTCAAACCTGCCCATGTGGTCACCTGCATAAAAAGGTCACCTTTTTCTTGTCGTGTCATAGAAAATATCATATGAATTGAACCTCTTTTAAGAGGTCACCTGTCTTATATGACCACCTTTTCTTTGTGCCAAAGGTAACCTCTTAATACATGCTTGGTTGTATTTGGGTGTGTTGTTTAGTCTTAATTAGAAACTATTTGTGGCAAATGGGGAGAGGGTACATTTTTTTCCTTACAGATGGAAAAAGTAATGGCAAACAATATCAAAAACTGCAACAAGAACAACTCTAGCAAACCTCAAACTCCATAAGACAAAAAAAAAGGCTGATAGAAATTTGGGTCAGACTTGGGAAAAACACAGGTTTTATATCAAACAATTAATTAAACCTATGAATTTAATAGTAGTTTCATTTATTCTCGTTGTTGTCAATTCTCGTGGATTGGCAGAAACTGAGATGTTTGTTGACATTTGAATTCATGGTTTTGATACTTGTAAATGATTTCTCAAGTTATTAATGTATTTTGTTATGCACTAAATTTAACAGCTTGATTGAACCAAAGAAAACCAACAAAATTGGTATTCAACAAATAAAAATATATTCATAGTATACGGTTGTTTCGGATCATGTCAATTCCGACCACGTTCCGTCTTTTTCTTGTCTTGACGTCTGAACAAATCGGCAGGCGACTTCCGGTGTTTACGCTATTACTGTGACAACGTCGTAGATGCGGTAGATTATAAGTAATTGTAATATGGAGACGCCATGGAAACCGCTGAATAAATACTGGTGTTCGGTACCACACTATCTGTCTGATATCAAAAATATATACATAAAGGCAGATCGTTTTCCTTTGATGATGCAGACAGCCGCAAATAGAGAAAGAAAACAAATTTATTTTAAAGAAGTAATTGTTTCTGCATTGAAGTCTATGATACAAATAAAATAATTTAATCGATATCTGTCTTTTACAGAAAATGTTAAGATTTTTTTAAGTTGAGGATCGAACATTAAAACGGCACAAATCGATTAGAGTTTTTGTTGTGTATATTGACACCGGAAGTTCAATGCCGATTAGTCCATCGAAATCACGTGATCTGGCGGACGAAAATAACAAAATTTTGACGGAATGAAAATGATTCAAAACAACCGTATTGTAATAGTTTCCAGCATCAATATAATTGTATCTAGTCCAAGTAAAATTTAACAACTAGTATATAATCAGCATGCCCACAGGTTTTTTCATCTGGGGGTACATGTACCCTTTTACCTTCATTTTTGGGGGTCCAATGTACCCTCTAACTCTTCATTTGGGGGTACAAAGAAAATGAACTGCATTTTGCTCATTTCACATGTCCAGTTTTTGTATATGTTTTTTTTTTTTTTTAAGCATATGAAATAAAATTTCAATTTGTTGTTGTTTTGAGTGCATAATTTGAACTGTTATATTCTGATGCTTAAAAGAAATAAAGACACTGGCTCACTGACATTAGTTACATTATTGTTAGGATCGGCACTGTCATCGTCGCTGTTACTGTCATGTTTTCTTTTAGCAGTTTCGTTTCTATTTTTGGCAAAGAATTCATTCAAGGATCGCTGCATAGTATAATACCAAGTAGGCTGATAGATAGAATGTCAAGGTCGTGCACCATGCTGTTTTTTGTAAATATTACGGGTTTTAACAGTAACAGTTCTTCTGATTGGACAATTAAAAAATAAGGAGCCAATAGAATTGGGCGATCTATAAATCATATCATCTCACTTAAAATATGCAAGGAACGCTCTGACTGGATAATATTGCCGAAATTAACTAATCAGAACAACTCTATTATACGTACTTTGAAGTGAATTGTAAACAAGAGGTACTTTTTATACAGTGCTCGCAACGGGTTCTTTACGTGCACGCACATAGGGTTCTTTCAATTACACGTGCATGATTTTTATTCTACGTGAAACACGTACTGCAGTACGTGAATGGGCATGCTGATAATATCTCTCAATCAAACCAAGGTCACAGATTAACATGTTATACACACAGGTTATCAGTCTGCACTAAAAAAACTCCACAATTCTTGTTGATATAACCAAAACAAATTATAAAAGATCATGTAATAATTGTTATTATTATACCTCACATAATAAAGAATCAATTCTATTGGTTAAAAGATAATCACATGACATAAAATAATCTGGTTATCAGTCTGCACTAAAAAACTCCACAATTCTTACTGATATAACAAAAACAAATTATAAAAGATCATGTAATAATTGTTATTGAACAGTTCTCACCAAGGACTATGCGTTTATTAAAAAAGAATGGTTTGTTTTTTATGTTATCATTGTTGTCAAGGAGTATCTATGTATTTATAGTAACATTATGATAGATTTCAATGATATCATGGTCGTCATGGTATATGTATGTATTTATAGTAACATTATGATTGTTTTCTAAGATATCATGGTCGTCAAGGTATATCTATGTATCTATAGTAAAATTATGATTGTTTTCTAAGATATCATGGTCGTCAAGGTATATGTATGTATTTATAGTAACATTATGATTGTTTTCTAAGATATCATGGTCGTCAAGGTATATCTATGTATTTATAGTAACATTATGATTGTTTTCTAAGATATCATGGTCGTCAAGGTATATCTATGTATTTATAGTAACATTATGATTGTTTTCTAAGATATCATGGTCGTCAAGGTATATGTATGTATTTATAGTAACATTATGATAGATTTCAATGATATCATGGTCGTCAAGGTATATGTATGTATTTATAGTAACATTATGATTGTTTTCTAAGATATCATGGTCGTCAAGGTATATCTATGTATTTATAGTAACATTATGATTGTTTTCTAAGATATCATGGTCGTCAAGGTATATGTATGTATTTATAGTAACAATATGATTGTTTTCTAAGATATCATGGTCGTCAAGGTATATCTATGTATTTATAGTAACATTATGATTGTTTTCTAAGATATCATGGTCGTCAAGGTATATGTATGTATTTATAGTAACATTATGATTGTTTTCTAAGATATCATGGTCGTCAAGGTATATGTATGTATTTATAGTAAAATTATGATTGTTTTCTAAGATATCATGGTCGTCAAGGTATATGTATGTATTTATAGTAACATTATGATTGTTTTCTAAGATATCATGGTCGTCAAGGTATATGTATGTATTTATAGTAACATTATGATTGTTTTCTAAGATATCATGGTCGTCAAGGTATATCTATGTATTTATAGTAACATTATGATTGTTTTCTAAGATATCATGGTCGTCAAGGTATATCTATGTATTTATAGTAACATTATGATTGTTTTCTAAGATATCATGGTCGTCAATATGTATGTATTTATAGTAACATTATGATAGATTTCAATGATATCATGGTCGTCAAGGTATATGTATGTATTTATAGTAACATTATGATTGTTTTCTAAGATATCATGGTCGTCAAGGTATATCTATGTATTTATAGTAACATTATGATTGTTTTCTAAGATATCATGGTCGTCAAGGTATATGTATGTATTTATAGTAACAATATGATTGTTTTCTAAGATATCATGGTCGTCAAGGTATATCTATGTATTTATAGTAACATTATGATTGTTTTCTAAGATATCATGGTCGTCAAGGTATATGTATGTATTTATAGTAAAATTATGATTGTTTTCTAAGATATCATGGTCGTCAAGGTATATGTATGTATTTATAGTAACATTATGATTGTTTTCTAAGATATCATGGTCGTCAAGGTATATGTATGTATTTATAGTAACATTATGATTGTTTTCTAAGATATCATGGTCGTCAAGGTATATGTATGTATTTATAGTAACATTATGATAGATTTCAATGATATCATGTATATGACAGTTTATTTTGTTGCAATAACATACTGATGTAAAAATAACTTCTTTGTACAGTAAATAAAACAACAACCATTCTCTTGAGCATTTGTATTAAATCAATGACAGCTTCTGTGTAGTTTTGGATATGTTGTTAACTACTCAATATTTGGAATACAAACCTGCTTTAGTGACCACCTCTATTAAGCAATTACTTGTATTATGTGACCTTAATTTTAATTTTCTTTCACAAAGCATTTCATATAAATCAAACCTGTCTCATATGACCTATTTCAAAGTTCCCTTAAAAGAAGACTTAATACATGTATTGATATTGCAAATAATATTATTCATGTACCTGATCTTTGAGTTTTGTAGCCAATTCTTCTTGTTCCTTCAGATGAACTATCTCTTGTTTATGATGAAATAATTTGTTTTCTGCCTCTTGCAATTTCTGAAGAAAAGAATATTGTTTTAAAAAATGAATACATAAATATCATTTGAAACACCAGATGTTTAAATGTAAGTGCATTATTACTTTTACTTTAGCTGGAGAACCGTAGCTCTTAGAAAATATTTAGATTTACATCCTTAAAAAAGTGGATAGAAAAATATTTATTGAACCTAATAGTATCAATGTACTTCGACAAATGAGATTATAGTACCCAAAAGGCCCGACCTCTGTTGAAGTCTGGATTCCACAAAGACCATAAGCTACGGTTCCACAGCAAAATTCTACACTTGCTGTTCAACATAAATTAAAAAAATTAAAAAGCACACCTTTGATAAATGTACAAATATCCTGTAAACTAAAAAGCTTCTACATTGAAAACTGTAACAGGAATTAGGAGGACAACACATATGCTTACTGGCATATACTAAATTTCACAAAATTGGACTGCTAAAAATCTCATAAAAATGGACTATTAAAGTTCACCAAACTGTAATTTTGTGAAAAATTGAAGAAAATCAAATTCCTGATAATACACAAAACTTTTGTACATGTACAAAAAATATCCTGTAAAATAAAAAGGTTGTAGCCAAAGCCACCCCTTCTGCAATGAAAAAAATGGCCTTATAAGAGGAATGGCCTCTCTTGAGGGAGACCATTTAGTATTATTCTACTACCTCAGTGCAAGTGCATCTGAAATCTGGCCTGATAAGAGAGGTGGCCTTCGGTGGGGGTGGTCTTGTAGGAAGGGACTACAGTATAAGCATCTGGCCTTTGGTGGGGGTGGTCTTGTAAGAAGGGACTACAGTATAATCATCTGGCCTTATAAGAGAGGTGACCTTCGGTGGAGGTGGTCTTGTAAGAAGGGACTACAGTATAAGCATCTGGCCTTATAAGAGAGGTGACCTTTGGTGGAGGTGGTCTTGTAAGAAGGGACTACAGTATAAGCATCTGGCCTTATAAGAGAGGTGACCTTCGGTGGGGGTGGTCTTGTAAGAAGGGACTACAGTATAATCATCTGGCCTTATAAGAGAGGTGACTTTTGGTGGGGGTGGTCTTGTAAGAAGGGACTACAGTATAAGCATCTGGCCTTATAAGAGAGGTGACCTTCGGTGGAGGTGGTCTTGTAAGAAGGGACTACAGTATAATCATCTGGCCTTATAAGAGAGGTGACCTTCGGTGGAGGTGGTCTTGTAAGAAGGGACTACAGTATAATCATCTGGCCTTATAAGAGAGGTGACCTTTGGTGGGGGTGGTCTTGTAAGAAGGGACTACAGTATAAGCATCTGGCCTTATAAGAGAGGTGACCTTCGGTGGAGGTGGTCTTGTAAGAAGGGACTACAGTATAATCATCTGGCCTTATAAGAGAGGTGACCTTTGGTGGGGGTGGTCTTGTAAGAAGGGACTACAGTATAATCATCTGGCCTTATAAGAGAGGTGACCTTTGGTGGAGGTGGTCTTGTAAGAAGGGACTACAGTATAAGCATCTGGCCTTATAAGAGAGGTGACCTTTGGTGGGGGTGGTCTTGTAAGAAGGGACTACAGTATAATCATCTGGCCTTATAAGAGAGGTGACCTTTGGTGGAGGTGGTCTTGTAAGAAGGGACTACAGTATAATCATCTGGCCTTATAAGAGAGGTGACCTTCGGTGGAGGTGGTCTTGTAAGAAGGGACTACAGTATAAGCATCTGGCCTTATAAGAGAGGTGACCTTCGGTGGAGGTGGTCTTGTAAGAAGGGACTACAGTATAATCATCTGGCCTTATAAGAGAGGTGACCTTCGGTGGAGGTGGTCTTGTAAGAAGGGACTACAGTATAAGCATCTGGCCTTATAAGAGAGGTGACCTTTGGTGGAGGTGGTCTTGTAAGAAGGGACTACAGTATAAGCATCTGGCCTTATAAGAGAGGTGACCTTCGGTGGGGGTGGTCTTGTAAGAAGGGACTACAGTATAATCATCTGGCCTTATAAGAGAGGTGACTTTTGGTGGGGGTGGTCTTGTAAGAAGGGACTACAGTATAAGCATCTGGCCTTATAAGAGAGGTGACCTTCGGTGGAGGTGGTCTTGTAAGAAGGGACTACAGTATAATCATCTGGCCTTATAAGAGAGGTGACCTTCGGTGGAGGTGGTCTTGTAAGAAGGGACTACAGTATAATCATCTGGCCTTATAAGAGAGGTGACCTTTGGTGGGGGTGGTCTTGTAAGAAGGGACTACAGTATAAGCATCTGGCCTTATAAGAGAGGTGACCTTCGGTGGAGGTGGTCTTGTAAGAAGGGACTACAGTATAATCATCTGGCCTTATAAGAGAGGTGACCTTTGGTGGGGGTGGTCTTGTAAGAAGGGACTACAGTATAATCATCTGGCCTTATAAGAGAGGTGACCTTTGGTGGAGGTGGTCTTGTAAGAAGGGACTACAGTATAAGCATCTGGCCTTATAAGAGAGGTGACCTTTGGTGGGGGTGGTCTTGTAAGAAGGGACTACAGTATAATCATCTGGCCTTATAAGAGAGGTGACCTTTGGTGGAGGTGGTCTTGTAAGAAGGGACTACAGTATAATCATCTGGCCTTATAAGAGAGGTGACCTTCGGTGGAGGTGGTCTTGTAAGAAGGGACTACAGTATAAGCATCTGGCCTTATAAGAGAGGTGACCTTCGGTGGAGGTGGTCTTGTAAGAAGGGACTACAGTATAATCATCTGGCCTTATAAGAGAGGTGACCTTTGGTGGGGGTGGTCTTGTAAGAAGGGACTACAGTATAATCATCTGGCCTTATAAGAGAGGTGACCTTCGGTGGAGGTGGTCTTGTAAGAAGGGACTACAGTATAATCATCTGGCCTTATAAGAGAGGTGACCTTCGGTGGGGGTGGTCTTGTAAGAAGGGACTACAGTATAATCATCTGGCTTTATAAGAGAGGTGACCTTCAGTGGAGGTGGTCTTGTAAGAAGGGACTACAGTATAAGCATCTGGCCTTATAAGAGAGGTGACCTTCGGTGGAGGTGGTCTTGTAAGAAGGGACTACAGTATAAGCATCTGGCCTGATAAGAGAGGTGACCTTCGGTGGAGGTGGTCTTGTAAGAAGGGACTACAGTATAATCATCTGGCCTTATAAGAGAGGTGACCTTCGGTGGAGGTGGTCTTGTAAGAAGGGACTACAGTATAAGCAACTGGCCTTATAAGAGAGGTGACCTTTGGTGGGGGTGGTCTTGTAAGAAGGGACTACAGTATAATCATCTGGCCTTATAAGAGAGGTGACCTTCGGTGGAGGTGGTCTTGTAAGAAGGGACTACAGTATAATCATCTGGCCTTATAAGAGAGGTGACCTTCGGTGGAGGTGGTCTTGTAAGAAGGGACTACAGTATAAGCATCTGGCCTTATAAGAGAGGTGACCTTTGGTGGGGGTGGTCTTGTAAGAAGGGACTACAGTATAATCATCTGGCCTTATAAGAGAGGTGACCTTTGGTGGAGGTGGTCTTGTAAGAAGGGACTACAGTATAAGCATCTGGCCTTATAAGAGAGGTGACCTTCGGTGGAGGTGGTCTTGTAAGAAGGGACTACAGTATAATCATCTGGCCTTATAAGAGAGGTGACCTTTGGTGGAGGTGGTCTTGTAAGAAGGGACTACAGTATAATCATCTGGCCTTATAAGAGAGGTGACCTTCGGTAGGGGTGGTCTTGTAAGAAGGGACTACAGTATAATCATCTGGCCTTATAAGAGAGGTGACCTTCGGTGGGGGTGGTCTTGTAAGAAGGGACTACAGTATAATCATCTGGCCTTATAAGAGAGGTGACCTTCGGTGGGGGTGGTCTTGTAAGAAGGGACTACAGTATAAGCATCTGGCCTTATAAGAGAGGTGACCTTCGGTGGAGGTGGTCTTGTAAGAAGGGACTACAGTATAAGCATCTGGCCTTATAAGAGAGGTGACCTTCGGTGGAGGTGGTCTTGTAAGAAGGGACTACAGTATAATCATCTGGCCTTATAAGAGAGGTGACCTTCGGTGGAGGTGGTCTTGTAAGAAGGGACTACAGTATAATCATCTGGCCTTATAAGAGAGGTGACCTTTGGTGGAGGTGGTCTTGTAAGAAGGGACTACAGTATAATCATCTGGCCTTATAAGAGAGGTGACCTTCGGTGGGGGTGGTCTTGTAAGAAGGGACTACAGTATAATCATCTGGCCTTATAAGAGAGGTGACCTTCGGTGGGGGTGGTCTTGTAAGAAGGGACTACAGTATAAGCATCTGGCCTTATAAGAGAGATGACCTTCGGTGGAGGTGGTCTTGTAAGAAGGGACTACAGTATAATCATCTGGCCTTATAAGAGAGGTGACCTTTGGTGGAGGTGGTCTTGTAAGAAGGGACTACAGTATAATCATCTGGCCTTATAAGAGAGGTGACCTTCGGTGGGGGTGGTCTTGTAAGAAGGGACTACAGTATAATCATCTGGCCTTATAAGAGAGGTGACCTTCGGTGGGGGTGGTCTTGTAAGAAGGGACTACAGTATAAGCATCTGGCCTTAAAAGAGAGGTGACCTTTGGTGGAGGTGGTCTTGTAAGAAGGGACTACAGTATAATCATCTGGCCTTATAAGAGAGGTGACCTTCGGTGGGGGTGGTCTTGTAAGAAGGGACTACAGTATAATCATCTGGCCTTATAAGAGAGGTGACCTTCGGTGGAGGTGGTCTTGTAAGAAGGGACTACAGTATAAGCATCTGGCCTTATAAGAGAGGTGACCTTCGGTGGAGGTGGTCTTGTAAGAAGGGACTACAGTATAATCATCTGGCCTTATAAGAGAGGTGACCTTCGGTGGAGGTGGTCTTGTAAGAAGGGACTACAGTATAATCATCTGGCCTTATAAGAGAGGTGACCTTCGGTGGAGGTGGTCTTGTAAGAAGGGACTACAGTATAATCATCTGGCCTTATAAGAGAGGTGACCTTCGGTGGGGGTGGTCTTGTAAGAAGGGACTACAGTATAATCATCTGGCCTTATAAGAGAGGTGACCTTCGGTGGAGGTGGTCTTGTAAGAAGGGACTACAGTATAAGCATCTGGCCTTATAAGAGAGGTGACCTTTGGTGGGGGTGGTCTTGTAAGAAGGGACTACAGTATAATCATCTGGCCTTATAAGAGAGGTGACCTTTGGTGGAGGTGGTCTTGTAAGAAGGGACTACAGTATAATCATCTGGCCTTATAAGAGAGGTGACCTTTGGTGGAGGTGGTCTTGTAAGAAGGGACTACAGTATAATCATCTGGCCTTATAAGAGAGGTGACCTTCGGTGGAGGTGGTCTTGTAAGAAGGGACTACAGTATAATCATCTGGCCTTATAAGAGAGGTGACCTTCGGTGGAGGTGGTCTTGTAAGAAGGGACTACAGTATAATCATCTGGCCTTATAAGAGAGGTGACCTTCGGTGGAGGTGGTCTTGTAAGAAGGGACTACAGTATAATCATCTGGCCTTATAAGAGAGGTGACCTTCGGTGGAGGTGGTCTTGTAAGAAGGGACTACAGTATAATCATCTGGCCTTATAAGAGAGGTGACCTTCGGTGGAGGTGGTCTTGTAAGAAGGGACTACAGTATAATCATCTGGCCTTATAAGAGAGGTGACCTTCGGTGGGGGTGGTCTTGTAAGAAGGGACTACAGTATAATCATCTGGCTTTATAAGAGAGGTGACCTTCAGTGGAGGTGGTCTTGTAAGAAGGGACTACAGTATAAGCATCTGGCCTTATAAGAGAGGTGACCTTCGGTGGAGGTGGTCTTGTAAGAAGGGACTACAGTATAATCATCTGGCCTGATAAGAGAGGTGACCTTCGGTGGAGGTGGTCTTGTAAGAAGGGACTACAGTATAATCATCTGGCCTTATAAGAGAGGTGACCTTCGGTGGAGGTGGTCTTGTAAGAAGGGACTACAGTATAATCATCTGGCCTTATAAGAGAGGTGACCTTCGGTGGAGGTGGTCTTGTAAGAAGGGACTACAGTATAATCATCTGGCCTTATAGGAGAGGTGACCTTCGGTGGGGGTGGTCTTGTAAGAAGGGACTACAGTATAATCATCTGGCCTTATAAGAGAGGTGACCTTCGGTGGAGGTGGTCTTGTAAGAAGGGACTACAGTATAATCATCTGGCCTTATAAGAGAGGTGACCTTCGGTGGAGGTGGTCTTGTAAGAAGGGACTACAGTATAATCATCTGGCCTTATAAGAGAGGTGACCTTCGGTGGAGGTGGTCTTGTAAGAAGGGATTACAGTATAATCATCTGGCCTTATAAGATAGGTGACCTTCGGTGGAGGTGGTCTTGTAAGAAGGGACTACAGTATAATCATCTGGCCTTATAAGAGAGGTGACCTTCGGTGGAGGTGGTCTTGTAAGAAGGGACTACAGTATAATCATCTGGCCTTATAAGAGAGGTGACCTTCGGTGGAGGTGGTCTTGTAAGAAGGGACTACAGTATAATCATCTGGCCTTATAAGAGAGGTGACCTTTGGTGGAGGTGGTCTTGTAAGAAGGGACTACAGTATAATCATCTGGCCTTATAAGATAGGTGACCTTCGGTGGAGGTGGTCTTGTAAGAAGGGACTACAGTATAAGCATCTGGCCTTATAAGAGAGGTGACCTTTGGTGGAGGTGGTCTTGTAAGAAGGGACTACAGTATAATCATCTGGCCTTATAAGAGGTGTGACCTTCGGTGGAGGTGGTCTTGTAAGAAGGGACTACAGTATAATCATCTGGCCTTATAAGAGAGGTGACCTTCGGTGGAGGTGGTCTTGTAAGAAGGGACTACAGTATAATCATCTGGCCTTATAAGAGAGGTGACCTTTGGTGGAGGTGGTCTTGTAAGAAGGGACTACAGTATAATCATCTGGCCTTATAAGAGAGGTGACCTTCGGTGGGGGTGGTCTTGTAAGAAGGGACTACAGTATAATCATCTGGCCTTATAAGAGAGGTGACCTTCGGTGGAGGTGGTCTTGTAAGAAGGGACTACAGTATAATCATCTGGCCTTATAAGAGAGGTGACCTTCGGTGGAGGTGGTCTTGTAAGAAGGGACTACAGTATAATCATCTGGCCTTATAAGAGAGGTGACCTTCGGTGGAGGTGGTCTTGTAAGAAGGGATTACAGTATAATCATCTGGCCTTATAAGATAGGTGACCTTCGGTGGAGGTGGTCTTGTAAGAAGGGACTACAGTATAATCATCTGGCCTTATAAGAGAGGTGACCTTCGGTGGAGGTGGTCTTGTAAGAAGGGACTACAGTATAATCATCTGGCCTTATAAGAGAGGTGACCTTCGGTGGAGGTGGTCTTGTAAGAAGGGACTACAGTATAATCATCTGGCCTTATAAGAGAGGTGACCTTTGGTGGAGGTGGTCTTGTAAGAAGGGACTACAGTATAATCATCTGGCCTTATAAGATAGGTGACCTTCGGTGGAGGTGGTCTTGTAAGAAGGGACTACAGTATAAGCATCTGGCCTTATAAGAGAGGTGACCTTTGGTGGAGGTGGTCTTGTAAGAAGGGACTACAGTATAATCATCTGGCCTTATAAGAGAGGTGACCTTCGGTGGAGGTGGTCTTGTAAGAAGGGACTACAGTATAATCATCTGGCCTTATAAGAGAGGTGACCTTCGGTGGAGGTGGTCTTGTAAGAAGGGACTACAGTATAATCATCTGGCCTTATAAGAGAGGTGACCTTTGGTGGAGGTGGTCTTGTAAGAAGGGACTACAGTATAATCATCTGGCCTTATAAGATAGGTGACCTTCGGTGGAGGTGGTCTTGTAAGAAGGGACTACAGTATAAGCATCTGGCCTTATAAGAGAGGTGACCTTTGGTGGAGGTGGTCTTGTAAGAAGGGACTACAGTATAATCATCTGGCCTTATAAGAGAGGTGACCTTCGGTGGAGGTGGTCTTGTAAGAAGGGACTACAGTATAATCATCTGGCCTTATAAGAGAGGTGACCTTCGGTGGAGGTGGTCTTGTAAGAAGGGACTACAGTATAATCATCTGGCCTTATAAGAGAGGTGACCTTTGGTGGAGGTGGTCTTGTAAGAAGGGACTACAGTATAATCATCTGGCCTTATAAGAGAGGTGACCTTTGGTGAAGGTGGTCTTGTAAGAAGGGACTACAGTATAATCATCTGGCCTTATAAGAGAGGTGACCTTCGGTGGAGGTGGTCTTGTAAGAAGGGACTACAGTATAATCATCTGGCCTTATAAGAGAGGTGACCTTCGGTGGAGGTGGTCTTGTAAGAAGGGACTACAGTATAATCATCTGGCCTTATAAGAGAGGTGACCTTCGGTGGAGGTGGTCTTGTAAGAAGGGACTACAGTATAATCATCTGGCCTTATAAGAGAGGTGACCTTCGGTGGAGGTGGTCTTGTAAGAAGGGACTACAGTATAATCATCTGGCCTTATAAGAGAGGTGACCTTCGGTGGAGGTGGTCTTGTAAGAAGGGACTACAGTATAATCATCTGGCCTTATAAGAGAGGTGACCTTCGGTGGGGGTGGTCTTGTAAGAAGGGACTACAGTATAATCATCTGGCTTTATAAGAGAGGTGACCTTCAGTGGAGGTGGTCTTGTAAGAAGGGACTACAGTATAAGCATCTGGCCTTATAAGAGAGGTGACCTTCGGTGGAGGTGGTCTTGTAAGAAGGGACTACAGTATAATCATCTGGCCTGATAAGAGAGGTGACCTTCGGTGGAGGTGGTCTTGTAAGAAGGGACTACAGTATAATCATCTGGCCTTATAAGAGAGGTGACCTTCGGTGGAGGTGGTCTTGTAAGAAGGGACTACAGTATAATCATCTGGCCTTATAAGAGAGGTGACCTTCGGTGGAGGTGGTCTTGTAAGAAGGGACTACAGTATAATCATCTGGCCTTATAGGAGAGGTGACCTTCGGTGGGGGTGGTCTTGTAAGAAGGGACTACAGTATAATCATCTGGCCTTATAAGAGAGGTGACCTTCGGTGGAGGTGGTCTTGTAAGAAGGGACTACAGTATAATCATCTGGCCTTATAAGAGAGGTGACCTTCGGTGGAGGTGGTCTTGTAAGAAGGGACTACAGTATAATCATCTGGCCTTATAAGAGAGGTGACCTTCGGTGGAGGTGGTCTTGTAAGAAGGGATTACAGTATAATCATCTGGCCTTATAAGATAGGTGACCTTCGGTGGAGGTGGTCTTGTAAGAAGGGACTACAGTATAATCATCTGGCCTTATAAGAGAGGTGACCTTCGGTGGAGGTGGTCTTGTAAGAAGGGACTACAGTATAATCATCTGGCCTTATAAGAGAGGTGACCTTCGGTGGAGGTGGTCTTGTAAGAAGGGACTACAGTATAATCATCTGGCCTTATAAGAGAGGTGACCTTTGGTGGAGGTGGTCTTGTAAGAAGGGACTACAGTATAATCATCTGGCCTTATAAGATAGGTGACCTTCGGTGGAGGTGGTCTTGTAAGAAGGGACTACAGTATAAGCATCTGGCCTTATAAGAGAGGTGACCTTTGGTGGAGGTGGTCTTGTAAGAAGGGACTACAGTATAATCATCTGGCCTTATAAGAGGTGTGACCTTCGGTGGAGGTGGTCTTGTAAGAAGGGACTACAGTATAATCATCTGGCCTTATAAGAGAGGTGACCTTCGGTGGAGGTGGTCTTGTAAGAAGGGACTACAGTATAATCATCTGGCCTTATAAGAGAGGTGACCTTTGGTGGAGGTGGTCTTGTAAGAAGGGACTACAGTATAATCATCTGGCCTTATAAGAGAGGTGACCTTCGGTGGGGGTGGTCTTGTAAGAAGGGACTACAGTATAATCATCTGGCCTTATAAGAGAGGTGACCTTCGGTGGAGGTGGTCTTGTAAGAAGGGACTACAGTATAATCATCTGGCCTTATAAGAGAGGTGACCTTCGGTGGAGGTGGTCTTGTAAGAAGGGACTACAGTATAATCATCTGGCCTTATAAGAGAGGTGACCTTCGGTGGAGGTGGTCTTGTAAGAAGGGATTACAGTATAATCATCTGGCCTTATAAGATAGGTGACCTTCGGTGGAGGTGGTCTTGTAAGAAGGGACTACAGTATAATCATCTGGCCTTATAAGAGAGGTGACCTTCGGTGGAGGTGGTCTTGTAAGAAGGGACTACAGTATAATCATCTGGCCTTATAAGAGAGGTGACCTTCGGTGGAGGTGGTCTTGTAAGAAGGGACTACAGTATAATCATCTGGCCTTATAAGAGAGGTGACCTTTGGTGGAGGTGGTCTTGTAAGAAGGGACTACAGTATAATCATCTGGCCTTATAAGATAGGTGACCTTCGGTGGAGGTGGTCTTGTAAGAAGGGACTACAGTATAAGCATCTGGCCTTATAAGAGAGGTGACCTTTGGTGGAGGTGGTCTTGTAAGAAGGGACTACAGTATAATCATCTGGCCTTATAAGAGAGGTGACCTTCGGTGGAGGTGGTCTTGTAAGAAGGGACTACAGTATAATCATCTGGCCTTATAAGAGAGGTGACCTTCGGTGGAGGTGGTCTTGTAAGAAGGGACTACAGTATAATCATCTGGCCTTATAAGAGAGGTGACCTTTGGTGGAGGTGGTCTTGTAAGAAGGGACTACAGTATAATCATCTGGCCTTATAAGATAGGTGACCTTCGGTGGAGGTGGTCTTGTAAGAAGGGACTACAGTATAAGCATCTGGCCTTATAAGAGAGGTGACCTTTGGTGGAGGTGGTCTTGTAAGAAGGGACTACAGTATAATCATCTGGCCTTATAAGAGAGGTGACCTTCGGTGGAGGTGGTCTTGTAAGAAGGGACTACAGTATAATCATCTGGCCTTATAAGAGAGGTGACCTTCGGTGGAGGTGGTCTTGTAAGAAGGGACTACAGTATAATCATCTGGCCTTATAAGAGAGGTGACCTTCGGTGGAGGTGGTCTTGTAAGAAGGGACTACAGTATAATCATCTGGCCTTATAAGAGAGGTGACCTTCGGTGGAGGTGGTCTTGTAAGAAGGGACTACAGTATAAGCATCTGGCCTTATAAGAGAGGTGACCTTCGGTGGAGGTGGTCTTGTAAGAAGGGACTACAGTATAAGCATCTGGCCTTATAAGAGAAGTGACCTTCGGTGGAGGTGGTCTTGTAAGAAGGGACTACAGTATAAGCATCTGGCCTTATAAGAGAAGTGACCTTCGGTGGAGGTGGTCTTGTAAGAAGGGACTATGGTATAAGCATAATCTATGATAAAGAAAACCCCAAACAACTATTATTTCTTATTTCTGAATTTTCATTTTACCTTTTTCAGAGCATCTTGTTCCTCCCTCTGTCTAACTAACAAAGTATTAAGTTCTGTTTTCGTTGATTTCAAATCAGAATTTTCTTGTAAACAACTTCTGTAATTGAAGAAACAGATTATGAATTTTTGTATGTATAACAATACAATACAAATATGTGCAAAAACAATTATTCAGAAATTTTTGCGATGTTTTTCAGACAAGGATCGCAATAATAAAACCTTGCATATTGTAATAATTTTTGGGGGTCTTGTACTAGGTATTGGTTTTGTCACCCTCTGGGTATGTATAAGGTCGTATTCTGGAACAAAGTCACCTGTTAATTACTTATTGTATTTCCTGCGGCCAATGTGCATAATAATGTGGGAAGAAAAAGAAATGTGTCTTTTTCAGTTGGAATGTGTATTCATACTGATCATATGTCAAAATCATTTAAATACAGTACTACATATTAAAGGCATTACATGGTCTCGTTTAATACATCATATTTCTAACTGGCACACGCACACCCATTTTGAAATTACTTATATTACCTCCACCACTGGAGATTTCTGAAAGAAGTTTCAATAGCACCTACCATAATACGGACAAGGCTATAAATAGAATAACAGATTTGGCCGAGTTGCGACGAGTCATGTTTTTCTTTATAACGTACCTGAGTTTGACTAGCATCTCATATTCATTACTTTCTTGTGAGTCTTTTATCTGCCTGTTTTCAGACGAGTCATGTTTTTCTTTATAACATACCTGAGTTTGACTAGCATCTCATATTCATTACTTTCCTGTGAGTCTTTCAACTGCCTGTTTTCAGACGAGCCATGTTTTTCTTTATAACATACCTGAGTTTGACTAGCATCTCATATTCATTACTTTCTTGTGAGTCTATTAACTGCCTGTTTTCAGACGAGTCATGTTTTTCTTTATAACATACCTGAGTTTGACTAGCATCTCATATTCATTACTTTCCTGTGAGTCTTTCAACTGCCTGTTTTCATCTTGTAATAATTTGGCAGAGACCTTAAAATTCTGAATTTCTGTTTCTAGTATATGTATTTGTTCAGCCTAAAATAGAAGGACATTAAACATTTTGTTTTACCAAGAATTATCTCAATTTATGGTAATTATTATTGGTAGACAAATATATATTATTGTTTGAAGCAGGATTTAATTAAAAAATAGGAAATTCAAGACTTACTGTCACAGATTTTTTCCTTGTAATTATAATGTGTGTATTTCCTTATCAACAGTAGTGACTTTACAATGAAAATGTGTGTACATAAATGTATTACTTCATCAATAGTAGTACAATGAAAATGTGTGTAATAAATGCATTACTTCATCAATAGTAGTACAATGAAAATGTGTGTACATAAATGTATTACTTCATCAATAGTAGTGACTTTACAATGAAAATGTGTGTACATAAATGTATTACTTCATCAATAGTAGTGACTTTACAATGAAAATGTGTGTACATAAATGTATTACTTCATCAATAGTAGTACAATGAAAATGTGTGTACATAAATGTATTACTTCATCAATAGTAGTGACTTTACAATGAAAATGTGTGTACATAAATGTATTACTTCATCAATAGTAGTGACTTTACAATGAAAATGTGTGTACATAAATGTATTACTTCATCAATAGTAGTGACTTTACAATGAAAATGTGTGTACATAAATGTATTACTTCATCAACAGTAGTTACTTTACACTGAAAATGTGTGTACATAAATGTATTACTTCATCAATAGTAGTGACTTTACAATGAAAATGTGTGTACATAAATGTATTACTTCATCAATAGTAGTGTTTCTTTTTATGATATACCATCATTTTTTGCACAATGCAATTATTTGGCAATAAGTGCGGGAAGGCTGAACTGGACAACTGAACTATCTTCTGAATGGATAATATATTAAGAGAATTTTGAACGTGTAACTAACTAGTTTTACAATAAGTGATATATTTATCATGGATTTCGAACAAAAAAGGCTTTCAATATATGAGACAGGGAGACTAATTTTGTACATCCTGCCTGTCCTTTCCATTTGAAGAACATTAGTTAAAAATATATCCATGTCAATAAATTTTACTGCAGTTCAAAGGTATTAAATAACAATATTGAAAAACTTACTAAAAATCGCTATAAAAGAAATGTTACTATCTGCATTCGATGTTCGAGATTGAACAACATTTAAACTCATTTCGTATGTATCGACTAACATTTTCAGCAATTTCTGCATTTCTGTTTACAAACTCGTTTATTGTCAATCGCATATCAGAATTTAATTTTGATGTCTACTCACACTCAGCTCATTAGTGCATTATCTTCATTTGGTGCAAACATGTTAAAATTCTATAAAAGGTACTAAAATGATGGGCAACCAGTGGTACTTCCAGGATTATGCAATCACCTTGAATTCTATATTAAAAAGGGGGGCCATCATGGTCGTGATCGTATGGTAGTTGGATTTACAACTACCTGTGCAATCAGTGCCTATCACCACTTAAGTTGCGCATGCGAGCCCCGTTCACATCAAGGTGTACTAGATACAACATTATATGATCAAGTTGTCAGTGACTTGCAAGACGGTGGCTTTCTCCGGGTTTCATCCACCAATAAAAATGAAATATTGTTGAAAGTGGCGTTAAACACCATAAACAATAAAACAAATATTAAAAAGGCATCCACTGTATTGACAGATACATATTTCATGTATCATACAAAATAATTTCTTCTGGAATGACACAAGAATATAATTACAGAATCTTACCCTAGTTTTATTATTTTCTTCTAAGGTTTCAGCATTAGTAATCTTCCTAAGTAACCTACGATTTCTTTTGTTATGTAATTCACGTTTGTGTCGTTCATACATTAATTGATTCTCCATCATAATAATCTGACCTCGTAAAATGTTGATTTCATCTGCTGGAGGGGCTCCTGAACATAAAAAGTTAAATTTTAATTTCTTGAATGCAAGGAAGATGTCATCATGGTTACATCTAGCAAAATGAAATTCTCAAAACAATAGTTTTCCCAGTGTTTTCAATAACAGTTTTAAACAGCCAAAAATTGTTGTCTATTTAGTTGTTTTTCCCCGCTATCAAAATCGAGTGAAACAATTGATCTTGCATGTTGTTCATAACTGGAAAGACATAATTTGTCCCATTGACTGATTTCATTTATCATTTTAAGGATATGAATGATGTGTATATTGTGGTAACCCGTCAATAAATCTGAATCAATGCAGTTTGTTCCAATAGACTTTTTCACACCAAAATGATCATACTCAATGACTAGCTGATCATCGAGGACCACAAGGTAGGGAAACAATAATACCATCTAGTGACATATATAATATGTGTCAGTTTCAGTAACTTTTGACACAGGCAAGCCAAATATGGTGCATACATAATAATTTTCCACTCCAGTAACTTTAAACAGGTAGTACAAATATGGGCATACATAATAATTTTCTGCTTCAGTAACTTTAAACAGGTAGTACAAATATGGGCGTACATAATAATTTTCCGCTCCAGTAACTATAAACAGGCAGGACAAATATGGGCAAACATACTAATTCTCCATTTCAGTAACTTTTGCTACAGGCAGGACGAATATGGGCAAACATACTAATTCTCTGTTTCAGTAAATTTTGCTACAGGCAGGACGAATATGGGCAAACATACTAATTCTCCATTTCAGTAACTTTTGCTACAGGCAGGACGAATATGGGCAAACATACCATGTCTTGGCTGCATCAACTTTTGACCCAGCCAGCATTATTATGGGCATACATATATCATGTCTCTGCTTCAGTGACTAAAATATAACAGTTTCTTACCTCCAAAGTGAGTCCAGTTAATGGCATCTTGACTTGTGATAGGTATCTTACTAAGTTCTTTGGCGTGGATTTCTCTTCCCATTGTCAAATGTTTGTCTAAAAGTTCTAACGGAGAAAGTGCTTGGAATAATGGGACTTCAGTATCTAAAAATAAACATGAAAATTAATTTTTTTATTCACATATCAGATGTAAGATGAAATACCTTTTTTTACTTGCTGTCATTATGTCATATTTAAGTATTTAGAAAATGCTGTGTAAAGAAATAATAACATAATATGAGACAGGCAACCTGTTTGAAGGATGAAGTCCTAAAATTTCAATAATCTGTACAAGTTATTTTGAATGAATTTTGTAGCCGATTTGTTATGGCTGTTCTGTTCATTTTACCTACTGTACGCCGCTCTTCCGTCGGGAGTTTCGTAGAAAGAGATTTTTTTATTAGAATTTTATTTCAAGTTTATTTCGATTTTGCATAGAGTAAATAATCAAAGAATTGGTAATTTTTCATTGAAATATATTTCTTTTGTGTTTCTAAATTATCAATTGATCTGTTTTTTAAACTTCCGCTGAACAGATATTTGGCTATCAATATAGAAGGAAACATCGGACAGCTTACCGTTAGAAGGACTTCGTCCTTTAACATGCATAGGCACTAATTTGTCATTTTTTATGTAATTTTTAATTTTTGTAGGCCCTAGACACAGTGCCTAATGGATAATCTGGCACTATATATGTGTGGCAATGTGGAAGCTGTCTGCCAATGCAAGACAACACATCCAGCTAAATCTATATTGTCATGGTGATGAAAAAAAAACATGGTAACATGCACAAGTTGAGTTGCTATAGTGATTTTTGTTAAACTGTACAAAATCACATAAAACGTTTGTGAGAATGAAACGGTCATGTATTATACTATTGTATTTATAAATGGGAAATAAAATATGACCTGTAACATATCTATGTATAGGCTTTGAACTTTGACCTACTGACACCAAATCAACATAATAATTGGATATCATAGCTCTGCCTCTTGATTTTAAAGTTTTTCTAGAAGGCCGTCGTGGTCGTGATCGTACAGAAGTTGGATTTATTACTACCTATGCAATCAATGCCTATCACCACTAACATTGGGAGTTTGAACCCTGTTCAGGCGAGGTGTACTCGATACAACATTATGTGATTAAAGTTTGTCAGTGACTTGCGGCAGGTCGGTGGTTTTCTCCGGTACTCCAGTTTCCTCCACCAATAAAACTGACCGCCACAATATAACTGAAAATACTGTTGAAAGTGGCATTAAAACCATAACCCTAACCCATGATCATAAAATATGACCTGTTACATATCCATGTATAGGCCTTGAACTTTGAACTACTGACCCCAAAATCAACACATTAATTGGATCTCAACCCCCCCCCCCCCCCCCCCCCCCCGCCAGCTCATGATTTCTTAAGTTTTACTGGCTCTACACTGTCCCTGTAGGAAATTAATATCTTACCTTGATTTTTATCAGATATCATGTAAGCTTTACATCTGTGGCAGAGATGAATACAGTTTGGTAATAAAGATTTTTTCATCATGTCCATAAAACTATTGTGGGATTGCATTTGTGACTGATTGTCCTGCGAGCTGAATATTGGACACGACGTAATACTGATTTGTGATGTTGTCGTGGTAACTGTTCTCGCATCCGTAGTAACAGTTGTGACAACAGGTAACGTTGTTGGTTGATTGTTCTGACTAGTTTGTGAAATCTGCTTGAAACTTGAGGTCATCGACACTGACCTTGATAACTGGTCACTGTCACTATCACCTTCGCTGTCCTCATTTTCAACAGAGATGACCTTTGGTAAACTAGGGCACGACCTTGACCTTGACTTTTTAAATCTTTCCTGTTTATGTATATCCATAGTATTAGTAGCTGTTAGACTATTAAAGCGGATTCTATTGACACTTTTCATGAATTGTGCGACAGATTCTGCAGTCAAATGCACAGATGACTGGGAACTTCTGTGACTCTGTGTGATTTCTGAAACTTCATCATCAGGAGCAGAATCTGCAAAAATACAAATAAGCCAACTTATTAATTTTCAAATAGCACCCAGTTTCTCCTCTGCAGGATACAAGCCCTCTAAAAGAAGAGTCCGCTGTATTGCAAGATGAATCAAATACATAATTCACCCTTAGAACAGGACACTACAGTACAGTCAGAGACAAAACGTGATAAATCACCATGATAGATGTATCTTGGTAATATGAATATATCTTTTGTTCAGTGTAATATATATTTAATATTTCTTTCGTATTTAGAGTGTTACTTGCTATCACACATAATGGGAAAGAGTTAAGGTTATGGTGTTTAATGCCACTTTCAACAATATTTCAGTAATAAATATCGTGGCGGTCAGTTTTTTTGGTGGAGGAAACCATCAGCCTGTTGCAAGTCACTGACAAACTTTATCACATAATGTTGTACACCTCGCCCTGATCCAGATTCAAACTCACAACATTAGTGGTGATAGGCATTGATTGCATAGGTAGTTGTAAATTTTATGGCTACAAATTTTTTTTTTTTGTTCTGTGTAATATACAGTTGACTCTCGTTATCTCGAATTCGATGGGACCATGGAAAAAATTCGAGTCAACCGTAGTTCGACTCAAGAGGAGCTATGAAAATACCGGAAGTGTAGTTTGTTTAACGACGAAAGGGAGACAACTCGAGCAAAATTTTGAAGAGCTAAAACCAGCATCGTATGTCTCGATTCTCGGAACGATTTAAAACTTATTCGATGTTTTTGTTGCTGTTTTTTTTTTCTGTTAAATTCTTTGAATCTTGTGGAATGACTGATAACTGCTAGATATCTTTTTTTTTTGTGTGTATGATTATGTTTATCTGTTGTGTTGCATTGATTCAATAAAGTGTCAAATAAATCTTTTCTCGACCGAAAATAACGCCAATTCTGAGAAATAGCGTGATTTCCCCTTTTATTACAACAGTTAATTAAGAGTAACATTTTTTTCAAATCTCTCAAAATTGAGAAATTATACATCTTTAATGAAAATTAATTTCCGACAAATAAATCAATAGATAAAATGCTTCCGTTGTGTACTTTTCACAATATACCAAGCCAATTCAAATATTATCACTAATTAATTTGACAGATTGTTAAAATAAACATGTGAAATAGCCTAAGGTAAAAATGTCAAAGTCAATGACCGGATGTTTCACCTGTGATCCGATTATAATCCCAAGGTAATACACATGTTTTGACAGATAAATTTGACTTAACGAATGTAAATAATATGGTTTTCTACATCTCGGGACCAAAACTTTTATTCGAGACAACCGAAATTTCGACTCATCCGAATTCGACTTAACAGGAGTCAATTATATATATTTATACACAATGAAGTTCGGGACTTCGATAAAAATTCAACTCAACCGAGTTTGAGATAACGAGAGTCAACTGTACATTCAAAATTTCTTTGATATTTCGAGTGTTACTTGCTATTACCCAAAATGCATCAGTAATAAATTAAATTAAACCGAGCATAAGATATATCAGTATCACTAATCCTGTACTCAGTACAACATTTTAATGTTGTAATAACTTTCAAATTTTCTAGTTCCTCTGATTTTTAACAAGGTTCAAATATGAACAAATCATCAGAAAATTCCGTGGTCATTCCTAGAATGGATACCATTTTTCCTGTCGAAAGGGAAATAACTTCTATGAAAAAGGATAATTTTAGAATAAAATGGGGAATGTTCAAAAGGTATACTGACTTAAGTTATTTCCCTTACCTTCATCACTGTCATGTAATTCTTCCATCATTTTTGGCAGTGTATCCATTGAGAATGATTCCATCAAGTCAGGTCTTTCAATGCCGTTTTTCTTCGGTCCATCAACGTCTTCCGATTCGTTTTTATTTCCTGAATCTATTACGCCATCGTCGTTGTCAACGCTGGACGCCTCAAGATACATCATCACATGATCACTAAAAGACGGCGCAGGAGATTCAAAGACAGGTTCATTAATAATGTTGAACGTAAGTTCCCGAGCTGTTTTCTTTACCGGCAGAGTTTTAAAGGCTCCAAATGGAGGTTCTAATGTGAATTCGGCTTTCAACGGTGACGGTGGAATAGACGATTTTGTATCACTTCCCGGTTGTGACTTTGTTGTTATCGTTAAAGATGTATTCAAACGTTTGTCTGACCCCTTGGTAAATAATGATCCTCTGCTACTGTTTCTGCTTATAGTCTGAAGAAAAGGTCAATCTTGATAAATTATTATTGTATCAACAAATTGTCACACTTGAAGAATATTGAATATTTAAATTATTTAGGGCAAAAAAATACCTTACCGTCAGACCAGTTCCAAAATGTAATCATTAAATTGTAGAAATAGAGCCGGAATAGATACCCCTAATGCACAATTAAATGACTGCTCACTTTCCTGCCTTTGCACAGACACTTCAACAATAGGTGACAGGGTGAAATTAGTCTTATAAGCCCAAACCTTCCCTCTTAGTGAAATCATGCAGGGTTGAGAATTTCTTCCAAATAAAAAAAAATGGTTTTCTGATTCATAGCTCAAACAATTGAGGTAAATAATGTATCAATTTTAACTCTAGCTTACATTTTCCTCAAAAGACAACAAAAACACTGCTGGAATGAAGTAGTTTTTCATTCATGAAATTGTTATTGTTTTCCTTTAACTTTTAAAATACATGACTGTGTTTTATAGGTTTATAAATAAGAGTAAATTTAAGCATGTCCGTAAGAAAAATGTTCAATCATACAGGAAATGATTTATATTTTTAGATACAAACCTTATCCGTGTCCTCAAAGATCGGTGGTGTGGCTCTCGGTGTCAGTACTGGTGTATTACCATAGGTAGCTGTAAAAATAATGAATCTTAATATGAAGGAGGTATTTATGATATTCATTTTACAATAAAGTTTTATTTAATTTGTATAGGTAGAATCAGTTTCACAAAATATTTTGTCAATGAAATCTAATCCATTCTTTTCAAACACATAGATTAATGAATATGAGAAGGTTTTACAAAACAGTAAAATAAACCTTTATGAATATCAGACTGTTTTTTTACTCAGTCATGCATATCGACACAGCCATGTCCATGATATCTGGTGAATGTGCTATGAATCTACATGTATCCATTTAATAATTTACTTTACCAATATTTACTGAGAAAATAACCAAGGTCTGTAACATGTAACAAGATGTTGCAAACAAAATCAACAAACTGGGCTCTAGAATAGAAGAACAAGAACAGTACTCGAGACGAACGAGTCTGCGTTTTAATAATGTAAAAGCACCAACAAATGATCGGGGTGAAATACGCAGGCCAATAGATACTGATGCTCTAGTCCTAAAAATATGCAACACTAAGCTAGGACTACAACTTAATACCAAGGACATAGGCAGATCGCATCCCATTGGCGAAGTTAGAAATGGTAAAATCTCCATCATCACACGTTTCCTTTCTTATCGGCAAAGACATATGGTATTTTCACACAAGAAAAAGCTGAAGGGACTTCCTGATAACCTTTTCATTACCGAAAATCTTACTAGATACCGTTACGGACTATTAAAGAAGCTCAACTCTCTACGAGTAGATGGAAAGCTACATTCTTTTTGGACTCATGATGGGTCAATAATTGTGAAACGTTCCGAGAATTCTGGATTCATGACTGTCAAAACAAAGGCTGATATACAAAAACTTGGCAGTGTATTTACTGACGAAGAAATTGTAGATGATTATTAAACATTTTGTATATAAATGATCTGTCAGTTAAGTTTGTTTTGAAAGACCATGTGCGTTTGTTTACTAACAATATGTGTATGTTAACTGTACTAACAATAGTTTTCCATTTTCATTGTTTAACCTTGTACGCATGAACACAAGTTAGGAATACCGCGGCTATGTCAATCATAAAATTACCTGAATCAAAAGGATTTAAATCTACCTTTTTTGTTGTTGTTGTTAAATGTCCATCTATGTTAAACAACAGTAATATTTATTTATTATAAATACGAAATGCTACCATATTTTTGTGGAATAATCTACTGTTATATATATTCTACTTAGTAATTAACTTGTACTACATTTTTTATTTTTTTTGTATTGTTAGCAGTTATATCATAATTAAAACGGCAATTTCATTGTAATTGAACTGTTATACTTTATATATATATATATTTATTGACGTAATTATTTAATCAGTCACGAAAATAGTTGCTGTGTTATCTTGTTATTCTGCATTAAATCGTGTAAATGTTCTCTTATATATTTGTAGAAAAATAAGTTGGCATTTTGACATAAAAATCCGTTATCCTATGTTGATAATATGAATCACGGTCGGTTCGATAAGTAATATCTTGTGTAAATTATCACGGTTGAAAGCTTGCTTCTCTAAACGTTAAACATAATGTTTCATGTCGGATATTCCTTTTTCAACAGTAAATCGAAAACAATTTACAATGTAGTTGATTTTATTGTCAAATCAATACTGAACTACATGTATGTAATATTATGTGAGATGGTCAGTATGTTACACTTGTATACGTTTATTTTTCAGGTCTATCTTCTCAGTTATTTTTCTTGAATAATTAAGCAATGCATATACTAATGTTCATTATGTGTATATATAATTATTTTGTTCTTTGATTAACTAGAGTATATTGTAAGAATATGATACCACCATTTTTTTCTCTTTTGAATTCGTGTTTTTGTCAATTTCTATAAAAATGATTTGTTTTTTGTACATATTGTTTGTAATGTTTTTAACACCATTTGATTTTTTTGCACTTATCATGATTTGCCCTAGGTCGGCCACAACTTGTCACATTTATTATTATATTTTTATGATAGACCAACCATTTTTATTTTGCAGACATCTTATTTTTGACAATGGGTAGTGATATCATATCACATAGAATTGCTATAGGGTTGTTCTATCATAAAATTAGCATTGCTTGTAAAAACATGTCATTTATTCATTTTCGTTTTAGCGACATACTGTTTTCACTATATGTTAGATTTTTTAAGTTTATCAAAGCAGGGTTGACTATGTTCCGGTCTAATTTTACGGCATTGTCATTTTGTTTGATTATTATTTATACGCTTATAATCGCTGGGGATGTGGAACTGAATCCTGGCCCTGGGGAAACACCAGTAAATTTTGAAGATCACTGTTTGTCAATTTTTCACGGCAACATTAGAAGTCTTCGTAATAAGGTAGATTATATTTCCAATATTATTGAAGATTATGATATTGTATTTTTTACAGAGACACATCTTGATAAATTGGTATTAGACAGAAATATACATTTTTCGGGTTACGATATTCCAGTGCGAAAAGATAGAAACTCCGATGGAGGTGGTATAATAATGTATTATAAAACTCATGTTAATATCAAAAGACACGTAGATTTAGAGAACCCACTTGTTGAATGTATGTGGTTCGAATTAAAAACCAAGCTACAAAATATTTTAATAAATATAATTTACAGATCTGAGAGACAGTCTCATCATCGTTTTTTGGGACTTATTTGATGCTATGTTGAAAAATGCAATGGAAGAATCTAATCATTTGATATGCATGGGTGATTTGAACAAAAACTTTTTAAATTTACCGTCAAATATAAATGATTTGATTAGTATTAATGGACTTTTCAATGCAATACACCAGCCTACTCATTTTGATTCACGCACTGGTAGCTCTTCATTACTTGATCCGATTTTGATAACGGACTCTATTCAGTATGTGGACTCTGATACTATGCATATTGACAGATCTATTAGTGATCATGATGGTACTTATATAACAATAAGAAGTGGTTATAGTAACTCAAAAAGTTTTAAGAGACTTATCTGGGATTATAAAAAAGGGGACTATAATATTATGAAACAAAAAATTTTGGAATTTGATTGGGATGCCTTAATTAAAAGAGAACCTGATATTGACAAAGCATGTATTAATTTTACCAATGTAATTCTTTCTGTGTCAGAAGAGTGTATTCCTAGACGAGAGGTTACTATTAGATGTAATGATAAAATATGGTTCGATTCAAATATTCGGAGGGAGATACGTAAACGAGACCGATTCCGCAGAAAATACTTAAAACTCAAGACTGCATTATCTCAAACTATTTTCAAACAACAAAGAAACCGGGTTAATAATTTAAAGAAACAATTAAAAGAAAAATTTTATACTAATATAAATGAAAATTTGAACGAACTTAAAACTATAAATAGTAAAACTTATTGGAAGACCATCAATACACTTCTGAAGGGGGAGTCTACAATGAACGATATTCCTCCTATTCAAGACCCCAAAAATAATTATTGCTTGTCTTATGAAGGTAAAGAAAAGGCAGATGTCTTAAATAAATATTTTTGTTCGATCACTAATTTAGTCGACGAAAACAAAACTTTACCAGATTTTGATGACAGGGGAGGTAATGTGCTTGAAAATATTTGGGTGAGAGAAGAAGAAATCATTGATATAATTTCTATTTTAGATAGTAATAAGGGTACTGGTCCTGATAAAATTAGCAACAAAATGATTATATCTATAAAAAACGAAATAGCCAAACCCCTATGTTTACTTTTTAACAAATCTTTACGCCTAAAAAAATATCCACGGTCCTGGAAAATTGCTCATGTGATTCCTTTATTCAAAAACGGCGACAAATCCTTACCCTCAAATTATAGACCAGTTTCATTATTATCTTGTGTAAGTAAAATATTTGAAAAAATTGTATTTAAAAACATTTTTAACCATTTACATAAAAATAAACTTCTATACAAATTCCAATCAGGTTTTATCCCTGGCCTTTCGACTACTCACCAATTACTTGAGATATATCACACTATTTTGACTGCACTTGATAGCAAATTTTTTACAAGTATCACTTTTGCTGATGTAAGTAAAGCGTTTGATCGTGTTTGGATTGGGGGGGCTACTATTAAAATTAGAAAGATATGGCATTAAGGGAGATTTACTCATGTGGTTTAAAAGCTATCTTACTAACAGATCACAAAAAGTAGCTATCAAAGAAGCATTATCTGAGTTAGATGATTTAAAAGCTGGTGTTCCCCAAGGGTCAGTCCGCGGTCCTCTGTTATTTTTAGTATTCATAAATGACATTGCCGATGACATGCTTGGACTCAGTAGACTTTTTGCCGACGATACATCTATTGGACATACAGACTTAGACGAATTTACTTTAAAAAATATGATTAATATCGACCTAAACAATATAAAAAAGTGGGGGGATACTTGGTTAGTAAAATTTAATCCTAATAAACTGAGATAATGATATTCAATATTAGAAACCAACAAGATGAACTCAGCTTTGATTTCGACGGAATCGTCCTTAATTCTGTTAATAAGCACAAACATTTAGGCATAATTATCAGTAGTGATTGTAAATGGACAAAACATATAGACAGCCTAATTCAGAGAACTTCAAAGCAACTTAATGTCTTGAGGAAGCTTAAATTTAGATTAAAGAGGGAATATCTGGAAAATATTTATTTTACTTTCATTAGACCAATTTTAGAATATTCATCTGAGGTATGGGATAACTGCGGGCAAGTCAATTCTGATAGACTAGAAAAACTACAACTGGAAGCGGCTCGTATTGTTACAGGGCTAACATGCTACACAAGTTTGGATTCAATTTACAGGGAGGCGGGTTGGGAGAAACTTAGCACTAGGCGAGAGGTTAAAAAATTATGTATGTTTTATAAATTAAATGTTGGTAATTCTCCTGAGTTTTTATGTGATTTGATTCCTCCCAGTGTTGGAGAAACTAACAACTATAATTTACGAAATAGTCATAATATTAGTCGAACTACAAACAGATTATCGATATCCCAACAGTCATTTTTTCCGTCGACGACCAAGTTATGGAATTTATTAGACCTGAGAATACGTCAACTTTCAACTTTTGAATCCTTCAAGTACAAATTGAAACAACACTACTATAAAAATGCTAAACCCCCCTCCTATTATAATATTGGCAACAGATATTTAAATATACTGCATACTAGAATAAGGAATAATTGTAGTGCATTACATAATGATCTATTTCATGCTAATTTGATTCATAGCCCATCTTGTTCTTGTGGATATTCCACAGAGAATGCTGAACATTTTTTATTGTACTGCAAGAGGTTTGATGCACAAAGAAATATTTTGTACCGTTCTTTATTAGCTGCAAATGTACACATTGACTGTTTGGAAGTCAAATTTATAATATTGACACAAATAGGCATGTAATCATTACTGTACAGACATATATTAAGGAAACATGTCGCTTTTCTTTCCACTGTTTATCGTGAATGTAATCAGGTGACAATTGGTTTGTGGCTGACCTGGTGTGAATTAATAAATGTTGCAATACACACGTGTAAGCACTTTATGTTAAAATTCTTACTGAATAAATAATGATATTGTTATATATTTTGAAACTAAATTTTAAAAGATCCTACCTTTACCGAATTAATAATCCCACTACATTGTATAACAATTATTGATTTTCTTCATTCTAGGTGTGTTCTATAAACTAGTCCATTTATTGTAAAAGTCTGTTCGATTTGTCATTGGGTAAATTTCAAATTGTGTTGCACTCGTACATTTCATGTTGTTGTTTTTCTAATTATTAAGAAAGACTGTAGCTTTTGTGTATTTATGTTCAACTGTATTTGTATATTGTTTATATAAAGGAGAAGATGTTCTAAGTTGAAAAACTTGTATCTGATCCTATTGTCATGTTTTTGGACAATAAAATATGTTTAAACTAAACTACGTCGTGCTAAGTATACCCCCACTCGTTCATTTGTAAGTCGCACGGTAAACAGGAAGTAGATGTGCAATCATTTCTTCCAGTAGAAGCTGAGATATCTGTTACGAAAGTGTGAACGGACGGACAAACAAGGTGATTGCAATATAGCTCCCTCTCTATGAGTGGGGGTATAATTAACAAAAGATGGGAAACAAACTAATGATGATACATGTAGGTATTAATTATCATATAATCTCTAACATAGATTCAAACAGGTTCTTATGCTAAACACAATTACAGACCAAAAGTCTTTCTGCATTAAGACATTCATCTATATATATATTATATGGGACCACTTATTTTCAAAGAAATCTTGGGAAGTCCTTTAATATAATATTTCTTGATTTTTTTCACCTTTAAAAGCATATTAATTAAGTAGAGATTAATTCCACATTATAATCATATAAATATGTGAATTCTTATTTGTACAATTTTTTTATTTAGACACAAAGGAAAATTGTCAACGTCACAATTTTCTACGATTAAATAGTAATACTTAATTGCAGGGCTCACGTTGGAGGGCGATTCTGGCGAAGAAGTCGCCTTGTGAAGGTTGACTTCGCTTTCTTGTTGGTCAAAAGCAAAGTTCAAGTCGCCTTGTAATTTTGAAGAGTCGCCCTATGTCGCCGCCAGCGTATTTTCTCCACTTGTCATTTATGAAAATGTCGATATCGTGCACGTGTTTATTGAAGTCTATCGTATCCGTTAATTATTTTGAAAGTGATTTTCTTGGAAAGTAATCCATTACGGTTTATAGAAACTTTAATTTCGTTCATTAGAGCTTATGTTTATATGTGCCCGACTTAAAATAAAACTATTTGTATTTGTTTTTCGTAAAAATCAACATTGACGCCATTTTGGAAAGGGGACGCAATGCAATACTGTGCTACCGGAAATGTTGACCTAACCTTTTGTCCGAAGCTACTTTCAACAAAACGAACATTTGATTTTTTTTTTAATCATTTCTGTGACATAAAATCATAGTTCTCATATCAAATATGTTCATATATGCGAAGATTGGCAATTCAAAATGCATTGAAATGCACGGGGGTTGCTTCAGATATTTATCCATCTGCATTGATATTTCATACTCGACACTGGGTTAATATTACGGTCTATCGAACTGTTTATCCAGACATGTGTAAACGTTAATGCATATCCAATTAAAAAATAGACTTTGAAATACAGTAGCTTTCCTCCATTGTTGCAATCTGATTTGAGGTCTGGCAAATAATATTTACAGCCTTTACTTTCTTCAGTTTTTGACTGACACTGGCAATTTACGTTTGTGCTATATTTTCATTCCCTAGTTATATATAGTTGGACCATTGAGCAAATTGACAGAGACATCATTCTTCTGCTGAAGATTACACAAATATGATTTATTACAATTTGTGTGGTAATGAATCACAGCACAGTAATTTTTCAAAAGGAAAAAAAAAGGAGGGGGGTACATATAAAAAAAAAATCACTGGTATGCAAGACTCCAATAGTCAAGGTAGACAGAAATAAAAATGTGACATTGAATAGATGTCCTTAAGGTAGCTATGAATAAAAAAAAAAACCAGAACAAATAAGTTCAGACAACTTTTTAACTATTAACTAAATTTGGGCAGGGTAACTTCAGAGGGGTCGCAAAAGAATGTTTCGATTAATTGCTATTAACTTCTCCCAGAAGTCTCACAACTTCTCTCTATTGTCTCCCACTTCTCCCTGTGAGGTCTCTGAAAGAGAAGTCACTTCTCCCTCCAAATTTGAAAGTAGTGAGAGTCCTGAATTGGAGAAAAAACTTAAAACTTTGTGTTTTAATCATATTCTAAAAGAAGAAATAAAATTATTAGAAGAATAAACTATATTTATTTCTGCTTTTTAATGCTGAAAATTTCGTGAAAATCCAGTGAGAAATGACCTGACAAGATTTTTTTTTTAAATCATGTTTTATATGAAAGACCTACAAAGGAAAATCTTTAAGAGCAGAAGGACTTTTGATCCATGACTAAATGATGGATGAGTTGATTATACCATACCTGATTGTACATGTGTAGAACTTGATGTTTCCAGGACACTAGTAGCAGGTGTATTTCTCTGTGATGGGGGTGGGGTTGACATTCCAATTGCCAACGACGGACTGAAAAATGTATCTGACTGGTAACCTATAAAAGGGACTGGTTCCGTTAACTGTAACTCTGAATTCTCTGGAAAAAAAATATCATTATCCATCTGTATTAAAAAAAAAATGAAATTATTTTGTTTAACATAGCAATGTTGTTTCACATGGAAATGTTGTTTCACGAAACAATATTGATTCACATACCAATGTTGTTTCACGCAACAATATTGTTTCACATAACGATGTTGTTTCACCATAACGATGTTGTTTCACATAAAAACTTTTGCTTCACATAACAATGTTGTTTCACATAACAATGTTGTTTCACATAACAAAGTTGTTTCACATAACAATTTTGCTTCACATAATAATTTTGTTTCATTTAACAATTTCATTTCACATAGCAATTTTGTTTCACATATTTTTTTTACTTCACATAACAATGTTGCTTGACACTGATCTTGTTCATTTTCTACAATGGAGTTCTAAATTTGCTTAAACAGTAATACACATTTATTTCAATCAACACATATCCTGATGAGGTCCTGATTGTAGCATTTTTTATTAGTATTTGTATTTTTAATGCATTATCAGGCATATTAATGACAGTACTTTTAAGACTACCTTACCAGTAAAATATAACCACCCAGCATATGTGAGAAAAGATGCTATTTCATTTTATATCATTAATCCTTGTAAAATGTGCATGTATATATGTTGAAACATAACAGATATAGTTTTGTACCTTTGGTATGTAACTGTAGATCTCTTGTTTTTGGTATGTAACTGTAGATCTCTTGTTTTTGGTATGTAGCTGTAGATCTCTTGTATTTGGTATGTAACTGTAGATCCCTTATTTTTGGTATGTGTCTGTAGATTTCTTGTTTTTGGTATGTAACTGTAGATCTCTAACATTTAGCATGTAGCTGTAGATCTCTTGTTTTTGGTATGTAACTGTAGATCTCTTGTTTTTGGTTTGTATCTGTAGATCTCTTGTTTTTGGTATGTATCTGTAGATCTCTTGTTTTTGGTATGTAACTGTAGATCTCTAACATTTGGTATGTATCTGCAGATCTCTTACCTTTGGTATGTAACTGTAGATCTCTTGTTTTTGGTATGTATCTGTAGATCTCTAACATTTGGTATGTATCTGTAGATCTCTTGTTTTTGGTATGTAACTGTAGATCTCTTACCTTTGTTATGTAACTGTAGATCTCTTGTTTTTGGTATGTATCTGTAGATCTCTAACATTTGGTATGTATCTGCAGATCTCTTACATTTGGTATGTAACCGTAGATCTCTTGTTTTTGGTATGTATCTGTAGATTTCTTATTTTTGGTATGTATTTGTAGATCTCTTGTTTTTTGGTATGTATCTGTAGATCTCTTGTTTTTGGTATGTATCTGTAGATCTCTAACATTTCGTATGTAATTGTAGATCTCTTGTTTTTGGTATATAACAGTAGATCTTTTGTTTTTGGTATGTACCTATAGATCTCTTACCTTTGGTATGTAGCTGTAGATCTCTTGTTCTTGGTATGTAACTGTAGATCTCTTACCTTTGGTATGTAACTGTAGATCTCTTGTTTTTGGTATGTATCTGTAGATTTCTTGTTTTTGGTATGTAACTGTAGATCTCTTACCTTTGGTATGTAGCTGTAGATCTCTTAATTGTGGTATGTAGCTGTAGATCTCTTGTTTTTGGTATGTAACTGTAGATCTCTTGTTTTTGGTATGTATCTGTAGATCTCTTGTTTTTGGTATGAATCTGTAGATCTCTTACCTTTGGTATGTATCTGTAGATCTCTTGTTTTTGGTTGGTCCAAGGGTTTGTGGAGTATATTTTTCTGAAGTGCTTCTGACGATTCTTCCCACATTCCCTCCATCACATCCAGTGACATTTTGGCACAATCAATGACAACATCTTGACTTTCCATATTCCGCCATCGTTGACTAGAAATTTCCATATCTCTGTTACCAGTAATGAGATGAGGATGTAAACGTACTCGCTCCAACATTGGCTGTTAAAACAGAGAAATCTCAAAGTAACCTTTGTATCATAGTATTTTGTGTACATGTTCATGCTTAGCTGTACCATTGCTTTCTTTTTTTCTTTTTTAACATTTGAAAATTAAGCAGTAAAAGTTAAACATAGATGGTCTACAATATTACCAATCAAAATATGAAACACACCTCTGGCAAACTTCCTAATGTAGAAATGAAAACAAAAGTAGATGGAAATCAAGGTCATGCCGATGGGCAGTCAAAAAAAAGTGGCAGGGTTGAATTGTTTATTGGGGTTCCAAATTCTTCCTTCATGACAAATTTGTTTTCCACTATAGTTGATTTGTTTATGTACATCATGTACAATATTGTCTTAACACACTGATTACAAGCACAGGTTCTTTTATTGTGACTAACAAAGGCTGAAGATTTAGGAAATAGCTGTATTTGCTAACGTCAATCTCTGTTTTTATGTTGCAAACAGAAACAGATATTTCCTACAGATAAACCAAGACTGATGTTGGTAGCGTGTTATTTCCATTTTAAGGAAATACAAACAAATTGTTTCAAATGAGCTATTAAATTAAATTCCTCAAAAAATGTTTGAAAATATCCTGTGAGATTAAAAGAAAAATGTCTAATTTACTAATAAATACAGGTGGTTTAGTTTATGGTGTTTAATGCCACTTCCAACAATATTTCAGTTATATCGTAGCGGTCAGTTTTATTGGTGAAGAACACAGAGTACCCGGGAAAAACCACCGACCTGTCACAAGTCATTGACATACTTTATCACATAATGTTGTATCGAGTACACCCTGCCAAAGTGGAATTTGATAAATACATGTATGTACAATAAATATAACAGATTTTATCAATGCTCAATTAATATTGATAAAATACAAAAATATTGCCACATGACACTGAAATTTAACCTTATTTTATGTATACCTTAATACTTTCTTCATATACTGCTATATTCTCCTTCTTACTATAGTAATGTCGTAGATATGTCAGGAAATTATATGGGAACATTCCGTAAAGACGATGGAATAGTGAATATAGTGCCACCTGGAGGTGAAGCAGGAAAACATCGGGAACATTACCTACAAATTATAACAATGTATAATAAGAAACAAGGGAGACAAGTTGTTCCCACCAATAAAAATTAATAGAAAAAAAATTGGTAACATTACCTAAAAATTATAACAGTGTACAAGAAGTAATAAGGGAGACAAATGGATTTCACTAAGAAAAATAACTGGAAAACAAATTGAGAATATTGCCTACAAATTATATCAATGCATAAGTCATAAGCTTAAGGGTGCCAATAGGTTCCCACACTATCAATTACAATGACAGACATACATGTTTTGCATATGCAAACTCAATGAGTTTTTGACATATGCATACAGCCATTAAGTGAAGAAAATTGACTTTGAACTCAATGAGTTAAAACTAAAGTAAACTATGACAAACAAACAAAAACTAGAGGCTCACAGCAGGCTGAATCACTCATTTGGTTATTCAGGCACTGCTTGGGTTCAAGCAAGTTTGTATTTTCTGCGATCACCGCTATGTTTTCACCAGAACAAGATTAAATGAAGAATTTTTGTAAAGGACTTCAAAACACATCATTTTCACTATGTAACGAAACATTTGGACTGTAGCTTATACAAGATTTTCAAAAAAATCAGAAACAAGAATTGCCCATGGCGGCCATGCTGTTTCATCGGATCCATATCAATTTGGAATTTTTATGGAGGATCTAACATATATTATTTCTATTAAATAACAAATCATTTGGAATTATAGTTTCAACATGTTCACAGGAAAAGATATTTTAAGAATTTCAGACAATTAAAACCAAGAATTACCGAAGACGAAATGCAGATTTTAGCAGACAATCTCACAAATATTATTTGTACCAACTAACAAACCATTTGGACTCATAACATCAGAAGAGTAGATTTCTAGAGTTCAGCCAATCAGAACCAAGAATTGCTCATGGTGGTCATGTGCTTAGTCAGATGATAACAAAGTGATGATTTTATTTTCAGGTCCTTACAAAGGTTATTCTTACAGTTTTGTTCCAATTGGTCCAGTACTTCAGAGAAAATGTTAAAATTGTAAAATGTTAACTACGTCAATGGATGGACAGACTTTGAATGATGAATGCAAAGTGATGGCAATAGCTCACATGACCCTATGAAATAATTACAATGTAGCTACATGTACAAAACTAATATCTTGAGAATAAAAACAAACTGAAATATCTTTACATAGTTTCATTGATGCATGGGGATATTAATTTTATCATTCACATTATTAATGCCTTGTACTTTAAGTCCTTACTACTTAAAGTTTGTCAGTGACTTGCGACAGTTCGGTGGTATTCTCCGGTTTCCTTCAACAATAATACTGACTGCCATGATATAACTGAAATACTGTTGAAAGTGGAGTTAAACACCATAACCCTACCCCCACCCCCTTTATTTATGAAACATTCAAAATATGTCTAGACATACAAATATAATACAAGTAGCACAACACATCACAAGACTTCATGCAGAAATCAAGCAGTAGTAATAACAAACTAGCCACTAAAACAAAACACACAAAAATCAGAATTTCAACACAAATCAATCATTGTCATGTTGTAATTAATCAAGCAGAGTTTTAGTCACACATAAAATATATTACTGCATTTATTGTTAACAAAACAAATTGGTGGTTTAGAATCAACTTCATATCAGATAATTGATAATTGTAGTAAAAATTAGTTTGATTAAAATCAGATGTTATAATTCACCACGCTGCTCCCTAACATCTGACAGAATCTGATAACTTATGTTATCACGTGAAAACTATTCTGTCTACAGATGAATGACGATGACGCCATAACATAATACAACCACAACACTTTTGTGGTTGTGTAAAAAGAGAGTTAATCTTACACTAGAAGTGGGCCGAGCCTGTGTCACACACCAGTTGAACCAACCAGAAACAAGAATTGCCTATGGGGGCCATGTTTGTTAATGGATTGGGACAAAATGAACAATCTTTATAGAGGAACTTCCATATATGTTTACTACCAAGTTTCGATTCATTTGGCTAAGCAATTTCAGAGGAGAAGATTTTTTTAATCTACCAAACAGAAATAAGAATTGCCTATGGTGGCCATGTTTGTTAACGGATCGAAACGAATGAGCAATCTTAAGCGGTTTCAGAGGAGAAGATTAAAATGTAAAAAGTTAACAGACGACAGATGCCAAGTGATGGCAAAAGCTCACATTAACTTTGGCCAGATTGAGCTTATAAAAAATGGTAGGCACTGACTTAGCTAAAAATAATGGGGTATCAAAATTGACAAAGAAATATCTATATCGTAATGGGCATGAATTCACTAATGTAACACAAAGTGTGACAAGATGTGAAAAAAATTAGAAGTAGAGATATTGTCTTAATATTTTGTCTAAATATGGAGGAAGGTCAAAGGTTTAGGATAATATAACTTTTTTTCATCCACGAGTGTCTATATACTTGTCCATTACAAAAAAATGCAATTTTAGTGTATGTAACATTGACACAAAGGTAGTTTTCTTTTAAAGACCTGACAGGGTAATTAAAACTATTCTTTCTCTTATGCTTATTATTTGCCCTTCATTTGTACTCTCCATTTGCAATTCCATTTCTGAAAATTCATTCCTAGAATTATTGGAAACTGTTGACAAAGTTTTATTTGGTGTCAATGTTACATACATATGCAAGATATGTAAGATAGCATTTGTATAGGTTCTCCAAACTCTCTTTTATTAAGTTAAAAGAAAGTTTCAGAATGAAAAAAATGGAAACGGCTGTCCTTTTCAGACGTAAATCCAAAAAAATTCTGTTACCTCATTAGGTGTGGCTGCATGGTCATACCATCAAAGAAAGCAGAAGAAGAAAACATGTAATGAAATGATCTTTATTGAATTTGAAATTTATAGAAAAATCTTGTCCCACTTTCATGCACAAGGTCTGGTGGTGGCAAAATTGATAAGAAGTCTGAAACCAAGGCTGTGTACAGTTTTGGCTGCATTGTCCATTTGTCAGGTTTGTCTTTACCAGCAGATTTAAAATACTGAATCCAAAAGTAATTGTTCTCAATACTGGTAACCTGCAAAGAGAAAATAGTTTATATTTAAATCTTGTTGGGATTAGAACTGAGCATCCTCTATAGTTATTATTTGTTTGGTCATGCATGTCAATTTTGTTTGGTTATGCATTTCAATTTCTAGTCAGTTCAAGACCTAAATCTTTCATGCAAAATTTAAGTTAGCAAAATCTAAGCTATAAACGTAAATTCTTGTCGGAATCAAAAAACCAACTGTATAACATCCTATCCATAGAAATTCATACGTTTTGATTTTATCTGCTCTGATGAGACATAAGTTGTCGAAATGGCCATATGCAGAACTCAAATTTACTGCAATTTCGGTCCTTTGTTATTTAATTGTAATTTAGCAATGCAAAAACTGAAAATTAGCAGCATTATGAACATTGAACAAAAACATGGCAACCCAATGCAAAAACTGAAAATTAGCAGCATAATGAACATTGAACAAATGCATGGCAATACAGCAACACCAATCCACTTACAACTGCAGGCAACAACTGCTTCCCATGTTTTACAGACACATATGTCCCAACTGAAATTCTAATATAAAAAAAATTGTATCTTTATAGTGGAAAAACAACAGATTATATGATATCCCTATATTAACAATTATTCAGGTATCCTTTCGAAAATCAAGAAGTGAAAACAGCTAAAATTAAGCTCTGAAGTATCTGTAATAAAAAATAGCTCAACCACATAAAATAAATAATTGCATCCAAATGACTTGTGTACTTGTATAAAAATATATACCTGTTGACATCATTCCCAAATGTATCTGGAAGATCTTGGGACGATGAAAGGTCATCATACTCAATTACATGGTTGATAGCTGTCCTATAAGGGTGTTCCATTGTCTGATTCATCTGAAAAACAAGAAAATGTGTACCTGTCACACTAATGTCCCGCTCTGCACATTTTAGTCAGAACCATAAATTTGCAAATATTTTCCCCTTCTTTTTTATGCTTGAACTTAGCGACGACCAGGCCTTGTGTACGAGGGTTCGGTTCCCTCCCAAGGCATTCATACAAAAACTTAGCGACTGGTGTGAAAAAAAAAATCACAATAAAGTAATTGTCAATGTTACATGCAGCCAAGGCACGTTTTCTAACCTCATAAAAATTCTAAGGTCTTATTCACTGGACAAATAATGTATATTGCTGCAGAAAAACTCATAGTCTGTATATCAATGCTCAATGTAATACATGGCACTTTTCTTATGCTGTATGTAACATTGACACTTATATCATAATGAAAGATTTGGGTCAATGTTACTTGCTACATTTTGTAAGAGAGTCAGCAGTTGGTTTTCAAAATTTGCATATCTATACTTCATTTTTTTTTCATGTTGATTCAAATAGTGATTTCTGTATCATTTTAGAACAGTATAGGTAATTAATGTATGCATAGTTATTGCATGTAACCAAAAAAAATTGACCATTACTTTATTGTCAATGTTACATACACTATTAAGGTACAAATATGCAAGCCAAAATTATGCACTTTTACTCATTTATTCCTTTCTTTATAAAGTGCACCAAAGATTTAACTTCAGCACTGAAGGTGGGAAGTAATGTTTCCAAGATAAGGATAAAAAGTGTTTGTACATAACAAGGACATACGTAAAAGTAAAAAAAAACAATAAAATTTTTGTCAATGTTACATGCATTCTTTGAGAATATTCATATAATGAGGTAATGAAAAACAGAAGATGTCATATTTTACTTCCAAAAAAGCAAGTTTCAAATTACTTAGGTGGCTAATCAATCAAAACAAAACAAGTAAAGAAATAATGGTTCTTGTGTTATAAGTAACAAGTTATCAGTTGACTCCAAATTTATATGTCAATGTTACGTTCATGTACTTTGCATTGAATTGAAAATTTCTTTCTTTCTTGGTTTCATACATCAACAGATTTGAACTATGTTATATTTACTTCGAGAATTTTACACAGGTGTGTCATCCTCATAATACAAATCAAGGATTGCCACAGCACGTAATATTGACACAGCTGAGTTTTGTTCCTCGAGTTGTCAAAGTTATGTGCAAGCAGTAAATATTACAGAAAAAGACTTTTAAAAGAGGTTCAGGACAAATGATCGGTGTTATCATGTAAAATATAGTCGTCAACATACTAGAATGAACATCTAAGTCTTGCTTGGTAAGAGAAAATGCAAATTGTATAAAGGAGAAATGCCCGTAATAACAGTTAGGATTGGGAAAATTACCACATTCGTTTTCCTCTTCACTGGAGCTGTCCACCATGTCCGCCATGTTGGGAATGCACCTTATGGTGATGTAAATAGGCATGGTCGTTGTTCGTCATAAAAGTCTCGACTATAATTGATCTATTTTAAAAGTTACAATCTGACAAATAAAGAGTATGCTTTTCAGCGAATTTGACAACAAACACATACACATAGGAAATAATGAAATAAATTGTGGAAGTCATTTTTTTTCAACCGAAATACAACAATGTATTTATTTCCGGTATGAACATCTTTCAAATTGCGTAACAAATACATCGATCGGACCAAACAGTAAAGATTCATTGAAACAAGTAGTACGTAACGATCATTGACGCGAAAATGTTACGTGCGTTCATCATGTTTCAAACAACATTCTTTCAAAGTTCAAACGAGCTATCAATGTCAGCAAATTTCCATTCACACAACAACCATTTCTGAACCTGTTCACGATTACGGAGCCTGCCTCCACTTACAAAATCGCTTAAACTGATCATGAACACACAAAATGTACAGGGTGAAAAATGTCACATTTTCCATAAATAAATTTGTCACTTCAGCCTCAAACAATGGATAAATGCAGAACATATATAACATATAATAGGACACAAAATACTTGTAGAAATTAATATTTATGATGAACTTATTTGTTAGAAACCACTTTCTATGGAGTAGAAAGCATTTGAGGGTTTATTTTCATCAATTTTCAGCATTGACACCAAAAACTCCATGAGTGAATTCATGCCCATATGTGTTGTGTGGAAACCTCAAACCAAAATTAGAATAAGAACTTTGTCAAAGCACTGACACCATTACCATAATTAATCCTGCATAGTATGCATTGATCTATAATATGCAGCTCTTTGGTCCAGGGTGCCCACTGAGTTTTGAAACTGGGGGTACAATTGCTGTTTTTTCCTTAGCTTTGTACCCCTGCATATAGAAAGTCCCTACAATTTTGGGGGTACAGGGCCTATTTTGGGGGTAAAAAACCCTCTGCAGAGGGTAAATGGGCATGCTGTTGGTCCTTTAAAAAATTGATTGTAATAGATGTATGCAACCTTTCTGATATCTTTGTGTATAATACACACAAAGACTGATTAAAAGATTTTCTAGACAATAAAGTGTGTATAATACAAAACTTATTACGGTAGCTTTTTATTGCCACAATGGCAAAATAATCATAGATTATACATTCCTAAAAAGCTTACATTGATAGAAAAATGCAACACCATGATATAACAGAAATAGTGCTGGTGTTAAACACCAATCAATCAATCAGAAAAATACACATTGACTAAATGCATATAACATGAAGCCAGTCAAAACGTTATGACAAACTAGACCGAAAGGCATTTCAAGAGAATTTTTTCTATTTGATTAAGCAATTTTTTTACTAGACTGGGGCTTAGCGCTAGTGGATTTTGGCACAGATTGTGAAGCTTGAGTTGTCATAGTAATGTTTGTACAAAAGCAGTATTTTCTGGCTATATCAATAAAAATGGCATACCACATATAACAAGCATAAGTACACTACAAACATGTGATCTTACCCATAATTCCTTTGACAGTAGGACTGCCTAATAAATATATAATATTGATTTATTATAGTTTTCCTCTCTTTAGGATTCACACTTCCCTATTCCAGCATATATTTGTGTATTCAAGTTTATTACAAAATTATGTCGGAGTTAACAAAAAATGTAACCACAGTCCCGACGATGAGCATCGGTCCTCCGGCCCAAGACCAGTAAAACTTTGTTCGGACCAATAAATTTTTCAGTTTTTATTTAGCTATTTATAAGCTTACTTCTTCATATTATGTCGATCCAGTTGCTACCACCATTTTTTTTTACACATCCCTGGTCTAATTTTTTACCTGACTGTCAAATCAATGTTTTTTAGGACCCATCCTAGTTTTTTGTCATCCAAAGGTAAATTTTAACCTATAATTCTCATGAATCTGAAGACCTGAGATATGGTACATGTGGTTACAGTCCTCAAAATGAAAATTTGAATTTACTGGTCTGAATCAAATTCTTAAGTTTATTTTCATAAATAGCTAAATAAAAACTGAAAAATTACATTGAGTGACCACTGATGAGGTAACTGCTTATTTGAGTAAAATCAAAACAGGTAAATCTGGTTTTCAGCTGACCGTTTACAGCAGGTGACTCCACATTTGAGATGACCATTAAGACATGCTTGACTGTATATGTGTATATTGACAATTGATATTTGTTTTTAATTGTAAGGGGCCGTCATGGTAGTGATGGTATGTTAGTTGGATTTACAACTACCTGTGCAATCAGTGCCTATCTCTTCTAATGTTGTTAGTTCGAATCCCGCTTAGGCGAAGGGTACTCCATATAACATTATGTGATAAAATTTGCCAGTGACTTGCAACAGGTTGGTGGTTTTCTCCAGGTACTCCGGTTTCTTCCACCAATAAAATGACCGCCACGATACAAATGAAATTTTGCTGAAAGTGGCACTAAACACCATAACCTTAACCCTTTACAAATTTGTTTATGTCCATTTAACCTCTAAACTACAACATTAATTCAACCTAACACTCTAGTACAAAAAATATTAAATAATGTTAGATTGAAAGTATTATTTATGTAGCAAGGCACATGATGAGAGGGTCAATGTATTTAATACAGTGGAACCTGTCTAATCTGACACACCAAGGAACCAGGGAAATGTGTTGGATTGTACATGATGTCAGAACCTATCTAATCTGACACACCAAGGAACCAGGGAAATGTGTTGGATTGTACATGAGGTCAGAACCTATCTAATCTGACACACCAAGGAACCAGGGAAATGTGTTGGATTGTACATGATGTCAGAACCTATCTAATCTGACACACCAAGGAACCAGGGAAATGTGTTGGATTGTACATGATGTCAGAACCTATCTAATCTGACACACCAAGGAACCAGGGAAATGTGTTGGATTGTACATGATGTCAGAACCTATCTAATCTGACACACCAAGGAACCAGGGAAATGTGTTGGATTGTACATGATGTCAGAACCTATCTAATCTGACACACCAAGGAACCAGGGAAATGTGTTGGATTGTACATGATGTCAGAACCTATCTAATCTGACACACCAAGGAACCAGGGAAATGTGTTGGATTGTACATGATGTCAGAACCTATCTAATCTGACACACCAAGGAACCAGGGAAATGTGTTGGATTGTACATGATGTCAGAACCTATCTAATCTGACACACCAAGGAACCAGGGAAATGTGTTGGATTGTACATGAGGTCAGAACCTATCTAATCTGACACACCAAGGAACCAGGGAAATGTGTTGGATTGTACATGATGTCAGAACTTATCTAATCTGACACACCAAGGAACCAGGGAAATGTGTTGGATTGTACATGATGTCAGAACCTATCTAATCTGACACACCAAGGAACCAGGGAAATGTGTTGGATTGTACATGAGGTCAGAACCTATCTAATCTGACACACCAAGGAACCAGGGAAATGTGTTGGATTGTACATGATGTCAGAACCTATCTAATCTGACACACCAAGGAACCAGGGAAATGTGTTGGATTGTACATGAAGTCAGAACCTATCTAATCTGACACACCAAGGAACCAGGGAAATGTGTTGGAATGTACATGAGGTCAGAACCTATCTAATCCGACACACCAAGGAACCAGGGAAATGTGTTGGATTGTACATGAGGTCAGAACCTATCTAATCTGACACACCAAGGAACCAGGGAAATGTGTTGGATTGTACATGATGTCAGAACCTATCTAATCTGACACACCAAGGAACCAGGGAAATGTGTTGGATTGTACATGAGGTCAGAACCTGTCTAATCCAACACACCAAGGAACCAGGGAAATGTGTTGGATTGTACATGATGTCAGAACCTATCTAATCTGACACACCAAGGAACCAGGGAAATGTGTTGGATTGTACATGATGTCAGAACCTATCTAATCTGACACACCAAGGAACCAGGGAAATGTGTTGGATTGTACATGAGGTCAGAACCTATCTAATCTGACACACCAAGGAACCAGGGAAATGTGTTGGATTGTACATGATGTCAGAACTTATCTAATCTGACACACCAAGGAACCAGGGAAATGTGTTGGATTGTACATGATGTCAGAACCTATCTAATCTGACACACCAAGGAACCAGGGAAATGTGTTGGATTGTACATGAAGTCAGAACCTATCTAATCTGACACACCAAGGAACCAGGGAAATGTGTTGGATTGTACATGAGGTCAGAACCTATCTAATCTGACACACCAAGGAACCAGGGAAATGTGTTGGATTGTACATGAGGTCAGAACCTATCTAATCTGACACACCAAGGAACCAGGGAAATGTGTTGGATTGTACATGATGTCAGAACCTATCTAATCTGACACACCAGGGAACCAGGGAAATGTGTTGGATTGTATATGAGGTCAGAACCTATTTAATCCGACACACCAAGGAACCAGGGAAATGTGTTGAATTGTACATGAGGTCAGAATACTCAGGTTTTATCCTAATTAACAGAAATACTTTGTTTGTCTGGTGTCACAGGATGAGGGAAAACTCATGTGTCAGATTGTACAAGCTCCACTGTACAATGTATGTAATAAGTCTGATGTCACAGGATGAGGGAAAACTCAGGTGTCAGATTGCACAAGTTCCACAGTACAATGTATGTAATAAGATACATGATGACATGGGGGGTTAGATTTAACATATTATATGGAAGGTGTATGATGACAGATAGAAGACACATACGTAATGGCAGATAAAATGCAGATTATAACAATATACCTCACAAGTTAGAGGCAACAACACATCCTATTATTGTCAATTATTTTAAGTAATTTTGTTTTATTCTTAAACGAAAACCTACAAACTCTAAAAATCCTAACAACATAAATCTTCCAACCTACTTTATCACATAAAGTAGTCCCCCTCCCTCTTATTATATGGCTACCACTTCTGCAATGAAAATGTGGTCTTATAAGAGGGATGGCCTCTCTTATGGGCAAAGATTTAGTAGTATTTTACTATCATATTGCATCTTAAATATGGGCTCATAAGAGAGGTGGCCTTTAGTAGGAGTGGCATTATAAGAGGGGCGGAGCCTTAAAACGGGAGAGTGGTCTTATAAGAGGGGAGACAACTGTATCAATTTACCTGGTTTCTTGTAACCAAAAGCTACTAAATGAGAGAACACATCAAATATAACAGATAGATGTTGTCCTAGGTATGTTGGAATGGATGGCAGCAAAATGGTAAGGGACATAACTCCGGTCATCAATATAGGTACATCAGTCTCACTCTAAAAAAGATAAAATAAATTAAATTACTGTGCCATCTTTGTTTAAAAAATGCATTATATCAAAAAGAGCTGCCAATATCATAGATGTCTCTTCAAATTTATAACAAAAAGGAATAATTATTTGGTAGTATAACAATATTTTTCAATTAAAATTTTCTTCCAAATAATACTAAAATATTGATGTGTAAATATCAAAGAAAAAGTCAATTTTGCTGAAACTTTGGTATCACGTAAAACGACCGTTTTGAGCCGTTTATTTTCACGTGACAGTAGTTGCTTACTATCAAGAAGAATTAACATTTTTACCATGGTTTTCGTGACCGAGAAGGGGTGTGTATTATGTACAAATGAGCAGTCAAGGAAAGTGGCACCGGACCGACGGACCACGTCCGATAAATTTTTCGGCGGTCTGGTAGTTTTCGTTAGCTCACCGGACCGACTGTCCGGTAAATTGTTTTGTAAGCCGCTGCCTGTAAGAATAGATAAATCGAGGTTCTCTGTAAATTCAACTTAAAAACATTTCTAATTCTCTTTTATTTGTTATTTTTAGATCAAGAAAAATCTAAAATAAATAATACATATCGTAATTGATAATCATGAGTTTTGGCAAAGACACTAACTATTTACGACAGTTATTGTCGTAAAATATTTCGTGTGACTACAGTGATCGTGGTATTTCGGAAAAATATTATTCTCTAGAGTTTTCTTCATTAACAATCGTCATTAATTCGGAACATTTTATCACTTCAAAACACGGAGGTCATGGCTTTCTTGAAGTATAAGACAGGAGCCATACCAGGAAAGCCATTAAAGAGAAAAGTAACCCGAGAGGAGACGAGAGAACGAAAGAAACAGTATGAAAAAGACAGAGAACGTAAATTTATTGATTCTTGGAAGCAGGACCTACCCTGGCTTCATCACAACGTTGAACAAAATGTTATGGTCTGCAACTGGTGCATCGAAGCCAATGCAATGGACCAAAAGAGCTATATATATACTCTTTTGTAATTCTAAATTCTGGTTTCTAATTATACTTTTTCTGGTAGAATAGAGCTATTATTTTATTCTATTTTTTTTTTACATATAAGGATTCATTTGTTTAGATAGAATGAAAATTCCATTTAGTAATTTTTAATGTCACAAATAGTTTTGTAATTTTAGAGTGGAAATATACTTTAACGAATATGATCATGCTGTATACAATAATATATTTATGGACATAGTGTCAAATTGTCATCCCACTTGGACACATTATACTGATTCAGAGCCAACCAGTCTTTGCTCTTTCTCCTTAATGCTGCGTACTTAACAAAGAAGCAAAAAATACCAATTTTATAGTCTTTGGTCTGACCCGACCGGAGCACGAACCCATATGAGCACTCCACGCTAACCTTTACGCTGTCTAATTGTAGATATTGCTGTTTGTGATTGTAAGTTTAATGCAATCAATATGTGACACTTAAATAAAATAAATTTATTATTTAAAAAAAAATCATTATTTTATTGTCGGTCCTGTAAAATCTAGTTCGGTCCTGTAATTCCTCACAGTTCACAGGACCGAATGTCCTGTGGATTCAAATTCCTAATTTCCTTGACTGAGAGTATAATCTACGGCCAAATACTGTAATAAAGATAACTATAATATATACCTTTAAACATTTGAGGAGAGCAGTGAAAACAGACTGGGTCATGATCTTATGTATCCACATGGGTTGTTTACATACAACATACAATAATAACTGTACAGCCTTCAATCTGTGTGTAACACCCCGTATACCGTCAGCTAACTTATCAACCAGATGCTAAAATTAGAAAACAAAGACTTTAATCTGTGTGTAACACTCCGTATACCATCAGCTAACTTATCAACCATATGCTAAAATTAAAAAACTAGATGTGCCGGAATGACACGAATGTCCCCGCCGTGAATATTAATGTTTCACCCTTTTTTAATTCTCTCAGTAATTGGCTAAGAATAACAAACTATTGTTTAAAATCTGTATCCTCAAGCCTTCTTAAATTCACATACCAAAAATCAAGTCAATATCTCAAATCATAGTGAAAAAAAAGTGATGACAATTAAATATTTGGCCAAATTTCATAGCCCAATGGCTGTAAGTTGGCCAAAAATCATTCAACCAGAATGAATTTCAAAGTTGATCTGTAACTTATGATTATACACTCTCATACCAAAAATCAAGTCAATATCTCAAATTAGAGTGAAATAAAGTGGTGACAACTAAATGTTTGGCCAAATTTCAAAGCACAACGGCTGTAAGTTGGCCAAAATTCATTCAACCAGAACGAATTTCAAATTTGATCTGTAACTTATGATTATACACTCTCATACCAAGAATCCTCCCCATTAGTCAGTGCTTCGGCACTGACATGGTTTATTAGATATATTTTTTTATTGAAATTTACAGTTGCTTCATCATGTATTTAATATCAAAATTAAGATACTCCTCCCTCAGACACAGGCGACCTTATCCGATTTTGGCTATTCTGTTTAGGCCCTTCGGTTTTCTTGTTCGCAAAAATTTAAAATTATTTGGCTTTCTAATCTTTTGATTTTGAGCGTACCTGATGAAGGTTATTCTAGAAAAACGTTGTGTGCACTAAATTTGATATCTACGATTTTTTTTTATAATGCATAAACATAACAAAAGCTCTATAATAGTGCATACCTTATCATGGGGTTCTTTGACGTTGATTAAAACATCCATGGCCTCTTTTGATGACGTAATATAGTAGTAATCCACTAGACTGCTCAGCATCCATGTTTCTTTTGCTGCAAAAAACATTAACAGTTACTCTTGAACTAGATGACCAATTCTTTAATTTTTTCATATTGGAGTCTAGTTTTTTTCTGGACCAACTCTAGGGTCCGTCGTGGTCGTGATCGTATGGTAGTTAGATTTACAACTACCCATGCAATCAGTGCCTATCATCACTAAGATGCAACATTATGTGATAAACTTTGTTAGTGACTTGCGACATGTCCGATGATGTCGGTGGTTTCCTCCACCATTACCAATAAACTGACCGCCACGATATAACTGAAATATTGTTGAAAGTCGCATTCAACACCATAACCAAACCATCTGGACCAACACTTTTATTTCAGTGATTCTGTGTAATGTTGGATCAGTCCTCACGATGAGCACCAGTCCTTCGGCCCAAGACCGAGAAAATTTGTTCGGACCATTAAAATTTTCAGTTTTTATTTAGATATATATAAAAACAAGGGCAACGCAAAGCGTGGCGTATCCCATCGCCTAAAATTTTGACCCGGTGACCTTGACCTTTGACCTTGAAAATCAATGGGGTTCCAGATTCTCTTAAGGACTAAGTATGTACCAAGATTGGTCAAAATCCATTGAAGGATGTTGATTCTAGAGTGTTCACAAGGATGTTACACAGTAAAAATTTGACCCGGTGACCTTGACCTTGAAATTCAATAGGGTTCCAGATTCTCTTAAGGACTAAGTATGTACCAAGTTTGGTCAAAATCCATTGAAGGATATTGATTCTAGAGGAAGGACGGACGGACATTAGCGTTACTATATCCCTTCGCAACTTCGTTGGCGAGGGGATAATAAATTCAAGAATTTGATTTGGACCAGTAAATTCAAATTTTCATTTCGAGGAATGTTGGGTCATGAAAGGTTTTAAGTCAGTAGATGGTTTTTAATTACTGGAGTCGAGTTGATTTTTTTCCTAAAAAAAAACCAACTATTATTCCTGTGATATATTTTCGTGAACATTAGCTTGCAAGTACTGAAGTCTAGTTTTTTCTGGATAAACTCTTTTATTTCAGTGATATTTTGTAATCTGGGGTTAGGTACATTTATCTTCAAGTAGATCTTTTATATTTACTGGAGTTTTTTCTGAACCTATTCTTTTATTTCAGTGATATTTTGTAATCTGGGGTTAGCAGGGGTTTCAAAGTGGGCCGGTACCCGGTACTTTTACCCGTATGAGATCGTGTATAGTACTGGCAGAAATTACTGAACCCCCCAAAATTAGCGGTGGTCAAAACCACAAGTACGATGGTCGATAGGCTTGTGGAATATTTTTCATAAAAAATTAATGAACACGTCAATTGCTGAATTCTCGCATTCAAATCGAACAACTGCGTCACGACCAAGTTGATGGGATATTCCCTGTTTTAAAAATAATTTTACCTTAGAATTGTAAATAGCAGTTTGCGCATGCGGTAAATAGATATGTTTTCGCCCCAATATCTTTTCATCCTTGTGTAAAACTCGGACCGGAACAAAGCTGACATCATTTCAAAATAGAAAATGACCGATTACAAATTACGTTCAAACACAATTTAGTGTAATCTTCAGTAATATAAGTATGATCATTATGTATTATGAATATATGTCTACACAATATTTTGTGCGATTTTCTTTATCCATTTAAAACCCAGGGTCGAATCATTCTGGGGCATACTGTCTTGTTGCTTAACTCCGTCCATATTGTTTAACTTCCGGTATAAAAAAATAAAAACCTATGGCTAATTTATTTACATATTTTGACAGGGCCCTACCGCGGTTGTTCACAGAAATGAAAGTGTGCTGAAAAAACATTTTTAAAAGGGGGTACGAGGAGATAAGGGATAGAAAATTACTAGAAATCTTGAAAAAGGACCGGACATGGCTCAAATACGAATTACATTGTATTTTTTAATGTCAAAACGTCGGCCCCACTTTTTTTCCAAAATAATTTAACTTTTGTGATTCAAATGTTAATAAATGTCTTCCTGCGAATCGTTTTTGTTCGAACATTTTTTTTGCACATAAGTCGTGAAAGTAACAATATATTTTATTAAAGATTGATGATTGCAAATTAAATTTATATGTTTCATTAATTATGACAGTCTTGATCCGTGCCAATGATCTTTGATGAGTTTAATTACTGGTAATAAAGTAAAAAAAAACACACAAGCCAAGGTATTGTGAAAAAGAAAAGGACAAAGCCAACAAAGAATTTTGAGAAGTTTAAGCTTTGATAACAATGGCTTGGTCAAGCCTAGCTGCTGAACCGTAGCTCTTTATGGTCCGTTTGTTTTGTTTTTTTAAGATATGGCGGACTATCTATGAATAATCTTGGCTGAAGTCTGTAAACTGAAATATTCAATAAAGAAATTGGGGGAAAAAATCCAGGCATTATGCATGGTCTTCACTCTTGGTGAAATCTGAACTCTAAATTTAATGGGATTTTTCTTTCAAAAACACTTAATGTTTTGCAGTCTCTGAAGTACATTTTTTGGTCCACAAAATGCTAGATTTCAGGAGCTTCAGGCCCCTGGACCCCTTACAGCCCTCAGCCTAATTGTTTAGGTACCTCCTAAAATTTAAGAAGTACCTCCTATTATAAAAAACTTTGAAACCCCTGGGTTAGGTACATTTATCTTCAAGTAGATGCTTTTATATTTACTGGATTTTTTTCTGAACCTATTCTTTTATTTCAGCGATATTGTGTAATATGGGGTTATGAATGTTCATATTGCCAGTCATTTTTTTGTACTTACTGCAGGCTAGTTTTTCTGAACCAACACTTTTATTTCTCTGATATAATGTTATGATAGGTCGTAAACATTATCTTCCCTGCAGGCTTTGCCTTAATTCTTTTCACCTACTTGCCAGAAAGCCAAATTAGAAATTTTTTCTATCTATTCAAACAAATTTTTCCATAATTTTCACTTGTCCGAATCCAGTTTTACTTGTCCCAGGTTTCAGGCAAGTGGGTTAGCATGAAGACTGTCCCTGTAGATGTTTTTTTTGTTTTTACTTACTTGAGTCTAGTTTCTTCTGGACCAACTCTTTTATTTCAGTGACATCAGCTATATTTGGTGAATCTAATAAATTAAATAATTCTCTAACATCAACCTCCAGATCTTTATTTCCATTGTTACTCTCAGTATGACCAGCCATTTTCTTGCATTATCTGGAAAAACTAATCAACAATATCATTTTATGAGTTTGATTCCTGTTAGTGGCAAGGCTTACAGAGACTAGGAAAGTCGTCTTAGGTTTTAGGTGTTTAATGCCATTTTCAACAATATTTCAGTTATATCATGGCGGTCAGTTTTATTGGTGGAGGAAACCGGAGTAACACAGACCTGCCGCAAGTCACTAAAACACTTTATCACATGATGCAGGGTTCGACATTAACAGTTGTCCGATTGCCCGGGGCAAGTGAAATGCATCTTCGGGCAAGTGAAAACGGCACCCAACTTGTCCGATCGGGCAAGTGAAAATGATTCTGTAATATGTTCAATTTCTGAAGAGCAACATGATTAATATTGAATTATTCAGTGTTGGAAGTCGCGGCGAATTTTACCTAAACATCACATCAACATCGTATTTATTTTCGCCGGCCAATGAAAAGCTAGAGTTATTTGCAGTGTTCTAATTTTAGAAAATTGTCCCTGATGTGTATTGCCATTGCGATCAAAATATTGAAAACGTGATAGATTAATGGAATAAAAATTCAAACAAACTATACAGTCGTTGTCAGTCTATGATAAGGAACATTTATACTTAAATTTTCTAACAAAAATATTTCAGAAATCCTCATCAATCACCCGTATTTATAAAACTGTCATATTCCTGCAAATTGATAGGTATATCTACTCAATATCTCAGACTCAGTCCCAGAATTGAAAGGGGCTTTTCTGCAGTAAAAAGAATAAAAAGTGACAGGAGATCAAACCTTAGAACAGAAACAATGAATCATCTGTTACTTGCTTCAATTGAAGGCCCTGCATTGGAAGATTACAATGCAGAGCGAGTTGTTCACTCTTGGTGGACTGGTGGACAATGGGAACGCAGACCTAAATTTGATGGGGAGGGGGCAAATCATGTCATTGAGGATGAACTGTTAAATTTCATGTTGAATGTAGTTTAAACAAAAACAGACTGCCAGTAATAAGTTTTAACTATTTTTGTTCATCTAGTTTTAATGTTTGAATTAAAACAATAATTGCATTTCAAATTTGTTGATTTGAACTGATCATAAGCATGACTATAATCATAACTTACTGCAATTATGAATATGAGTATTTTAATTACATAGCCAAATGATGCACTAACACTATGCCCACATCATAAGGTGTAAATAATTAATATGAGGGGTTATTCTACTCTATGAACAGTCATTGTAGATTGCATAGTTCTGCACTACATGCATATATGGCACTTAAGAATTTGGGCTAGTAGTTTAGAGTTTCGGGCGAGTAAAATCAATATGGCACTTGCCCGAATGGACAAGTTGGTCAAAAAGTTAATGTCGAACCCTGTGTTGTATCCAATACACCTTGCTTGAGTGGGATTCAAACTCACAACATTAGTGGTGATTGGCACTGATTGCACAGAAAGCTGTAAATCTAACAACCACAATATCACGACTTCCACAAGGCTTACAGAGACTCGCAGAAGCTAGGAAAGTGGTTTTCCACAGGTACTCTAAAGTCTCACAATTTCAGTGGCGATATATAGTTACTCAGTTTCTTCTCAGACTCATGTGATACAGGTACATATTCAATGTTTGCAGGAGCACCATGAGTGCTCAGGTAATTAAAAGCACCTTACACCTTTTAGCATATGAAAAATCATGGATATGGACAAATACTTGTACAAGCATATCACAGTATTTTAGGGAGCTCATGATCAGCTTGTAACTGCAGAAAATATGCCAAGTTTTGTACCTGTTAAGGAATTAATAAATGTTGTGTACTTAGAGAAGAAGCAATAAATATCAATTTTATAGTTTTTAGTTTGACCCTACTAGCACTCAAACCCATGATCTACTGCACTCGAGGCATGCACGCTAACCATTATACCACAGATACGGATGACCGATGTTTTGCTTTAATTCCTATCAGAACATAGGAAGATCTATGGAGTCCAAAAATGTATGCCTTGCAACAGCCAACACCCCCCTCCAAAAAAAAACCCAATTGCTTGTTAGTAGCTGTTGCCTGTTGATTTTTGCATGCAAAGGGCTAAATGGCATTAATTTACCCATCTGGTCCTTATCTTAGGATAAGTAACAAGTTTGTACAGGTCTTGAAGTAACTGTGTCCTGTTTTTATACAATATACCTTGGGAAGAAATTGGAAAGAACAGGCTTTGGAACTTTCTTAGAAAAAAACCGTCATGGTTTTAATCAAGTAATCAGATTTGAGGGTCAAAACTGTGCAGTTCCTGCCACTACACTGTGCAAGTTTAGTTGGCAGGTATAATGGAGTCAACAGTTTTAGTTCTATACATTAACTTGGGTATCCATAAAAATTAAAGATGCTTTTGTTTATATGTCCAAGTCGGGCAACTGTTATCAATTGTCTTAGTTAACACAGATATCTTACTTATGGTCATATCAGAATGGATTGTGTTACTTCATTTTAATCCTATACTTTTGGTAGTCCTGTAACTTTGCATAAACCTGTCGCAAATCAGTTTATTGGTTCCGTAAACCCCCCCCACACTTGCCACATAACATCACTCAAAATGACCACCAGCGAATCATCGACAGCAACGCAGAGCAAGCAGATTATAGCTATTGGGGTTTATATATGTTAAAATTGTGAAAAAATACCGAAATGATTATTTTTGTACTTCACGAACAATTTTGCATTCTAAATAGCATCTCAATCGACATCTGAAGCAGATGACAGAACTTTCAAACATTCATCGTCTTTCTTCATCACGAGATTTTGACCTTTGTATTACACCATGGGGTTGTCAGGATGTTGACCGATGTATTAATGAAAAATATAAAATTCATCAATGGCAAATTATGTGTCCACTTAACAATAGAAATAAATATAGAAGTTACGAATCTCCATTAACATTTGTTTGAATCAAATTAAAAGACTAATATATAAAACAATAAACCATTCCCCTATTGTACAAAAATGGAATAGCTTACACATCGGAAACTCTCGTTTTTCTTCTATCAATAAAATGAATACACACGAGACATAAAAGCGAACGAATGGTGAAAAGGGGAAAAGACTCTTCGTCTAAAACTGGTTATCCAAGTTTTGTCGCTTGGGTGTGAATGTCACAACTTTACGGTACCAGTCTAAATCTCGACATAAAATGGAGGACGAAGAAAGCGCTATTATTTATTAGGAAAGTTTGCAAATAAACATGGAAAATAACCAAGAATTAAGTAAAGATTCGGAAAGAAGAAAGCTCCAAGAAGATATTGAACGTCTGCGTGATGTTATTGGCGATGACGACTTCAATTCTGACGATGAGGCCGATGAAAATGTTTTGCAGATAGACTTCAACTCCACAGTTCCAACAGAAGGTTAACAAATTTGCAAACTTTGAACTGATAAAGACTATTTTACTGCCATTGCTGAATTTTCAAGCATATATTAAATGAATTTACCTAAATATATAAAGGAAATTGAATTGTTTGTTTTAAAAGCTGAAAATATATATTTTTTAATTTAATGAAATAAGGAGTTACTCCCCTTTATATTATTTAAAAATAAATAAATATATGTAAAAATTAAACAAGCTAAGAGGGAAAAAAATTAAGAATAGGCATCGTATACCTTAATAAAACTTTATTCTGGTGGACTTATCTGCACTGAATTTTTCTTTTCTGGACTAAAAGGGTATGCATTTTGTGCTGATCGAAAATCCAAGATGGTTGCCACAGCAGGAGATCCATATGGGAAAATTAATACAAGCTTGTTCTTAGAAAATACAACCATGACTGAACCCAAACTTTACATGAATAATGACTGAATTGCCCCATACAAAGTTTTTTAAGTGGATTTGTAATTCAAGATGGAAGCCATCCCCTGCCCTGGACAGCTTTAGGGAAATCTTGTGGGAAAATAATTTTAAAATCTTTTTCTCAGTTTTATTGATGGGGAAAACTACCAACCTGCTGTAAGTCACTGACAAACTTGATCACATAATGTTGTATCGAGTACACCTCACCTGAGCAGGATTCAAACTCACAACGTTAGTGGTGATAGGCACTAATTGCATAGTAGTTGTAAATCAACTAACATACAATCATGACCACGACGGCCCCCTCTTTTAATCAGCAAAAATAAATACACAGCAAACATTTAATAGTAACTTGTCAATTTAGTCTTAGAACTTTGAAAAAATACAGGTCATATACGAAAAAAAAGTTGATAAACGGTACAACAAAATTCTTAAAAAATTTGCATTCTTATATTTAATGTGAATTTGTGTAATTTGTAGGTGATGAGGAGTTTAGACAGACACCAGGTGCCATTTCAAGTTGTGCAGGATCTGTGATTCCAGTGAGTTATTTCCCCTTTCCTATAATTGATTGATTGATTGATTGGTGTTTAACGTCCAGCGAGCAATTTTTCAGCTATATTCAGGACGAGAACATTTAAAAATTTAAGCGCCACAGGACTCGAAACAAGGAAAGGGGATGGTTAGGGACGGATAATTTTGCCAGTGCAACAGGTATCTTATGGACCACTCATCATGAGCATAATGCTCATAATGAGCTGTTACACTGGGTTCTTTAACGTGCGGAGAGGGTGGCAATCTCTCAACACAGGACCTTGGTTTTATTTACGTCTCATCCGCAGAACGGGTTGGTTGTGAATTTATACATCCCGCACAACCGACGGACGCCCCTTCAAGCCGAAGAAACTCTCGGTCCCATTTCTATACCCCGGGGTTTTCCGATAATGTATTACTATTATCATCCATGTATTATTCTATAGTATACATTTCCCATATTGATTATGGAGAAGAAGCGGATATCAAAATATGACTTTCTATATATATATTACATGTAATACATTAAATATATTCATATATGGATAACATATGATTAAACTTGTATTATATTGTAATTTTTTGCATAATTGAGTATATACATTTTGTAATGATGTTACAATTTATTTAAAAAATAAAATATGCATGTACATTTACACACATGACTACCACATGATATAACATAACATTATTTTGATATGATAGTGCAAAATAAGTGAAAATATATCAATTAGAATGTTATTCACTGATCCTGAACCAACTATATTTTTGGTCGGGTCAAACAAAGGGCTATAAAGTTGGTATTTGTTGCTTCTATGCATTAAAAGGGTAAGAGACTGGTTGGCACCGAATCATAATAATGTGTCGGGATTGTTGTAAACATGTTGGTTTAGTGCAAAACTGACATCACCACCATCTCATGTTCTTGACATGAGATAGCTGAACAATTGCTCTCTTTGAGTTAAGCCACAATCACTCATCACTCGCCAATTGAATTCAATAATATAGAATGTAATTTTGACAATACTGAAAAAAAGTATTGTTGGAGCATTTACTAACCTCACTGAAAAAAAATATTTTACTTCCTGTAGGAGGCCTCAGCAGATGATGATGATGACAGAGATGAAATTGTTATCAATTTAAATGAGAATGTACCTATAGATCCTGATACATGTCTGGCTTTAAACAAGGCATACCAAGAAGTTTTGTTAGATACTTTACGATCTATAGAGATGGCACTCATTGAAAATAGAGATAAACAGGTAGAGTAACCATGAGAGATTTGAGTTTTATTTGAATGCAGTCTTTTGCATTTTTTTTTGCGTGTAAAAGCATGGTAAACATTATGTATTTTGGTGTTGTGTTTTATTTAAGAATTGAATGCAGTTTTTTGTAGTTTCTTTATTTTTGTGTGTAAAAGTGTTGACAGAAGTACATTTTGTATGAAATATAGAAAATGTTCTTCCGTTCACACTTTTACAACCCTATAAAACTATAAAAATTGCATTCAATAGGTATAATTATTAGATACAATTAAAATTATTATTATTTGTTTTAGTATTCTACATTTTCAAACTGTTGTTATTGTGCGCAGTTACTTGCCAGTATTAGTTTTCATGATGTTTGAAAATAGTTACAGGAAGTGGGCGTGGTTGAATGGTTTCTTGCTTCATTGACTGATGAAATTTCAATTTCAAAGTCACATGTCAACCTTTTGACCAATCGCACAAGGCTTTCTAAATGAAATGAACATATAATGTGATTATTAATATATATGTATGAATAATTTTCTTGCTTATTAATAGACCATTTGCACATTTCTGACTGACTATACAATTATTAGTTTTAATAGAATTAAGAAAAGAATATTTATTATCGTTATTAAGCACAACGCCCCGATAAAAAGCAGAATAATCAATCAAATATTACACAATATACAAGATGATTACATAAATGATTATAATGATATGAACATCAGCTATCATTAAATTTCATGTCATAAATAAAAAGGAAACAAACAAAAAAACAGGTACCGTATCAGATTTGATAAGTGAGTGATCGAATACACAATAAACAAAGTAGTTATTTGATCATACATAAATAAATAAAACACAAGTACATGGTTTTATAAGAGTTTCAGCAATTTTGATGGGACACAAAGTTTCTCAGAAACTATAAACTTGATTGAACAGTGTATGGATAGCCAGGTGAGAGTTAAAATCTCAGGTAAGTCCTGAGTTTCTTTCCAGTTCACAAATTTATTCACCTAAATAACAAACACATATACATGTATGTACATGTATAAATAATATTACAAAGATATATTATTATTTTTCTTCTTTTTGCAGGATAGAATCCATGAAAATTTTGTTGAAAATCCAAAGAAATTAAAAGCATCTGCAGACTGCAAGCGATCTGTTACTAGTTATCAAAGACCATTCTTCATGGATAAGAACGGAAATGTCAGTATATTGTTATCTGCAGACTTTAACTTTATTATACTCACATGTGGAAGACACTTGCATGACTGCATCATTTTACTAAGATGGGAGGTTTGGGCCCATAAAACTGTTTAGCCCTGCCACTTTTTACTCAATTGCTTGTACCATACTAGGAATGGAGTGATTCTGTATATGTGTGTTAAGGGTATGAATTTTTCTTCAGTTTCTATGATTTTTGGATTAGATTTTGGAATTGTTACGACAGTTGGGCATTTTTTGTTCTTTATTTTATTGGCACCATTTATAATGTTAAATACTTTAAATTTGATCAACTTTGTACAGTGATTCTTGTAGAATAAAAGTTTGAACAACTATCTCTGGATAAGATGAATTCTTCAACAAATCTATTCATTTTTAAATTCTCAAATATACACAATATAAAATTATGACTGAGCAAAGGATCTTAGGATTTTTGGTTTACAGTCAAACCTGCTATAGTGACTGCCTCTATTAAGAAATAGTTTGTATTATGTGTCATTAATTTTGATTTTCCTTCACATTGTAATTCATATTAATTAAACATGTCGTGGTCTTTTTTTGTGTTCAATGCTTTGAAGTGACAGTGACAGGGAGTTGTTTTTTTATGTTGATATTAGTGGAATTGTTGACAATCACGTTCTGTAAGCTTTCTTTTCATGAAATATAAATTTATTAGAAGATATATTTACATTGTGCATGTTGTAATTTCAGGTTCCTCCATCTAACACTGATGTAGTTATAAAGAAGAGTACAGATGAACAGAGACAGGATATAAAACCATCTTTTCCCTGTAAGTATATTTTGTCTTTGTTAAAAATCAATCTTCATTGTCATGATCGTGATTGTATAGTAGTAGGATTTACAACTACCTGTGCAATCAGTGCATATCAGCACTAAAGTTGTGAGTTCGAACGCCGTTCATGGTGAGGTGTACACGATGCAACATTATGTGATAAAGTTTGTCAGTGACATGCGACAGGTCTGTGATTTTCCCCCACTGCCACGATATTGTTGAAAGTGAGGTTAAACACCATAAACCGAAACCAAACCTAAACCTTCATTGTGAAATATATTGGATCTTGTGTTGAATGAGATCAAGCTGATTAAAATTCTATCTCTCACTTCCTCTCTCCTACTGACATGTAGTGACGGGGGGGAATCTGTCAAAACAAAATTACAGGTTACTCGTGAGTGGCCCAATGTCATGAATATTTATAAGCTCACCTTCATGTGAATAAAGAGTTTCCTCAGATCTTACACGGCGCGACATATTAGTAATGGGGAGCCAGTGAGAGGTGTTACTTTAATCAGATTGTAATGAGATGGAGGTAACATGAGCTTACCCCCAGAACTTTCAGTACAAACTGTACAAATAACCTCCAAAAAGGGACAAAACTCTTACAGAACTTTAATTTACAGACAGATCCCTATTGGGAGATTGTGTGGATTTAAAAATTGTCACATGAATTATCATATTCTGACTTTCTATTATGGACTTAGATGTAAGTTATTTTTTTTGTTGGTACTTCTGAAATCACTTGACTTAAAAACAAATTTGATTCATCCAAACTAAAAGTATCTGAGGTAAAAAATTAATTGGACATTATGGTATTGACACTTGTCAATATAATTCAATATTGATAAAATTGAGGGAGTTAGGGTTATGGTGTTTAATGCCACTTTCAACAATATTTCAGTTGTATCATGGTGGTCAGTTTTATTGATGGAGGAAACCAGAGTACCCGAAGAAAACCACAGACCTGTCACAAGTCACTGACAAACTTTATCACATGTTGTATCAAGTACATCTTACCATGAGTGGATTCAAACTCGCAACTTTAGTAGTGATAGGCACTGATTGCACAGGTAGTTGTAAATCCAACTACCAAATGATTAAGACCATGAAGGCCCAATAATAAAATTGAACATGAAATTTGTTTTTCTAGTTTTCATCCTACATATGCTTATAAGGGTAATAACAAAATTACCGAACTCCGAACAATCTTACAAAGGGAAAGTCAAAACTCATAAGTATATAAACAGACAAAATCAGTCAACAACCGGAAAACTGTGAAAACCGTAATGACCCTGACTTGGTACAGGCATTTCTAAAGAAATGGTGGGTTGAATCAGATTTTAAAGTGCCAAACCTCCTGCTTATGCTTACTGTTTAAAAAAAATCACCCACTTTATATTTCCACCTTTATTTGCAGGGAGAAAAAAGATGAAGGAAGAATTGAAGCAAGCTGTTTACCTGAATGCTCTAGATCAACAAACACGACCTTTACTGAACAGGTAATGTAATGAATAACATTTAAGATCTTGTTAAAATCTGTGAATGCTTTAGATCAACAAACACGACCTTTACTGAACAGGTAATGTAATGAATAACATATAAGATCTTGGTAAAATTTGTGAATGCTTTAGATCAACAAACACGACCTTTACTGAACAGGTAATGTAATGAATAACATAAGATCTTGTTAAAATCTGTGAATGCTTTAGATCAACAAACACGACCTTTACTGAACAGGTAATGTAATGAATAACATAAGATCTTGTTAAAATCTGTGAATGCTTTATATCAACAAACACGACCTTTACTGAACAGGTAATGTAATGAATAACATATAAGATCTTGTTAAAATCTGTGAATGCTTTAGATCAACAAACATGACCTTTACTGAACAGGTAATGTAATGAATAACATATAAGATCTTGTTAAAATCTATGAATGCTTTAGATCAACAAACACGACCTTTACTGAACAGGTAATGTAATGGATAACATAAGATCTTGTTAAAATCTGTGAATGCTTTAGATCAACAAACACGACCTTTACTGAACAGGTAATGTAATGAATAACATATAAGATCTTGTTAAAATCTGTGAATGCTTTAGATCAACAAACATGACCTTTACTGAACAGGTAATGTAATGAATAACATATAAGATCTTGTTAAAATCTGTGAATGCTTTAGATCAACAAACACGACCTTTACTGAACAGGTAATGTAATGAATAACATAAGATCTTGTTAAAATCTGTGAATGCTTTAGATCAACAAACACGACCTTTACTGAACAGGTAATGTAATGAATAACATAAGATCTTGTTAAAATCTGTGAATGCTTTAGATCAACAAACACGACCTTTACTGAACAGGTAATGTAATGAATAACATAAGATCTTGTTGAAATCTGTAAATGCTTTAGATCAACAAACACGACCTTTACTGAACAGGTAATGCAATGGATAAGATAAGATCTTGCTAAAATCTGTGAATGCTTTAGATCAACAAACACGACCTTTACTGAACAGGTAATGTAAAAGGATAACATAACATCTTGTTAAAATCTGTGAATGCTTTAGATCAACAAACACGACCTGTACTGAACAGGTAATGAATGCTTTAGATCAACAAACACGACCTTTACTGAACAGGTAATGTAATGGATAACATAAGATCTTGCTAAAATCTGTGAATGCTTTAGATCAACAAACACGACCTTTACTGAACAGGTAATGTAATGAATAACATAAGATCTTGTTAAAATCTGTGAATGCTTTAGATCAACAAACACGACCTTTACTGAACAGGTAATGTAATGGATAACATAAGATCTTGTTAAAATCTGTGAATGCTTTAGATCAACAAACACGACCTTTACTGAACAGGTAATGTAATGGATAACATAAGATCTTGTTAAAATCTGTGAATGCTTTAGATCAACAAACACGACCTTTACTGAACAGGTAATGTAATGAATAACATATAAGATCTTGTTAAAATCTGTGAATGCTTTAGATCAACAAACACGACCTTTACTGAACAGGTAATGTAATGAATAACATAAGATCTTGTTAAAATCTGTGAATGCTTTAGATCAACAAACACGACCTTTACTGAACAGGTAATGTAATGGATAACATAAGATCTTGGTAAAATCTGTGAATGCTTTAGATCAACAAACACGACCTTTACTGAACAGGTAATGTAATGAATAACATAAGATCTTGTTAAAATCTGTGAATGCTTTAGATCAACAAACACGACCTTTACTGAACAGGTAATGCAATGGATAAGATAAGATCTTGCTAAAATCTGTGAATGCTTTAGATCAACAAACACGACCTTTACTGAACAGGTAATGTAATGGATAACATAAGATCTTGTTAAAATCTGTGAATGCTTTAGATCAACAAACACGACCTTTACTGAACAGGTAATGTAATGAATAACATATAAGATCTTGTTAAAATCTGTGAATGCTTTAGATCAACAAACACGACCTTTACTGAACAGGTAATGTAATGAATAACATAAGATCTTGTTAAAATCTGTTTGCAAAACCCCCAGTATCGATTATTCTTTGATTGATTGTTTAATCCTACAAGAACATTAGTATCTTGTGAATTTGATTATTGAAGGATATTCATGATTGGTAAAATATTCCAGAACCTTCATTATTCCTTCTTGTTTTTCTGTATTACAGTCAAACGTACCTTATCGTTAGTATTGAATTTGCGACCACTTGCTGTAAACAGCCATTTTAAGACCCAGTTGACCTGCTTAAAGTGTTATTTTAGGTCAAATAAGCGATCGCCTTACTAATCGAGTTAGCGCTTTCTCAAAGTTAATCTCATAGCATCAGGTCACTGGTATTTAATGGTTAGTCTTTATTTTAGGCTACTATTGTTAAAACTATTTGACAGTATTCATGACAATTTTGTGTGACAAGATTGTTAGTGATGTGAGGAATGCTTTTTTTTCTGGTGGCTCTGCTTTCCTCCACCAATCAAACAAACTGAACGTGGTGTTAAAACACCAATAACCCTGAGCCCTGGTCGGGTCAAACCAAAGACTATAAAATTGGTATTAATTGCTTCTCCGCTAAGAACTTAGCATTAATGAGTAAGAGCACAGACTGGTTGGCTTGGAATCAAGTTAATGTGTCCGTGTGTAGTGATATGTCTACCTGCGGACTGTTGTTTCAGTGAGCTAGCACTATGAAAATCCAATACGGTTGTTTCAAATCATTTCCATTCCGTCAAAATTTTGTTATTTTCGTCTGCCAGATCACGTGATTTCGATGGACTAATCGGCATTGAACTTCCGGTGTCAATGTACCGTAATTTACGGACTATAGGTCGATGGGGACGATAGGTCGAATTGCTGCTTTTCAGCTAAATTTTTTGGGAAATACTAAGATAGGTCGAAGCATTCCATAGGTCGAGGATGCCGATGACAACTTGGGTAAGTATCGTCACATCAAACTTTTTTTGTGTTTTTTTTTTTACATCGGTAAACATTTGCCCTATAACGATGTTCTTCGGTAAGTATATGTAAGTATTAACTCAAGAATACTATTCTTATGTGTCATAAACGAAATAATTATGAAAATTAAATTAAATAAAATTTTGTTTTTAAACTTGTTTTTTACGGGGAGTCTGGTAGCCAGACATCGATGACATTCAAATCAGGCCATCTGTGGGTGTCACAATAGATGGTAAATGGATGTTCATACAATAAAATAATCAAGCTGTCAAAACAATGTATCACCTTGTGCAGTTTTATTGACATACCTTTAAGCTGTGTTTAATTAGTAGTACACAAATTATGTGATCGTCTCGGTCCAGTAAATTTTCAATCAGCTGATCAGGATAATTAAGTGCCGACTGATGTTCACCTGTGTTGATTATCTCATGGTGATTATTTTATTTGTTCCTAATTGACCAATTCAAGTGTAGAACATTCTAGTTTAACGAAATCGATAATTATTTTCCAGTATATTTAGTATAAAAAGCTTGTCCTCCACGTGTATTCAAATTATTGTGAGATGTAATGCAACCGCCATTTTTTACTAAAACCCTGTGCGCATGCTCGTGGTAGATGGAAAACCTATATAGCTATATTTAGATATTTTGTGACAATAATTTTATATTGTAAAACGATCCACCCTGTGATTTTTTTTCAACAACATACATTTTTTATAGTATATATTTTATTATACAATTCAATATTGAACTGATTTTCGCTAACACTTCAATCATTGAATATTATTGATTTTTTTCGGATGTTGAACATTTTTTTCCCGGAATTGCACCCCTTGTTAGTATACTTTTATTCCCCAAGAACATCGATGTTTTCAGTCTTCTTATTCAGAAAAAAAACCTACAGCAAATTCAAGGTATACTGTAAACAAAATCGTCATTTTTATCGAGATTTTTTTTTAGGGATTCCAGATTTTTTTAACTTCATCCTTGTATAGGTCGATGTGGACGATAGGTCGAAGCCAGCGTGTTGAGGAAAAAAAATATCGACCTATCGTCCGTAAATTACGGTACACAACAAAAACTCCAATCGATTTGTGCCGTTTTAACGTTCGATCCTCAACTTAAAAAAATCTTAGCATTTTCTGTAAAAGACAGATATCAATTAAATTATTTTATTTGTATCAAAGACTTCAGTGCAGAGACAAATACTTCTTTAAAATTAAATTTGTTTTCTTTCTTTATTTGCGGCTCTCAGCATCATCAAAGGAAAACTATCTGCCTTTATTTAGATATTTCTGATATCAGACAGATAGTGGGGTACCGAACACCAGTATTTATTCAGCGGTTTCCTTGGCATCTCCATATTACAATTACTTATAATCTACCGCATCTACGACTATGATATGCTGACGTTGTCACAGTAATAGCGTAAACACCGAAAGTTGTCTGCCAAGGGTTTCAGACGTCAAGACACGGAAAAGACGGAGCGTGGTCGGAATTGACATGATTCGAAACAACCATATTGAGCATGTTGGTCTAGTACAAAACAGACATCATCATCATTTCATTGAATTTAACTTGTTCTCGCCATGATGTATTTGAAAAATTGCTCATTTAGCATTAAACAACAATCACTCACCTGCTCATCTAAGTTAAATTATCTCATTAATATTATTATTTTATCATTAAGGAAAGAGATCTACTATGAAAAGTTGACACTGATGAGTAAAGAGGCCAATGGGGAGGAGTATTACAAAATGTCAGAGAAAATTGACGAGCTGGACACGGAAATACAGAGATTATCGTAAGTTACATTATATATAAGTGTATTTGATATAAATATGAGATAGAATTATAAGAACATAAAGCCCACTTGACCTATATTACTTAGATTCATCAAGACATAAAGCTCATTTGACCTATATTACTGAGATTCATCAAGACATAAAGCCCACTTGACCTATATTACTGATATTCATCAAGAAATAAAGCTCATTTGACCTATATTACTGAGGATTATAAGAACATAAAGCTCATTTAACCTATATTACTGAGGATTATAAGAACATAAAGCTCACTTGACCTATATATTTGATAATCATCAGGACATACAGAATGCACTTGACCTATATTACTGAGATTCAGCAGGAAATTAACTCATTTGACCTATATTACTGAGGACCATCAGGACACAGCTCACATGACCTATATTACTGAGATTCACCAGGACATAAAGCCCATTTGACTCATATTGTTAAAAATCATCAGGACAAAAAGTGCATGTGACCTATATTACTGAGAATCATTAGAACATAAAATGCACTTGACCTATATTACTGAATATTATAGGGACATAAAGCTCATCTATTGATTTTTATTAAAACATTTTATATTTTTCTCTTTCAGAATGTTAGAAAAAGATGAAATATTAAATATGGCTGACATAAAGAGAATTGATTGGATGAAAATATCAAATACGACAGTAAGTTTTAGAAAATAAAGTACAGTAGAATTTGTCCAATTCTACACCTAAGTTTTCCGACATCCTGTTACATCCAACCAAAAATTATGGTACCAAAGTATTTCTGTTAACTAACATAAAACCTGAGTTATCCGACATGCTGTACAATCCTACACATTTCCCTGGTCCCTTGGTGTGTCGGATTAGACAGGTTCCACTGTATTAGGGTATTCAGATATGTAAACAGTACACTTCCCCATGACCAGGGGTTTCACTCGTCAGTTTGAAATGCTTGTCCAGGACATTCTTTTACCATAATGTTTCGTAGCCACAGTATACATGTAGCTGAGAAAATGATGTAATTGACAATAAATGCCAATAAATCCTAATAATAGAACATTGTTCCAATGACCGAAGGTGAAATTTTTAACCTAAATGAAGTGTATTTATAGTCATGCTTCTTAACCTATTGTTTTATATTAAGGTAGATTATCTGTCTTATAGTACTATATTAGATTTTCGTTACATAAAAAAATTAAAGACAAATAATAAATATTTGGTAGCTTTTATGTACAGTAGGAAAGTAAAAAAATATATACCGGTTTAACCCTGCCATATTTTTGTGCCTGTCCCAGGTGGGGACCTGGATTTCCAACACTACATGTCTTTCTTATGTTCAATGGTTTTAGATATGAGATGGTTCGTTTTGATAATACTAAGTATTTATGGAATTGTTGACCATCACTGTCTAAATTTTCTTTTCATGCTTGTTTGTTTGACCTGAAATAAATGTAAAGATGAGTTTCTCTGCAGTCATTATATTTTTATATGATGTATTAATTTGATATTTAAATAAGAATATCCCAAGCTGTTTATTACCAACATTACGTTTTATGCCCGACCGTAGGGTAATCTTCAACTTTGAACTGTGAATTTTCAGATTATGAAAAGAATTTTAATTAGTCATTAGAAAAACATACATGTATTTTTAACCCACTGGTCACACAGTGTATTCTCTTCGGCCAACAACTGGACACCAAATTATCATTGAGAGGCTCAAGAAAAGTTTGGAGATACTAAAGGAACAAAAGGACAAACAACATTCTACAAAGCATTACACAGAAAACTAAAGATCAAGCAACATGAACCCCACTTAAAACCGGTGGTGAACTCAGGTGCTCCGGAAGGGTTAGCTGGGTTGCATTCAATATCGTAGCAGCTAGCCTAGCTGCTAGATAAACTAGCGATGACGTTATTGAACGATTAGCTACGTAGCCGTGCTAACAAATATGGCGCCAATCACATAGAATAATTTCTTGGAACATTTTAGCTAATCGTATTTGTCTAGTTATCTTAATAAATTATCATCCGTATTAAAAGCGTTGCCACTTCCTGCAATGCCACTATTTTTACCTTACGAAATTAAATTTAGTTTTAGCCGCCATCTTGGATTCAAAAGCTAGCAGACATTTTTTAAGCTAGCTAGAGCTATGTAGCGGCTAGGCTAGCTTTCCGTTCAATAGGATTTTTCTACGTAGCTCAACCTAGCAGCTACGATGTTGAATGCACCCCAGTTAATGCTCCACATGTGACACCCAAACAACATGAACATCAAATCTGCACTAATGCAACGTCAATAAATCAACAGCGCTCTCTCTCCTGTTGTATTAAAGCCAATATTGATATCAACAATGTATTCATACAGATATAAGATACATAAGAAGCTGTTAAGAGTTTAGAAGAAAAAAATTGATAATTTTAAACCAAATTGGTTGTATTTGCAGATGAACAATGTACGTGATCCAGGGGAATGTGAACTGTACTGGAATAATGAACTAAAACCTAGTATTAACAAACAACAATGGACGAAAAGTGAAAAAGAAAAACTTAAAGAGCTAGCAGAGAAATATGACCATAAAAATTGGCCAACTATAGCCGAGGAACTTGGTGTAAGTATTAGTGGAGTGACAATCTTCCCACGGGAACCACTTCGGTTGTGTAATGGTTAGCATGTTCACCTCAAGTGCAGTAGATCATGGGTTGGAGCCCAGATCGAATCAAACCAAAGATTATAAAATTGGTATTTGTTGCTTTTCCTCTAAGCACAAATCATTCAGGAGAAAAAACGCAAATACTGGTTGGCTCGGAATCAGCATAATGTGTTTGATGTCTATCCGTGGACTGTTGTTTTAGTGAGCTAGCATTAAAATCCAACATAACATTTTGGTCTAGTACAAAGCGGATCTCATCATCTCATTGAAAATTTATTTATTCTCGCCATGATATAGCTGAAAAATTGATCATTTGGCTTTAAGCACCGATCACTCATTCACTCACTCAGATAAGTCATATCCCTTGATAACTCGAAGTAAGAATATGGTTTTTTCATTGAAATTATTATCTAAATTTTTCTTGAGAACTCAAATACTTGGTGGGCCATTGTGGCCGTGATCATATGGTAGTTGGATTTACAACTACATATGCAATCAGCACCTATCACCACTAATGTTGTGAGTTTGAATCATTCATGACGAGGTGTACTCGATACAACAGTATGTGATGAAGTTTGTCAGTGACTTGCCACAGGTCTGTTGTTTTCTCCGGGTACTCCGGTTTCCTCCACCAATAAAACCCACCACCACGAAATATTGTTGAAAGTGGTGTTAAACTCCATAACCCTCAAAGTCTTGTCTAATTCTAACCAAAATAATCAGTCTCTTTTACTTCGACACACCGAGGTACAACTGTAGCTTATTCTACAAAACTGTTAACAAAACAATATGATAATAGGATGATCCTTTACAAAGTTTGCATTGCTTAATGGGATTGGAAATCTAATATTCTTCAAATTGTATGATTTATTTTTATTACTTTTTTTACTTTCTTTTTTTTACGATATATTTTAAATTAGGGAGTGTAGATAATCAATACATTATAATGTTTAACTTATTAATTATAATTCTTATTTACCGCATCGGTGGTGAATGTTTAGCGTGCTCGCCTCGGGCGCGGTAGATCGTAGGTTCGAGCCCCTTGGTGTCAAACCGAAGACTATAAAATTGGTATTTGTTGCTTCTCCACTATGCACGCAGCATTAAGGAGAAAGAATGGGGCGACATGTTGTTTCAGTGAACAAGCACTATAAAAATCCAACTAAGCGAAATGGTCTAGTACAAAGTGAACCTCATCATCATCTTATTGACAATTAACTTGTTCTCGCCAGGATAAAACTGAAAAATTGCTTAGATGGCGTTAAGCAACAATCACTCGCTCATTCACCCTAATTCTTGTTTTATTTATCTCAGACTAATAGAACACCTTTCCAGTGTTTACAGTACTATCAACAGAATTTAAATGAAGTTTTCAATAAAAGGTAAGATAGAGGAAAATATAATCCAATTTATTTTTTTGCCTAATGACCTTTTATTTCACAATGAATAGAATGGTCAGTCTAATGAAGAAACGATATTGATGGGAAAGGCAGTAGTTTTTGTTTATGTTTGCGGGCAAGGTAGCACACAATTTATATGGCACAGGTAGGCTGTTCTATCTTTCAACCTGCCAAATTCGAGCAGACGATAACATATCAACATGTGCTTTCACGATGGGAAAGTCTTATTGATGGAACAGCCGTAGCAATAATATTGTGTTTACATGTTTTAATTGCACATCATGTATGTTTATTAATTTTTTGATATGTTGATCATTTTCAGTGATTTTATGCAGTTGTTTAAAACATTGACAACAGTGTAAATAATTATTTTATTTTGTGATTTTTTCACCTGGCTTAAATGTGTACACCGTGTTTGTGCTAATGAGATATTGCCATCTAAATAAATCACTCGTTTGTTTACAAAGCAAAAGAAGGACATCATATTAGAATTGAAAATAGATGTTTGTTGTATCTTTTTATTTAAATTTATTTGTTTTTGCGATACACTTACATTTATTGATACATTATAATGCTGCAGAATATACATACCTTGTCTGGGAATATAAAATTTATTTGTACTTAACACGGAACAGGTGGCGGATGTCATCATGGTCGTGATCATATGGTAATTGGAATTATCGCAAAGTAAGAGAATATGGTTTGTTCCGTGAAATTATTATCTAAATTTGTCTTACAACTCAAATACTTGGGGTTCGTCATGGCTGTGATTGTAAGGTAGGTGAATTTACAATTACCTGCACAATCAGTGCCCATCACCACTAATGTTGTGAGTTTAAATCCCCCTCAGGCGAGGTATACTCAATACAACATTATGTGATAAACTTTGTCAGTGACTTGCGACAGGTCGGTGGTTTTCTCAGGGTACTTCAGTTTCCTCCACCAATAGAACTGACTGCCACGACATAACTGAAATATTGTTGAAAGAGGTGCTAAATACCAAAACCCTAACCCTACCTGAACAGGTGAGAAATGTTCTACAAATAAGATTTTTCGACCTGTGCCTAAGTCTTCTACAAATAATTTTTAAATGTATTTTCATAGACAAGGTATGTATATTCTATATTTAATATATTTTTTAGGCCCTGGACTGAACTTGAAGACCAGATGCTGATAGAAGTGGTAGAAAATTGTCGAGTTGGAACAACAATTTCATGGACTCAGGGTATCTAATATAGTACTATTTAAACCACGGTTTTCCAAGTTAAATGGTTAAACAATCAAATGTGAAGCAATATCATATCTAGGCCATTGATTATTGCATGGCTCTCTGAGAGTAATAAAACTACTGCCCAGATTTAAAGTGTGCAATATCTTGTATTTACATGTATTATTTCATAGTTCTTAGCTGTTGCTTGCATTCTGATATATAAACCATAAAAAGATCTAAGGAAAAGAATGTATTCATGTTACAAAGTATTATTGTAAATAGAATGTTAAAATGTTTTCATATGGAGAATACAAAAAAACTATGAGGGGCTGTATGGGGGAAGGGAGATGTAGCCTCTACTCATACAGTTTTGATATGAATTGATGAAATTTGAATTCTACTGCCCATACATATATATAGAAAGAAAACTAAGCAAAATCTCATGATTGAATTATAGTTTGTATACTTGATCAATCATATAAAACTGCCTCAGTGATGTATTGGTTAACATGCTTGCATCAAGTGCAGTAGGTTGTGAGTTTGATCCCTGGTCAAATCAAATCAAAGACTGTAAATGGTATTTGCTTCTCTTTTAGAGTTACTCATGAGGGGTAAGGGTACTGTTTTGGTGTTTAATGCCACTTTCAACAATATTTTTCAGTTATATCATGGCGGTCAGTTTTATTGGTGAAGGAAACCTGAGTACCTGGAGAAAACCACCGACCTGTCACAAGTCACTGACAAACTTTATTTCACAATGTTTATCAAGTACTCCTCCCCTGAGTGGGATTCAAACTCACAACTATAGTGGTGAAAGACATTGATTGCAAACATAGATGTAAATCCAACTACCATACAATCACGACTACGACTGCTCTCCAAAAAGTTATGAATGAGTCAATAAAGAAAATTAGATATTTTATTTCTGAAATTCTGAAAATTCACATATTTGGAATTTATATTTTTCTATCTGATTTTGATTTTTTTTTTAAATTTATTGTGACAAGAGCTTCAGGTAGTTATCTAGTTATGGTTTTCTAGTTAAACTTGATGACACCCTTGTCTAGTTGCTACGACCAGCATGTCCCTCTATTTATAGAAGGCAGAATTTCGCAAATTTTTTTCTAGTATATTTCATAGATGGTAGAAATTTACTGATTTTTTTCATTTTTTGTTTTCTAGTATCTTATTTCATGGAAGGCAGAAGTTCAATGCAGTGTAGTCAGCGATGGGTACAAATAAATCCCGAGATCAAACGAGGGAAATGGTCGGAAGAAGAAGATATGGTAAGTCAATGTACAGATAATCTAAAAAAAAATTGTAGGATGAAGGCACTTTTTATCCACATTCAGCACTTTTTTCTGCTTGTGAATTTATAAATCTTAACTTTTGGTTTTAAAATATTTAAGATGTTTTGCTTTTTTTGTTAAAATATACTGTTTAAGTGGAAATGTCCATGTGAGGGAAATACACAAAAATAACCATCAAATGAAAAGTTTTCAATATATTTGTCCAACTGGAAATAAGGGTAATAACAAAATTACCGAACTCCGAACAATCTTACAAAGGGAAAGTCAAAACTCATAATTATATAAACAGACAAAATCAGTCAACAACCGGAAAACTGTGAAAACCGTAATGACCCTGACTTGGTACAGGCATTTCTAAAGAAATGGTGGGTTGAATCAGATTTTAAGGCGCCAAACCTCCCGCTCTCATTACGGTTCAAAGGTTCCGGCTGTCACTGTAACAGTATTTAAATACAGGAACAAAATAGGTAAAATAGTTGTCAAAGCAGTACCATATTCGGTGACGTAAATGTCAAAAATATTTTTACGTCACACTATATATTGTTTTGCACAAAATTAACGTAGATGTGATTGGCTTGTTAAACACAAATTGCAATATTGACCCCAGCCAAATTAACCTCCTATATCCACCTGTGACTGTAAATCCATCAGTTAAGACATTTCCTTATTATTCTTATTCAAATTGGTATCTATGTCAAAGAAAAATGTTTACTTGGGCACTTAAGCCAAATAAAATGCAAAAACATTGTTTAATTGGATGAAGAAATGTCGGTTCACTGACCTTTTTTGTTTGCATAAGTTATGTAATGGCACCCAAGTCACACTACCTAAAATCAGTCAACCATAAAATAGTCATGTGGAACACCAATAGGCCAAGGAGATTGTATTTTACAATATTTTTTAATTTGCTTTTTCCACATTTCCCCATTTTTTCATTAAATTGTATTTGCTGTTACTTGTTTTCAGCAGAAAATTTCTCTGTTTTCATGTACAATTTTATCCATTTCCATGTACAGAATTTGTATTAAATCATATTTATTCCACACAATTTCCTGCTAAAAATCTGAAAATTGTCTAAGGAATTACTTAATTTCAAAACAAAAACAATACAATTGCCATTGCCTAATAGAGTTGTAAATATAGGTCAAGATGTGCAGTGGAATGTAAACAAACACAGGATATGCAAATTATCCACTACGAACTGTGTTTTTCTGGAAATATTTGACTTTGATTATTAAGTCAAAATGGTTGTAGTAAAATGGCACCATTTTGGCACCAAAACCTGTAGATATCTTTTCTTATCTGTTTAAATCTCATTGTTGTCTTGATCAAAGTGAAAGTAAATTGATTAACTATTTCTGGACGCAGTTTGCTGGATAAATCACGTCATCGACATCTGAACTCACGTGACAGCATATTCCAAAATGGTGACAGATTCCAGGTGTTGACCGATTTTAACAGACGAGAGGATACAATAAATTATGGAAATGTACTACACCATTCTCTCTTTTCTCAAATTTGATCTTTTTAAATTCTTGTAGAAGTTGTTATCAGCAGTGTATTTATATGGTGAGAAAGACTGGGAGAAAATTGCAGAGTTTGTACCACAGAGATCTGTCGCACAGTGTCGTGAACGATACAAGTCATCATTAAATCCTAATTTACGACCCCCACATGTGTGGACATATGAAGAGGATAGGAGAATGTTGATTATTACTGAGCAGCTCAAAAAAGAAGGTATGTATTTCATCAAGTTTATTTCCAACATGAAATCAATTAGTATATAGTGTTTTGATTATGAATTACCATTAGTGTTAACCTCCGTGAACTTTTAAAATGGGAGAGATAGCATTAATTTTTTTTAAGCAAAATTGTATTATTCTAGTGCAAGTGAACATGATTAAGAATAAATGTATTGTATTTGAAGATTTGCTGGTGTCAGTTTAGCTGCAGAACCATAGCCCTTTATGGTCCTTTTTGTTGTGAAAATTACTGTTGAAAGGTGCGATGAATTCTTGGCACAGTTCAGCAAATTTTTGATAGGGTGAAATCCGTAGCCCTATGGTCCGCCAAAAAAAGAAAAAAGGGCTACTGTTCCGCAGCTTTGAGTTATATTGCGGAGCCAGTAAAACAGATATTTTCGACATGAAATCAATTAGGTTAAATTTAACTCTCCCCAAAGGGCTCTTTAATATCAACCCTCATTTTTTCTGAATTTAACACATAATGAATGAGCACAAAAAATTACATCAACAGTCAAATCTGTATTAAGAGGCCACCTTTTGGACAAAGACCAAGTGGTCTTTTAAGACAGGTGACCTCTGAAAAGAGGTTCAATTCAAATAAAATTGTCTATGACAGGACTAGATTAAGATGACCTTTTAATACAGGTGACTGCTTAATAGAGGTGACCACTTGGACAGTTTTGACTGTATATTTTATGATATATTATTTAAACTTTCCTTCCTACACCCCCATATATACATTTAAATGGAATAGTCCTAACAATTAATCAAAGAATTAATCAATGGTATATAAATGTTAGATTTAAACTTGTATGCTCACCCGATGTTATTGTCATCATTTTAAGTTGAAAAACCTGTATCCTATTGTCATATTTTTGGACAATAAAATATGTTTAAACTAAAAACTACCCGATGTTTAAAAATCTTTTTTTTTTCTTTTTTTTTTTTATTAAAGATGGAAAAATACCATGGGCGCAGGCTGCTGAAATGATGGAAGGTCGTTCTGATAATATGATTCTCTGTCGACACAGAAAACTAACGGAATGGAAAGAAAAATGTGAATGGTTAGAAAAACAAGATGTAAGTAAAATATTATTGGTTATACGAAAATAGAAAATTTGTTAGTCAAAAATTGATTTCTATGACAACATGAAATGTTATTTAAAATTGTATTGTTCATGTTGGTAATGAAAACCAAGATAGGTATCACATATTAGTAAATGTAAAGCTGCAGTGATACATCAGAGGGGGGATGTAGGTACCACAAGATTTCCTGTATATTACAGGGGCCATCGTGGTCATGATAGTATGTTAGTTGGATTTACAACTAGTATACCTGTGCAATCAGTGCCTATCACCACTAACATTGTGACTTCAAATCTGTTCATGTCGAGGTGTACTCGATACAACATTATATGATAAAGTTTGTCAGTGACTTGCGACAGGTCAGTGGTTTTCTCCAGGTACTCCGGTTTCCCCCACCAATAAAACTTACCGCCACGATATAACTGAAATATTGTTGAAATTGGCATTAAGCACTATAAACCAACCAACTAAACCAAATCAACCTGCAGTGATACATCGGTGGAGGTGTATATGTAGGTACAGTGGAACCTGTCTAATCCGACACACCAAGGGACCAGAGAAATGTGTCGGATTGTACAGGATGTCGGAATACACAGGTTTTGTTTTAGCCACCAGAAATACTTTGGGACCAAATATTTTTGTCGGATGTCACAGGATGTGGGAAAACTCAGGTGTCGGATTGCACAAATTCCACTGTACTACAAGATTTCCAATAAATTATCAATGCATGCAATTCAATATCAACTTACGTATTTTGAAGTCGATTTAATGCTATTGTCTTTGTGTCTATTTACAGCCTAAAGTTAGAACAGAACTAGGCTACATTGATTTAGAAGGACTCGCCAGAGGGGATTCTAAATCTAAGAAAAATCATTCTCTTAGAAAATCTAAAGATCCGGTATGTAGTGTTTTAATTATTTATTACTGTTAGTGTTAACCTCCGTGGCTTTTTAAAGTAGGAGAGATTGCATTGATTTTTTTAAGCAAAAATGGATTCCAATGTGAAAGGAGAGAAACAAACAAATTTGAAATATGAGGTCACAATCAACATTTAATGGACAACAATAACCATTACACTACCGATGCTGTTACTTAGATAGATTTAATTACTGTAGACACCCTGTTATAAGGTCACTCTCACCAGGCCAGATTTCAGAGGCACTGAGATAGTAAATACAAGTAAATTGACCCCATCGAGGGAGACCACCCATGTTATAAGGTCACTCTCACCAGGCCAGATTTCAGAGGCACTGAGATAGTAAATACAAGTAAATTTCCCCCATCAAGGGAGACCACCCATGTTATAAGGTCACTCTCACCAGGCCAGATTTCAGAGGCACTGAGATAGTAAAACAAGTAAATTGCCCCCATCAAGGGAGACCACCCATGTTATAAGGTCACTCTCACCAGGCCAGATTTCAGAGGCACTGAGATAGTAAATACAAGTAAATTGTCCCCATCAAGGGAGACCACCCATGTTATAAGGTCACTCTCACCAGGCCAGATTTCAGAGGCACTGAGATAGTAAATACAAGTAAATTGCCCCCATTAAGGGAGACCACCCTTGTTATAAGGTCACTCTCACCAGGCCAGATTTCAGAGGCACTGAGATAGTAAATACAAGTAAATTGCCCCCATCAAGGGAGACCACCCTTGTTATAAGGTCACTCTCACCAGGCCAGATTTCAGAGGCACTGAGATAGTAAATACAAGTCAATTGCCCCCATCAAGGGAGACCACCCTTGTTATAAGGTCACATTTTCATTTCAGAAGGGATGATCTTATAAGAGGTGGACTATTATATTAATTTTGTTATTTTTAGAAATTGCACCGAAAAGGTTATATGATAAATAATGGCATTTTGCATTTCTTATTTTGACAGGAAACAAGAGATAAACAAACAGCTGATGATTATAAGAGATTATTGCACCAGTTGTCAAAGTTACCAGTTAATGAATATAAATTTGATTACATTACTCAGTTAAAGGATAAACGTGAAGGTAAGACTTTGATTGGGCTACTAGTGTGTATCATCACTTTAAACAATATTTCATGTTTATCGTGACTACCAAGCTTAACGGAGGAGGAAAGCCTTGACAGTTGTAACGAGTGAGTGATTTATTGCTGTTTAACACCAAATGAGCAATTTTCCAGCTATATAAAGGTGAGAACAAGTTATATTTAGATGAAATGGTGATGATGTCTGATTTTGTACTAGACCAAGACACTTAAGGTGGTACCATACACTTCAGGGAAAATTTGACCTGCTCGTTTAATTTTCTTATTTTTTTGGCAGTGTGTTTGAATATATCCACTGTAATAAATATCAAAATGTTAACAAATTCCAACCAACAGACTCAGAGCTATAAATTCACTAGCCACATAGCAGCTTTTCTCTCTGTGGTTTTGATCACAGAGATGCTTGAAATCTGCATACAAACATCATATGATCAAAACGTTCAACTGATTTTAAAGAGATATCTCCCTGTAGTGTTAGGTACCACCTTAACACCTAATGAGCTAATCTGCTGGTATTTCATGGTGAGAACAAGATACATTCAATGAGATGGTGTTCACTTTGTACTAGATCACCAAATATGATTAGTTGGATTTTTATAGTGCTAGCTCACTGACACAACAATTCACGGGTAGACTTGTCACCCCACTCAGACACATCATTCTGATACGGAGCCAACTCCTTAATGTTGCGTGCTTAGCAGGAAAGCAGCAAATATCAATATTACAGTCTTTGCATTGACCAGACTGGAGTTCGAACCTATGATCTACTACACTCGATACAAATATGCTGCCTTTTACTAATGAGAATGATACAAAGCTGAGTGACTCAGAACTTTGTAAAGGCTGGTACAGGTTAGATATGCTATCACCCTAGAAGGTTTTCTGACTATAACGATAATCTGTTTATCCTGTCAATCAACATTTTCCAATACCATTCAAAATGGAGAGAGGTGATCATACCACTTCAATTGTGTTGATTAATCTAAGATATTAATTAATTCTTAGATCATGGAATATATTCTTGTTAGGACACTACCAAATTGCTAATCAGAACTCCATTCCTTGCATTTTGTACTTGAACTGATAAAAAAAAGATATATTCATGCAATGTAACACTATTTCATTACACAACTACCTATGTGATCAGTTCCTATCATCACTGAAGTTTTGAGTTTGAATCCCGCTCATGGTGAGGTGTACTCAATACAACTTTATATAATAAAGTATGTCAGTAACTTGTGGCAGGTCGGTGGTCTTCTCTGGGTACTCCAGTTTTCTCCACCAATAAAACTGACTGCCACGATATAACTGTAATATTGTTGAAAGTGGCGTAAAATACCATAACCCTAACGCTAACCCATGTATATGTTGATGATTTTCAGGAAACTTTGTGGTACCTAGACCCCCACTGATGTATCGTTATACACGACGTAACACTACTAATATTTGGGCAAGGAAGAGACACATGAAAACTTTACTGGAGAACCATCTGGCAAAGTTACAAATTATCAAACCAGAAGACAGGGTCATGATACCAGAAAAAACAGCAGAGGAATTCAAGCCATTCAGTACATTGGTAATATACAGTCAAGCCTGCCCATGCAGTCACCTGTATTAAAAGATAATTTTTTTCTTGTCCCGTCATCGAAAATTTTGTATGAATTGAACCTCTTTTAAGAGATCACCTGTCTTAAAAAACATTTTTTTCTTTGTTCCAAAGGTGACCTCTTTATAATACAGGTTTAACTGCAGTCTGTATTATGTATAACTGATAGCATGATTAAGGAATAACTGTATTGTATTTGAAGAGTAGGCAACGTCAGTTGGCGATTTGACGGTCGCAAATGTAGTTTTACTTTGAATCATGTTGCAGAGGCAGTAAAACAGATATTTGTGACTGTCAAATCCTTATTTCACGCCGGCAACTTTTCAAACACAAAAATGTAATTTCTGTTCTAATGCAAGACCAATTATTTCAGTTGAGCTAAGGAAAGTGTCTATGAGTCCACATAAATAAAACCACATAAAATACAGTAGAACTTCGATGGCTCGAACTCGAAAGGACTGTCAAAATCTGTTCGAGCTACCGGAAGTTCGAGCCACTGAGGTCCCGTAATTTTAGAGAGAAAAAAATCCGGTTCTGACCTGGGACAGTTTTATTACGCTATGATAACTGATGCACAGTAAAGTGGGCCTTTGTCGTAAAAAATATTTAATCCTTTAGAAAGTTCTCAAAGACTACGGCTTCTGAATACCTCTTTGGTATCTTCAAACGTTCCTTAGAAGCGTTTTTTTCACTTTGTTCGCGAACTACCTTAAATCAGGAAATTTTGGTGTAGGTTAATTTTGGCCTTTTTTCTCCAAAAGAGGGTTGTTTTATTTTGGTGTGTGAAATTTTGTCCATTTTCGTTTCTAGTGTGTTTAATTTTGGCCACTTTTGGTTCTCATGTGTTTAATTTTTTTGTCAGTTAATTCAGAACGTAAATGGAAGCATTCTCATTTCAACCAGCGATACTTCGTTTAAAGTTACTTACTGGATATTTTTATGTCGTACTAAAAATCAAATCGATTATGGATAAGTCCGGATCTGGTATATTGTCAAATCAATAAAATTCTACAGATATTTTATTAACATATATATACAAAGTGGTAAATATCAACCACAATTAAAATATTTATACAGCATAAAGTAAAATGTATTTAATATAAAAACAACAAATAATAATTTTGCACTGGTATTAATCATTGCTTTTACAGGTAAACAGTCTTATTATAACGGTCAGTACATGTATTTGTTTACACAACAATTATACATAATAATCAAAGATCAAAGGTTATATGACAGATCACACCTTTATAATTGGATTTTGTACCTGTAAATCTATTTGATTATTGACCATGAATTTTATGTTGTTATAAATAAAACCGATAAAACACTAATTACATGTTTATTGATTTTTCTTTTTTCTATTGGTAATTGTCATTTTAATGATATTTGACATTTTGTTGATTGAATAAATTTTATTGGTATAGCATGGTTTTTAGCAATGCCTGGGACCAAAACTCACATCGTGAACACTTTTCAGTTTGACTTGTGTGTGTATATATACATATATAACAGTAATTGACAAAGTTTTACTTAGGATAGAAGCAAGATAAAAAGGTACAGACTGGGGAATATAAATATAAAAAGATATTAAGGCAGTGTTCAATTTTGGTGGTTAATTTTTGGAGTGTGACATATTTTGGTGTGTTTAATTTTGGCACTTTGTATTTAGGGGCCAAAATAAAACCATGACCAAAATTTCCCGATTTACGGTATTTTATAAACAAGAAATACGAGGTCGGGTATTAACACTTGGATCGATATCGGTATAATGCTTGATAATTCGGATATATATTTTTAATGGCCAATTTTCAACTTTTAGCCATTTTCTTTTTCTTTAAATTGAATTTGAAGCAATTATATTTGTTTCTTTTGGTATTATATACACATAAAAACTCAGGTTAATCGGAATTTCAGTACGAGTACATTTCTGTTTTTTTTGTTGGTATTTAGATGAACCTTGAGACCACGCAGTTTGATATTATTCGATCCCAGGCTCCCAGCAACTATAAAAATAAAAAAAAACTCTCAATAATAATAATTCATGAAATAACAATTTTAAATATTGTTTTAATAAACTTTATTACGATTGTAAACATTTGATTGTTTTAATTATTGTCGAGTGTAGGCACGTCTTGGTACAATCAGCGACACTAGTCTAGTGTTCAATAATCGTTCTTTATTAATCGTAATTAATGGTTAACAATCAAGCCACAGCTGAATTTAATGACTAATTAACACAAATGATGACAAGTTTATCCCTCTACCTCTAAGTAAACAATTATCTGTTGGTAATCTGACATGTATCACACCTTGCAGTAAGCACATTCAACCGTAGCATACATATGTCAGTTAAATTGCGATGTTCGAGTTTGGCATGGTAAAACTCGTGATTTTATTATTGACAGGACCATTTATTGAGTTTGACGGTTCGAGGTATCGGTGTTCGAGCGAAAGGTTTTTTTTTTACTTAGAATTATAAGGAAAATTGATGGGATTTTCAAATCAGTTTGAGCCATCCATGGTATTCGACCCATCCGAGTTCGAGGCACCGAAGTTTGACTGTACTGTGAAATCACCTTTATTTCGTGGGGTACAAATTTTCGTGGCTTTTGTGGGTAGACTGATCTATGAAATTAAAAATCCAACGAACAATGAAACTTGGGAAGCAGTTTGACATCGATATATTGGCAGATGCTGTCCTCAAGTCACCTCAACTTTCTAGATCAGCTGCATGGGGTGCAATTGACAATTTTAATAACGAAATAAGTATGAGCATATCTTTTAATGGGTTATATTTCACGTTAACATGTTTGGGAATTATTTGATTTTGAATGCATGCGTCAAAACGACAGAAATGTTTATTTTGAAAAGATTTTAACAACTTCCAGTTATAGAAATCAAATTTACTTCCAAACCATACTCTGATGGTGACACGCTTCTAAGTGTTGTATAAACAATTCTCCCTTCAATAAACATATTTTATCACCTTTCTTTAAACAATTAATGGTAAATTTTAAATAATTTTTCACGTACAATCTGTTATTGTATGAAAAATAATGAGACAAAAAACTTTATTGATCTTTTTTCAGTTGCGATAAACAAATATTGAAAATAAAATGGAGAATGAATATCTGTAAGACATAAAGACGAATTTAATATATATATATTAAAGGAAAATGCTATTGTACGTGCTAATAAAGTAATTCTGTAGATTTTGTTTTAATTTTCAAATTCGATAAAATAAATAAAAAATTTAAATGATGCATTTTATGAAATATCTATGCTACAGACCACATGTCTTGTTTATTTTACACTGTATACTGTTTTACCTCTGTCCTTCTGTCCTTCGTCCGTTCGTCCGTCCAAGATATTTGTTGTCGCATTTTTCTCAGTAACTGTTGATGACAGAAATCTGATATTTGGTCACAAGCTTCATATAGGTACCTCATATCGTGAGAAGCGTTTTTGGACCCATCAGATTCCTACTTCCTGTTTGCCGACTTTGTTGATTTTTATACACATTGAACATATATTCTCATTTTTCTCAGCAACTATTGATGGCAGAAATCTGATATTTGGTCACAAGCTTCATATAGGTACCCCATATCGTGGGAAGCATTTTTTGACCCATCAGATTACTACTTCCTGTTTGCCGAAGAACGTGGGTATCATAAGTGAGCATTAGCTCACAGTTCATCTTGTTATACCTACTGACAGTGGTTATAGACCAGGAGTAAACAATAAATGACCACAACCTGCAACTGCTACCACCCTGTATAGTGAATAAGCAGTCATTATAATGTCGGTGTCTTTATGAAAGGTTTTAAATGGGTTAGTCACAAAGTAGACTGTATGCATTTTGTATCATTGACTGGTGTAAATTGTAGAAAACATTTGGTGTGTACTGTATTGTGTAATCACAGGGTAGACTATGCATTTTGTATCGTAGACTGGTGTAAATTTTCGAAAACATTTGGTGTGTACTGTATTTTGTAATGAGCATTTATCCTATGTTAAGTTCACATTAAATTTTCTATTTATTTATTTATTTTTAGAATGAAAAGCAGATGGATAGAATTCAAAAAGTATTACAGAAGAAGAACCCATGTGAGATTTCTGTCCGAGAACTTATAGAGATGACAAATGATAAGCAGGTCAAATGTTCCGAAGTTTGCACATATAAGAGAGCCAGAAAAAATAGGATTGAAAGTGTGATAGAGAAACGCATTTGTGACATTTTACAGTACAAGCACTGTTATATTACAAAATGGAGGAGACCTTCTGGTCGTCCTAAAAAGTTTTACATATGTAAGTTGTTTATCATGTCATTTGAACTTATATTTTGCAGTTGACTATGTCAAGTTAAGATTGACCAACCAACAGTATTTATGTATTTACATCATGGGTAAGACAAGCTATAAAAGAGTTTTCCTGCAAAATTATTTTCCATTGCAGAAGTAAATTGTTGATTTATCGATTTACATCCGTTTCTTGGCAGTATTTTATTTGTATCTCATAAGAAAACAATATAGACCATATCCTTAAATGCTACAACATCGATGAATACCTATAAACATTTATTTGTACCACATCTTGCATTTCCGCAACTACTTTTCTTAGAATTTGGTCAAGGGGAGGTAATTTTTTATTTACAAAAAGTAAGCAAACATTGACATGGCAGAAAGAGGTGAGAAAAAGAGTCAAGCATCATGAAAGTTGCAAGCCTCATCAGATACCATTTTAATTTTATCCTCGGGTGTCTCAGATTTTACGATCTTGCACCTTTCCCAGTGTTAGACCTTATATTACTTATTTTGTTTGGGTTCTCCATGTACTATTTCCAGTTCCTTTAGCACTTAATGTGATTATCTCAGTACAGAAGATACAAAACATCTTATAAGGCATGAATTTTATGAATACAATTATTTACTACAATAAATTCTTAAGAACACAATGGAAGGAGTGTGTATTGTGTATCATTCTAATATGACGTCCTTCAAACGCTTTGAGTCCAAACCCGTGGTAAAAATAATATTAATCTATGACCGATTAAATTTATGATGTCATCGACAATATATAACGATATTTTACCAATTTTTACATATTAGAATCGAAATAATTCATGGAAGCCATTAAGGGGGAAACGATTCACCGTATGTACAGAAATCGTGATTATTTTGGGGACGGTTCGGTTCACGATAAGTGGAGGCCGCTTACGATACAAACGATATGATGCTCATTTTTTGAAAGAAAAAAAAAGTAGTGTTGAACTTCCATTTTCTTCTTTTGGTGATCATTTAATTAATATTTTGAGAAATGTGAATCGATTAATTTACGCTTTTAAAATTAATTAATCAAATATCAAATATTTATATTTTCCGCTAGTACGTAAGCGACCTCATATAAAAAAAAACATGACATGTCGACCAGCATGGACTTCAAGGAATAATTACAGTTTCCTATAAAACGTATCGTAATACATATCAAATATCGCGATACGTATCGCTTGTGGAAAAAGTGTATCGTTACACCCCTAGAAGCCATATGTATATATTGTTTTTACCACGGGTAGGCCTTTATGTCAGCTTTTTACCCCTCGATAATGCTCGGGGTAAAACTTCGTGACATAAAGGCCTACCTGTGGTAAAAACAATATATACAAATGGCTTCCATGAATTATTTCTTAAATTTATGTCTACTATGCACAATCAAATGCAGTTAAATCTGTCTTATGTGACCTTCCAATGGAACATTGAAATAGGGTCACACAAGACAGGTGGTCACTAAATCGAGGTTTTGATTAATATGAAATGTGCACTGTGAAAGGAAGTTATCTTCACTAAGCACACAGCTTTAAGGGGTAAGATCAAAGACTGGTTGGCTCGGAATCAGAATAATGTGTCTGAGTGGAATGCATTGTCTACCAGCGGACTGTTGTTTCAGTGAGCTAGCACTATAAAAATCCAACTAAGTGTGTTGGTCTAGTACAAAATGAACATCATCACCATTTCATTGAATGTAACTTGTTCTCACCATGATATAGCTGTATAATTGCTCATTTGGTGTTGAACAACAATCACTTCCTCGCTTCTGATGGAGTTTTGTTATCACTGTTCAAATATTTCAGTCTCGTTATAACTGAAATATTGTTGAAAGTGGAGTTAAACACCATAAACATCAAATATTTATTGTTGAAAGTGGCGTTAAACACCAGAAACCATCAAATATTTATTGTTGAAAGTGGCGTTAAACACCATAAACCATCAAATATTTATTGTTGAAAGTGGCGTTAAACACCAGAAACCATCAAATATTTATTGTTGTATTGTAGTTTATCCTGGAGGTCGAAAACCAAAATACTTTGAAAATGAAAATACAGCACAGCTCAGCACAGTCACATCCACCCTTCTTCTAAATGTGAGTAAAATTTGATTAACTCTGGAAAAAAAGGTACTAACCCATTGAAGTCATAAACTCGCATCCCCACCATTCTTCTAAATGTGAGTATGCAATCAATGCCTATCACCACTAAAGTTGTGATTTCAAATTCCGTTCATGGGGAGGTGTACTCGATACAACATTATCTGATAATGTTTGTCAGTTACTGGCGACAGGTCGGTGGTTTTCTCCGGGTACTCTGGTTTCCTCCACCAATAAAACTTACCGCCACGATATAACTGAAATATTGTTTAAAGTGGCATTAAACACCAAAATCCACCCACCCTCTAAATGTGAGTAAGCTTTGAATAACTCTTGATAAAAGGGTAACCATTGAAGTCATAAACTCACCAGGACCTAATGTGTACCCATAAATCTATTAATGGGATCCCAACGGTCCCCGTCATGGATCTTAACCAACAATACACTACAGATATAAACAAAAGGTAAAAAATCCAGCAAAGATTCACTTCCACTCAAAAAGATAACACACTATCATAAAAAAACCAAAAACAAATTAAGCATCGGACAGTACAACAGCAAGGTCAGTGAATCCTGTAGTTAACTGACTACTATCTAAGATGGTAAAATCTGTTGGTTATAGACCATTACTTTTTAGACAGTACAACAGCAAGGTCAGTGAATCCTGTAGTTAACTGACTACTATCTAAGATGGTAAAATCTGTTGGTTATAGACCATTACTTTTTAGACAGTACAACAGCAAGGTCAGTGAATCCTGTAGTTAACTGACTACTATCTAAGAAGGTCACAGCAGGGTCAGTGAATCCTGTAGTTAACTGACTACTATCTAAGAAGGTCACAGCAGGGTCAGTGAATCCTGTAGTTAACTGACTACTATCTAAGAAGGTCACAGCAGGGTCAGTGAATCCTGTAGTTAACTGACTACTATCTAAGAAGGTCACAGCAAGGTCAGTGAATCCTGTAGTTAACTGACTACTATCTAAGAAGGTCACAGCAGGGTCAGTGAATCCTATAGTTAACTGACTACTATCTAAGAAGGTCACAGCAGGGTCAGTGAATCCTGTAGTTAACTGACTACTATCTAAGAAGGTCACAGCAGGGTCAGTGAATCCTGTAGTTAACTGACTACTATCTAAGAAGGTCACAGCAGGGTCAGTGAATCCTGTAGTTAACTGACTACTATCTAAGAAGGTCACAGCAGGGTCAGTGAATCCTGTAGTTAACTGACTACTATCTAAGAAGGTCAAATCTGTTGGTTATAGACCATTACACTTCGTATCAGAAAAAATTACAACTGATTCTTCTAACAGATTTGATATCAATTATTTTAAACATATTTTACTGTTGTTAATGGACAAAATGACAAAACACAAGTTTTAAAAGCTTATAAAAATTTCCCCAACACAAATACAATATTTTAAATGACAATATATAACATCGTGGTCGTGACAATATTTAGCGTCATGGTCGTGATCATATGGTAGTTGGATTTATAACTACCTATGCAATCAGTATCTATCACAACTAAAATTGTGAGTTCGAGGCGAGGTGTACTCGATACAACATTATGTGATAAAGTTTGTCAGTGACTTGCGGCAGGTCGGTGATTTTCTCTGGATACTCCGATTTTCTCCACCAATAAAAGTGACCACCATGATATAACTGAAATATTGTTGAAAGTGGTGTCAAACACCATAACACTAACACCTAACCAATATATAACAGACATATCATTAAATCACAAAATTATGAAACAAATGGCATTACATTGAAAAAACGTGGAAAGTAGAAGAAAATATTACAAATTATAAAAGATAAATGTGAAAGATATGATTTTTGTATCTTACTACAAGATCACAGCATCAAACCAAAAACTTACTAAATAACTAAATTGGTATTTGTTGCTTCTCCGCTAAGCATGTATCATTAAGGAATAAGAGCAAAGACTGTTTGGTTTAGAATCAGGAAAATGTGTGGAGCGACATGCTTACCTTCAGACTATTGTTTGAGTGAGCTAGCACTAGAAAAATCCAACAAAGTGTGTTGGTCTAGTACAAGCAGCAGAGGCATCAGCAATATTTCATCGAAATGCAATTTGTTCTCGTCATGATATTGCTGAAAAATTTATTATTTAGCGTTAAACAGCGATCACTCAGACACTTACTCACTACAAGATCAGCTAAATTTGAACAAATTTATGTAAATCGGAAATAAATTTCTGAACAAGTCTAAAAATTCTAGAGTTACAAATAAGATCAACAGAACAGTTTTCTAGAAGAACACATTCAAATCTTGGTTCTAAACCTAGTGACCTGAAATTTTATGGCCAGTCTCTAATTGTAGTTTTTCTAACCTATGATTTGGCAATTGAACAATTGTCCCACAACATGAATATTCAAATAGTGGACGAATATAAACCAGGTATATTTCTCGTCAACATTAAATTTTCTATCTGTGATGTCTACTTCTACTATCAACTTGAAACATTTTCGGGGCCATCGTGGTTGTGATTGTATGGTAGTTGGATTTACAACTACCTGTGCAATCATTGCATATCAACACTAAAATTGTGAGTTCGAACCCCGTTCATGGTGAGGTGTACTTGATATACAGATTCTGATTACCTCCCTTTGGTATTTTCAAACTCTTCTTGATACAACATTATGTGATAAATTTTGTCAGTGACTTGCGACAGGTCTGTGGTTTTCTCCGGGTACTCCCGTTTCCTCCATCAATAAAACTGACCGCCATGATATAACTGAAATATTGTTGAAAGTGGCATTCAACACCAAAAAACCAGCCAAACCATACCGAAAATAACCCCAAGATGCCTATGAGCACTATCAGGATCTATTCAAACATTTTCAACAAATAGCATATTTTTTTTTTTGCAGGCATTAGAAATAGATGGCAAAAAGGCAATGGCTGTTTATAAAACACTTTCTCCAAAAAATAAGAAAGCTTTGAAGCAGTTTTATGAGCTATTATGTAAATGTTTCCCACAGACACCTCCAAAAGTAACCAGGACAACACCTGGACAATCCAGAAGTACAGTGTCGTCTGCTGCTAATTCTTCTGCTTCCACGTCCACATCGTCAGGATCTACTGTTACCATGACAACACAGTCAAAAAGAGCAAACAAATCGTCCTCTAAAGGGACAACAAGCAAAAGAAAAGGTTCCCTTGATTCTGACGAACTTAAGAAAAAAATGGGTTGCCCTCAAATCAGATGTAGTTCATCTGACACTGAAGATGAGAATTTGCAAAAGAAATCAGATGAAAGCATGTCTAAGATTATAGATTCAATTGTAGAATCTGCACGTCTTGAAACGTGTGGACATGAAGAAGAAAAGGTTGACGAACCTATTCGTCAGACTAGATCAAAGGGAAAGTCACCGAAAAAGGCTGGTAAAATACTAAAAACTATTAAAAAAGAAAAAACTTCCCCAGGAAGAAAAAGAACATCGACTGATAATCAGGGAGAAGAATCATCTGCTAAAGTTACGAAATTATCAAACGTGGTACCTATTACCATGACAACAACAGTCTCGTCACCTGGAAGCATTGCAATGCCAAAAATCATAACTTTGAATAAATCCAGTGCAGCAGGAGGCCCTGTACCGACAGCTCTCATTATGAATACATCAATTAACAAACCGGAAGATCACTCAATGGTGGCTCCAATGATGATTTTCGCAAATACTTTAAAACGAGGTCAACAATTACCAACATCAAATCCACGTGTAATTGTATTAAGACAACCGTCTCTTTCACCGTGTGCAAAAAAGTTTCCAATCTTGCCTCCATGTGTAACAACAATGCGTGGCTACGAGGAGTTCCTGATACAAAGCAACTTGTTGAAATCACGAGCGGGCGATATGTATAATCCATACTTTTACAATGAAAGAGCAGGAGTTCTTAAGTCGCGCCTTAAAGCTGTGAAAAAAGAAAATGTTGTTTCAAAGCTTGACTTTAATGATAAGATTGATAGAGCGCTTGAACATGGCGCTAAAAAAGTCAATGCTGTATTGGGAGGACGAGGCGTTAAGTTGGAAAAAACGTCATTCATGATTCATCCGAAGAAAGATTTGTTAAAGAACGTAAGACATACTCCTGAATATATTAAGTTAAAAAAGCGATTTGATGCTTTATTTTTGTGGCCAGCATTTTTATCATTATTAAAACCAGAGAAAGAAAACGTATTTGATAAAGTGGACAAGGATACAAAGTTAGTCACCTATGATGAGTGGGTGGAAACTGATGCAAAAGAAGACAGGAAACCAGAAGTCAAGACCGAAGAGAAAGAAACAGAAGAAATCAAAGAGGAAAAACCGAAGACAGCGTAAGTTACATAACATCTTCTATCAATGATTTGTAAATTTTCCCTTTGACTTTAATCTTTACCCACGATAATATCTATTATCAAGTAACAAGTGTAATACAAACATATTATCGCTGATTTCTAACATGACTTTACTTTGATGTCACTGACCCCTAGGATGAACATTATCTATTATCAAGTAACAAGTATAATACAAGCATATTATCGCTGATTTCTAACATGACTTTACATTGATATCACTGACCCCTAGGATGAACATTATCTATTATCAAGTAACAAGTGTAATACAAGCATATTATCGCTGATTTCTAACGTGACTTTACATTGATGTCTCTGACCCCTAGGATAAACATTATCTATTATCAAGTAACAAGTGTAATACAAGCATATTATCGCTGATTTCTAACGTGACTTTACATTAATGTCACTGACCCCTAGGATGAACATTATCTATTATCAAGTAACAAGTGTAATACATGCATATTATCGCCGATTTCTAACGTGACTTTACATTGATGTTTCTGACCCCTAGGATAAACATTATCTATTATCAAGTAACAAGTGTAATACAAGCATATTTTCGCTGATTTCTAACGTGGCTTTACATTAATGTCACTGACCCCTAGGATGAACATTATCTATTATCAAGTAACAAGTGTAATACAAGCATATTATCGCTGATTTCTAACGTGACTTTACATTGATGTCACTGACCCCTAGGATGAACATTATCTATTATCAAGTAACAAGTGTAATACAAGCATATTATCGCTGATTTCTAACGTGACTTTACATTGATGTCTCTGACCCCTAGGTTGAACATTATCTATTATCAAGTAACAAACTGTAATACAAGCATATTATCGCTGATTTCTAACGTGACTTTACATTGATGTCACTGACCCCTAGGATGAACATTATCTATTATCAAGTAACAAGTGTAATACAAGCATATTATCGCTGATTTCTAACGTGACTTTACATTGATGTCTCTGACCCCTAGGTTGAACATTATCTATTTTCAAGTAACAAACTGTAATACAAGCATATTATCGCTGATTTCTAGCGTTACTTTACATTGATGTCACTGACCCCTAGGATGAACATTATCTATTATCAAGTAACAAGTGTAATACAAGCATATTATCGCTGATTTCTAACGTGACTTTACATTGATGTCACTGACCCCTAGGATGAACATTATCTATTATCAAGTAACAAGTGTAATACAAGCATATTATCGCTGATTTCTAACGTGACTTTACATTGATGTCACTGACCCCTAGGATGAACATTATCTATTATCAAGTAACAAGTGTAATACAAGCATATTATCGCTGATTTCTAACGTGACTTTACATTGATGTCACTGACCCCTAGGATGAACATTATCTATTATCAAGTAACAAGTGTAATACAAGCATATTATCGCTGATTTCTAACGTGACTTTACATTGATGTCTCTGACCCCTAGGATAAACATTATCTATTATCAAGTAACAAGTGTAATACAAGCATATTATCGCTGATTTCTAACGTGACTTTACATTAATGTCACTGACCCCTAGGATGAACATTATCTATTATCAAGTAACAAGTGTAATACATGCATATTATCGCCGATTTCTAACGTGACTTTACATTGATGTTTCTGACCCCTAGGATAAACATTATCTATTATCAAGTAACAAGTGTAATACAAGCATATTTTCGCTGATTTCTAACGTGACTTTACATTAATGTCACTGACCCCTAGGATGAACATTATCTATTATCAAGTAACAAGTGTAATACAAGCATATTATTGCTGATTTCTAACGTGACTTTACATTGATGTCACTGACCCCTAGGATGAACATTATCTATTATCAAGTAACAAGTGTAATACAAGCATATTATCGCTGATTTCTAACGTGACTTTACATTGATGTCTCTGACCCCTAGGTTGAACATTATCTATTATCAAGTAACAAACTGTAATACAAGCATATTATCGCTGATTTCTAACGTGACTTTACATTGATGTCACTGACCCCTAGGATGAACATTATCTATTATCAAGTAACAAGTGTAATACAAGCATATTATCGCTGATTTCTAACGTGACTTTACATTGATGTCTCTGACCCCTAGGTTGAACATTATCTATTTTCAAGTAACAAACTGTAATACAAGCATATTATCGCTGATTTCTAGCGTGACTTTACATTGATGTCACTGACCCCTAGGATGAACATTATCTATTATCAAGTAACAAGTGTAATACAAGCATATTATCGCTGATTTCTAACGTGACTTTACATTGATGTCACTGACCCCTAGGATGAACATTATCTATTATCAAGTAACAAGTGTAATACAAGCATATTATCGCTGATTTCTAACGTGACTTTACATTGATGTCACTGACCCCTAGGATGAACATTATCTATTATCAAGTAACAAGTGTAATACAAGCATATTATCGCTGATTTCTAACGTGACTTTACATTGATATCACTGACCCCTAGGATGAACATTATCTATTATCAAGTAACAAGTGTAATACAAGCATATTATCGCTGATTTCTAACGTGACTTTACATTGATGTCACTGACCCCTAGGATGAACATTATCTATTATCAAGTAACAAGTGTAATACAAGCATATTATTGCTGATTTCTAACGTGACTTTACATTGATGTCACTGACCCCTAGGATGAACATTATCTATTATCAAGTAACAAGTGTAATACAAGCATATTATCGCTGATTTCTAACATGACTTTACTTTGATGTCACTGACCCCTAGGATGAACATTTTAATGCTTAATTATGATAGCAGTACAAACATCTTCTATGTAAAATACTTATACAGACTTATCTTATCAGTGAGTGAGTGATTGTAGTTCAGCACCAAGTGAACACTTTATCAGCCATATCATGGCAAGAACAAGTTACTTTTTGATGAGATGATGATAATGGTTATGTCTTTTCTGTCATAAACCATTACTTATTGTTACACCACTGTTCACATGCTTATCAAATAAATTCTGGGAAGTGAATATTTACTATATAGAAACTAACTACCGTTATAATAAGTTCTTTGTGAATCAGGTGTCAATCCTGTGATACTTACCAACATTCCTATGATTAAAGTTTCTCTTATACAATTATCAATACCTTAGTTCTTTCCAACAGATTATCATGTGTACTTGATACACAATTATGTGATAAAGTTTATCAGTGACTTGTGACAAGTCGGTGATTTTCTCCAGGTACTCTGGTTTCATCCACCAATAAAACTGACTGCCACGATATAATTGAAATATTGTTGAAAGTGGCATTAAACACCATTAACCTAAATATATCTATTAGTTTAATGCATCTTTTTCTTTTTTCTATTTATAGATATACAGAAGCAAGAGTAAAATTATTCCAGAAACACAAACAACAATACCGTGACAAAAAACTCCAGCTTAGAATGAAGAGAAGAATGGCTAAACTACTACAAATGAAAAGTATCGCAGAAAAAGGGCGAGGTAGTATTAGTTGATTTGTATAAAAGTACATTGACAAGACAATATTTTGTAGAGGGGCTGTCGTGGTCATGATGATATGGTAAAATAAAACATGCTTTAGTGACCACTTCTATTAAGCAATAATTGTATTAGGTGACCTTAAATTTTATTTCCCTTCACAGTTTTATTGATGGAGGAAACCGGAGTACCCGGGAAAAACCACCGACCTGCCGAAAGTCACTAACAAACTTGATCACATAATGTTGTATTGAGTAGACCTCGCCTGAGCGTGCTTTGAATGCACAACGTTAGTGACATTTAAGACCACTTTTAACATTTAGCATAGTTTTAAATGAAAATATTTTTAGCTCACCTTGCCAAAGGCTATGTGAGCTTTTGCCATCACTTGGCGTCCATCGTCTGTCATCCATTAACTTTTCACATTTTAATGTTCTCCTCTGAAACCCCTCAGCCAAATGAAGTGAAACTTGGTAGTAATCATCTATGGAAGGTCCTCTCTAAAGATTGCTCATTTTGTCCCGATCCATTAACAAACATGGCTGCCATAGGCAATTCTTATTTCTGATTGGCCGATTTTTTTAAATCTTCTATGAAACTGCTTGGCCAAATGAACCGAAACTTGGTAGGAAGCATCTATGGCAGGTCCTCGATAAAGATTGCTCATTTCGTCCCGATCCGTTAACAAACATGGCCACCACAGGCAATTCTTGTTTCTGATTGGTTCATTTCTAAAAAATCTTCTCCTCTGAAACCACTTGGCCAAATGAATCGAAACTTGGTAGGAAGCATCCTTGGAAGGTCCTCTATAAAGATTGCTCATTTAGTTTAGATCCGTTAACAAACATGGCCACCATAGGCAATTCTTTTTTTCTGATACACCGATTTTTTAAAATCTTCTCCTTTGAAACCACTTTGCCAAATGAACCGAAACAAACATGGCTGCCAGGCTGCCACAGGCAATTCTTGTTTCTGATTGGTTGATTTCTAAAGAATCTTATCCTCTGTAACCACTTGATCAAATGAATCGAAATTTGGTAGGAAGCATCCTTGGAAGGTCATCCACAGGCAATTCTTGTTTCTGATTGGTTGATTTCTAAAAAATTCATCTTCTCTGAAACAGCTTTGCCAAATGAATCAAAACTTGGTAGGAAGCATCCTTGGAAGGTCATCTATAAAGATTGTGCATTTAGTTCCCATCCATTAATAAACATGGCCACCACAGGCCATTCTTGTTTCTGATTGATCGATTTCTAAAAATTGTCTTCTCTGTAACTGCTTAGCCAAATGAACCGAAACTTGGTGGGAAGCACCTATGGAATGTTCTGTATTAAGTTTCCACAAAGCAGAATGAAAGGTGAGTGACACAGGCTCAGCCCATGGAGCCTCTAGTTTTAATCTGCACTGTGTGACTGAATCAAACCCATGTTTGCCTTTGTTTGTTAATTGGCTACCCATATAAGAATTACAATGAAGTTGTCTATTGCGAACCTCATTGGAGCCAACTTTTGTGTTTAGAATAGGCAGGTGTTTGTTTTAAAAAGCTTATTTCAACAACGATTTTCTTAATTTCAAATAATTTAATTTGATTTGAATATGGCAATCTGATTGGCTGATCTGCCTGGAGAAAATTTTGGCTATACTCGATAACCTGAGTTGGTATTGTGACATCACCAAGGTATTCATTCACCAATGACAAATTCAAATAGTCACATGAAATAATCGTAATTAAAATCTAGGAATCATTAAATTTTGTTGTAAAAATTAAATTATAAGGAATATTTGAAATTTTTGAACAGGTTATACTTGTATAACCTAGTTTGGAACAGTTTACACTTTTCATAAATCGCTTCACGGTTTATTAAGTGTAAACTGCCCCAAACCAGGTTATATCTTATAACCTGTTAAAAAATTTCAAATATTTCTTAAATGATAAACAGACTTAAGACACTGTCTATTTTAATGGGAGGTAAATCTTGCCAAAAGTATATAAAAATAACACTGGAAAATCTATTCCACAGGTATAGTCCCCGTTTGAAATTGTTTCAATGTGGTATATTTTCCATAGCTAGGTATAGTCACCCATTGCCAAAATTAAACATACACTGTTCAAAAAATAGTAACCACTAATCATCCAATCAAAATAAAGTATTTTCATATGCTATGTACTAAAAAAACATAGCCAACTTTACTACTAGACCTCTGTGTTTATTTTTATTGTACTTAAGCATATTGTTTGCTCAATTTTAGAAAAAATCAGAGAAGATAGAAAGGCCAAGGAGGAAGAAAATTTAAAAAAGAAGATAAACAGATTTAAACATCTCGGTAAAAGAAAAAGTAAGAGGCTTTTAATAAAGCAAGAAAAAACTACTGTTGACGACACACCTGACTCTCAGAGCACTAAACCCAAACTACGCAGTCTTAAGTCCTTGACCAGGGAAATGCAAAAAGGAAAGAAACGCAAGGTCATTGATACAAGTGAGAGTAAAAAGTCAGAGAATGATAACAAAGTATCAATGATCATGGCGAATGCCACAAATTCAAATGAACCTATAATACCCAATGTGGCTCAGGCATCAGGGCAGGTAATTCCTCCAGGTTTCATCATGATACCAAACCCAGGCCAAATGCTAAATATGTCTGGAATGGTTGGTGGTTTAATGCCACAATTATCAGCAATGTTAGGTGGCATGATTCCTATGATGCTGACACAACAGTCATCAACATTGACTCCGACGACACAAACTATTGGCACACTGCCACAGGGCATGGTTCCTATGATGCTGCCACCACAGTCATCAACATTGACTCCGACGACACAAACTATTGGCACACTGCCACAGGGCATGGTTCCTATGATGCTGCCACCACAGTCATCAACATTGACTCAGACGACACAAACAATTGGCACACTGCCACAGGGTATGATGCAACCAATGCTTCTCATGCCACCTGCCACAACTGGGGCTTCTACATCAACAATGACCCCATTTCCATTTTTACTAATGCCCAGCATTGAGGGGAATAATGCTTTATCATCTGTTGCCATACCCCAAAATGCCACAGCACAAACAAATTCAGGATCAAGCCCAATGGTGGGACAATATCAAGGGCTCCAGTCTCCTCCAATTCAACCACCTGTAGCAACTTCTGAAATGAGTACCAACTCAATTATGCCTATGATTGAGACTTCTAGTCCTACAGTTCCGACATTAATTGTTTCTCCTGAAAAAACAAGTGTGAAATCTACAGAAACTCCAACATCCTCCGAAATGTCACATGTTTTTCTTGGAACATCTGCTAAGGGAGGTAATCCAATGTTAATATCTATTCCTAAGGATAGTAATATGACAGTCAAAGAACTGATTCAAATGATGGGGAATAGGGGAGAAAACAGTGAATTGGAAACAGAGGGAGATAACCCTATTGTGAATCTGACGGGAGAAAACTCAAAGAATAACTTTACAAATAATGCAATGGGAGATAACTCAATGAAAAAGTAGTAATAGTGAGCAAAAAAGGAGACAACTTAAAAGATAATTCTTGAAATACTCAGTCAGTAGAAAGATGTTTAACCAGAAAAAATGTTCAAAAAAGTTTTTCATGATATGAAATCTGTGACCAAATCTGGAAACCTGAAATAATCAAATGTATTGAACAAGGGGATGAAAACTTTCATTTAAGTTGTGACATTCTAGAAGACTTCTTTGTTTCACAGAAAACCAGTTAAATGTACTATTAGGTAAGATCCTTCAAATTTCAGCTGAATCCAGATTAAAATTAATCATTTTTCACCATTTAAAGAAATTTTTATTGTTGGTAATGGCAGCCATTTTTGGATGGAGGGTTGAGATTTAAGCAAATAATCATTAAAAAAATATTTTTCTTGAAAACTGCTCTTCCAACTTAAACCAAATTGACAGGAATAGTCAATGGGTTGACCCCATCCATCCAAGATGGCCACCATTACTAAATATAGAAAATTCTTACATCGACCAAACTTGCCTTATTTCAAGCCAGAATTTGCTTAAATTGTATCATTAGGAGTTGGTTCCCAGTCAAAATGCAGAAATGTGGTCTATGAGAATTCTTTTTTTTTGTGTGTGAAATTTAATTTTAAGCTCTAGAATTGGGTCTAATTTGTCAATCTACATTTTGAGGATATAACGTTGTTTTAGAATTGTTTTTTGTATATTTGTAAGACATTTATATGTATCAGTTATTTGTTGTTATACTCTTTAAGAATGTGAGAAGTTTTCATGAATATTATTTGTTAAATATGAAAACAAAGTACTTTCAGTTAATATACCACTTGTCAATTGCATTTGTGTTACGTGAGGTAAGCATTGTTTTGTCTAACGAAAATTAAATCTAATTAAATTTAGATGTTTGTTGTATCTATTTTTAATTTTTGGCAATACACTTGCATCTAACAGGGGCCGTCATGATCGTATAGTAGTTGGATTTACAATTGCCTATGCAATCATTGCCTATCACCACTAAAGTTGTGAGTTTGAATCCCGCTCATGGTGAGGTATACTCGATATAACATTATGGGATCAAGTTTGTTCAGTTTCCTCCACCAATAAAACTGATCGTCACGATATAGCTTAAATATTGATGAAAGTGGCATTAAACACCAAAAATCAAATCAGTCAGATAAAATATAACATTGGTATCAGGTCAGGTAACTTTCATTCATCTTTGACCATCCAATCATATGCAAGACAGTTAAATAAATTGATCATTTGGACAACAGTTTTTCATCAAGATTTGGTCGGCTCATCGCTGATAGGTCTATTGAATATATGAACCCTGACCTGACATTTGGGATGTTGTTTAGATTCAAGTGTACCACGGAAAAAAGTATCTAATTTTAAATAGATTGATCTGGAAGTCTACTGTTACAAAATGAATTAAAAAAATACTCAATTTCTATAGTTTGTTATATTCATTTATTTGTATTTTTTTACAGTTGGGGTTAATTTTGAAATGCAATGTATGTAAATATGTGAAAAACTTAAACGGAAAAACATATTAGCAGTATTTCAGCTATATCATGGCGTTGAATGGCATTTGAGATTTTGACCACTTCCACTGTACTTGTTAAAATGCAATCGCACGTATGCTTACCTCGAGTGCGGTAGATCATGGGTTTTGGGTCCTGGATGGTCAAACCAAATACTATATAGAATTGGTAAGTACACATCACTAAGGATTAAGAACAAAGATTGGTTGGCTCCGAATCCGGATAATATGTAATAGAATTTTATTGTTGAATTGATTGAATTTTATTCCTTGTAATATTCTCTACTTTATGGTTTACAATCAGATTTGACCTAGCTAGTTTTTGTGGTGTCAAAGATTAAAGGGGGTTAAAGGGACCAATGCTTAAGATAGTAAAATGAGACGACTAAAAGTATCACAACCACTGGCTCTAGCATTTTACTGTATCCAACACATTATTGTTTCAACACTTGCTTTTAATGTACACTGGTTTAACTTTTCTTTGTTGATATTCTGCAGTCTTATCTCGCTGCATCCGAGTAAAAACTTATCATAATTTCATCCAATCAGAAACAAGAGGGTGTGATGTTTTTGCTGGATCAATATTAAATGTAGCTGCGGAACTGTAGCTCTTAAGTTTTTTTTTAGCTCACCTTGCCAAAGGCAATGTGAGCTTTTGCCATCACTTGGCGTCCGTTAACGTTTCATATTTTAATCTTCTCCTCTGAAACCCCTCATCCAAATGAAGTGAAACTTGGTAGGAAGCATCTATGGAAGGTCATCTCTAAAGATTGCTCATTTTGTCGCGATCCATTAACAAACATGGCCATCATAGGCAATTCTTGTTTCTGATTAGCCGATTTTTAAAAATCTTCTCCTCTGAAACCACTTAGCCAAATGAACCGAAACTTGGTAGGAAGCATCTATGGCAGGTCCTCTATAAAGATTGCTCATTTCATCCCGATCCGTTTACAAACATGGCCATCATGCACAGGCAATTCTTGTTTCTGATTGGTTCATTTCTAAAGAATAATTTCCTCTGAAACCGCTTTGCCAAATGAATCGAAACATGGTAGGAAGCTTCATTGGAAGATCCTCTATAAAGATTGCTCATTTAGTTCCGATCCATTAACAAACATGGCCACCACAGACAATTCTTGTTTCCGATTGGTTGATTTCTAAAAAAGCGTCTCTAAAACCGCTTTGCCAAATGAATCAAAACTTGGTAGGAAGCATCCTTGGAAGGTCCTCTATAAAATAAAAGATTGCAAATTTAGTTCCGATCCATTAACAAACATGGCCACCATAGGCAATTCTTGTTTCTGATTGGCCGATTTTTAAAAATCTTCTCCTGTGAAACCACTTGGCCAAATGAACCAAAACTTGGTAGGAAGCATCTATGGCAGGTCCTTTATTAAGATTGCTCATTTCGTCCCGATCCGTTAACAAACATGGCTGTCACAGGCAATTCTTGTTTCTGATTGGTTAATTTCTAAAAAAATCTTCTCCTCTGAAACCTCTTGGCCAAATGAATCGAAACTTGGTAGGAAGCATCCTTGGAAGGTCTTCTATAAAGATTGCTCATTTTGTCCTGTTCCGTTAACAAACATGGCCACTATATGCAATTCTTGTTTCTGATTGGTTGATTTCTAAAGAATCTTCTCCTCTGAAACCGCTTGGCCAAATGAACCGGAACTTGGTAGGAAGCATCCTTGGAAGGTCCTCTATAAAGATTGTTAATTTAGTTCTGATCTGTTGACAAACATGGCTGCCACAGGCAATTCTTGTTTCTGATTGGTGTATTTTTTTAAAAATTGTCTCCTCTGAAACCGCTTGGCCAAATGAATCGGAACTTGGTAGGAAACATCCTTGGAAGGACCTCTATAAAGATTTTGCTAATTTAGTTCTGATTCGTTAATAAACATGGCCACCACAGGCCATTCTTGTTTCTGATTGGTCGATTTCTAAAAATCTTCTTTTCTGTACCTGCTTAGCCAAATGAACCGAAACTTGGTGGGAAATACCTATGGAATGTTCTGTATTAAGTTTCCTCAAAGCAGAATGAAAGGTGAGCAACACAGGCTCAGCCAACTGAGCCTCTAGTTTTTTGTGACCCTAGTTTATTGTCGCCAAAAAAATACAGTAAGAGCTACGGTTCCGCAGTTACATTTAATGAGGAATCTTAGAAGAGGACCCTAGGAACACCATTTTACAAAGTTGTAAATCATTTGGACATGAGGAGAAGATTATTTAAATTTTGGAAACAAGAATTAGCTGTGACAGCCAGTTTTTCCTAGATCAGGACGAAATTTGGAATTTCTGTAGAGGGCCCCTAAAACATCATTCGGATTTCTAGTTTCAGAGAAGATTAGTTTTTAATTTGACCAACAAGAAACCTGGATTTACTCTGCAACCATATTATGTGACAGACCTGAATAAAATAACATGACTTAGACTGGATTTTGAACATCATTTTGAAAGTTTTAAGGTCACCATCATGACTTGATTAACCGCTATGGAATATTTGTGTCGTAGTCACAATCCCACCCTCCTTTTCTCTTTCATAACTTGACACGAGTAACTCGACAGGTGCCACTAGTGAAGCAGGAACTAACCACTCTTCCGGGGCACACAAGTTCACCCCATATTTAGTGGAGTTCAAACTGCATCAGAGGTTTGATGAGATTGTTCACCTAGAGTGTGGTAGATCATGGGTTCAAGACGCGGTCTGGTTAAAACTTACTATAAAATTGGTATTTGCTGCTTCTCCGTTAAACACACGTCATTAATGAGTAAGAACAAAGACAGATTGACATGAAATCAGGATAATGTGTCCGAATGAAGCGACATGTCTACTAGCGCACTGTTGTGTCAGTGAGCTAGCACCATAAAAATCCAACTAAGCATGATGGTCTAGTACAAAAAAGACCTCATTTTCATCTCAACGAAATGCAACATGCTCTTGTCATGATATAGGTGAAAAATTGGTCACTTGGCTTCGTGTTGTTCAATCTTTAATTTTTTATTTTAGTGTTTTGTGGATTGTCTCCTTTCATTTATGGCTTCTGATTACCCTTTCGGTATCTTCAACATTTCTCCCATACATCTTGATATTTAGTTGATATTTACAGGACACTTCCATACATCATTCCTGCAAAAATGACGGAAGACGTAATACATAATTTTAGATAAAAAACGAAGGACCAACACGTAGCCGTACAACAAGAAAGATACAAAGAAACTATTTAAAACAAACACAAAAAACTAAAGATGAGCATCACAAACCCCACAAAAAAAACAGAGGTGAACTTGGGTGCTCCGGAAGAGTATGCAGTTCCTGCTGTACTAGTAAAAATGATCGCAGTGATATAACTGAAATAATGTTACAGTCAGCGTTGCACCAATAACAATATAATGAAATACAAAAAAATTATACCAATGTTGTTTCATAAAATTTGAAATAAATAATCAGCAAAAATTGACCTTATTTACAACTACCTGCAATTTAAAGTGTCATGATCATTTTGGGGTTCAAAAACTTTAATATTTTCTGTTGATTCTTGAAATAATAAAATAAACAGACAATAAACTGATACATTTATAACATAATTATAAGCATTAACAAACATGGCATACAGTATTTACTTAGGATTATTTTTCTGAATATCATTGACTAGTCTCTGTAACCACGTGTGATCAATCGTGGTCATATTTCCTGATAAAATTATTGGGTCAGTGGAGTTGACGATGGCTGGATTATTTGGAGAATGACATTTGATAAAACTTTGGTTATTAATTGGAATTCTATGTCGTTGAATAGTCTCATTAACTAAAGCTTTTCTGTGACCTTGAACTGGACTAACATCGTCTACTTGAGTGTCAAGTGTTTTTTTCACATTTCGTTTTTTCTTAGACTTTGATATTTTGATTGGAAGTACAAGGATTCCAGGACTTTCTGTGCCTGGAAGTTTTAAAGTATCTGATCTCTCCATTTCTTTTGAAATTGTCATCGTGTTGGATCTTTGCATTTCTTCCGTAAGTTTAAATGTGTCGGACCTTTCAAGTGACTGTGTTTGACCATAAATTAATGTATCGGATCTTTCTATTGGTGTAAAAGGAAGTGTCATTGATCTTGTCACAGTATCTGGTTGGTCTATTGCATTATGGGTATTTTTGGTTTTTCCTGTTAAAGTTTGTAGAATCTGTCTAACTTCATTATCATCATCTGACACGTAACTTTCAGACGATACATTTCTACGCTTTGCTGGGCTATCCGTAGATCTATCCTCGTCTATCACAAGTTGCCCATCTCCGAAATTTAAGTAACTGTCCTTTCTTATTCTCTTATCCTTCTGTTTTTGACCTTTTGGCACAAACTTTTCATGGTCCGTTATGACCTTTGGTATAAGACTTTGTTGTTCGTTATCCTTATCTTGGTCCATTATCAATATGGACCCTAAACTTAACGTATTACTAGAATAAACACTTTCACCACCATCACGTTGAATAGGGTTAATTTGTAAACTTAATTGAAGATGTGTTTGGTCATTGTTCAAATTGTTCTGTTTATCAGATGTTGAGTTTGTGTACATTGTTATGACATCACTTAAAGGCAGAGAAAAACTCATATATTCAGATGTTAATACCGGAGTTGTAATTCCCGATGTTACCACATGAGGGTTTATTTTTCCAGTTTCATTAGCTCTTGTTTTCTCAACAACATTCTGTGATGACGCGGCAGGCTGACTGACATTCTGTGATGACACGGCAGGCTGACTGACATTTTGTGATGAAGATGATTTACTGACATTTCGTGATGTTGTCGTTTTACTGACATTATTTGATGACATCACATATTTACTGACATTTTGAGATGTTATCGATTGATTATCATTCTGTAAAGTGTTGATTTCATTTGGTGATTGCGATGCAGTTGAAAGTTTCTTCATTTCTGCTTTTTTCAACTTATTTCTTTCAGAATTTACAGTTGTAGCTGATGTACTATCTTTCTGTGATGACAAACGAGTAGCTGATTTTGACTCTGACCTTGTCATGATTTTATTTACTTCTGATTGGTTAAAACGTTTGTTTCCAGATTGATTTCTACTGACTTTTGATTGGACAGAATTTTTATGAACAGATGATTGAATGTTCTGGCTGGCATTTGATTGGTTGATTTGTTTGTTTGCTATTGATTGGCTTATTCCTTTTGAAACTGGCTGTTGACTGGAAGATTTATTCTCATTTGAATCGCTGATATCTGACAACGGTGTGGCGGTATAAAAAGACTGCAGTGTTGAATTTGTAGATGCAGACACAACAATATTTGGTAAATTTGAAGAATATTCAGTAGACATGTGCGTAGTTGCTGATGACATATTACTTGTGGTTGTTGTAACAACGGTCATATTTGGCGGCGACAAATATTTGGTGGTATTACCTGGCACATTTGATCTCTGTGAGGCAGAGGTTAAATTAGTTCCTCTTCCAACAGGTGCAGACGATGTGATGTTCACATGACTTGCAGCTGACCCTGCTACATTTGAACTATTACCGTCCTCTCTTATTTTCCTGTATGAATTAGTTGTTAACATTAGGTTCGCCTTTTGGTCTGCATTTCTTAATAACTGATTCTGTGCCACTCCCGTTGGAGCGTTGTGCGGCCGTGTTACATGTAGCTTTGCAACATTCTCCAGTGAAGATGGCATTCTCATTTCAACCACCTGTACATTTGACAAAACTTCTGCTACCTGAGAACCATGGTAACCGGCTGGCATGTTTACATTCTCTACAAGAATTACTTCCTTTCCAGATTGTAACGCATTATTCATTCCAGTTTTTTCCTCATTTACTATTTGAACTACCTCCCCTGATGGAAGCTGCTGGAAGGTTATCATATTTTGTTCTGCTTGTGATGTAATTATGTTTCCTTGGTAGTTCGGTTGCTGAGTAAGAATAATTTGCTGTGGCGACTGAATTATTTGTTGCTGAGCTTGAATTATCTGCTGGTTAGGTGGAATTATCTGCCGAGGAGGTTGAATTATTTGCTGGTTAGGCTGAATTATGTGCTGGGGAGCCTGAATTATTTGCTGATTAGGCAGAATTATCTGCCTGGGAGGCTGCATTATTTGCTGGTTAGGCTGAACAATCTGTCGTGGAGGCTGAATTATTTGCTGGTTAGGCTGAACTATCTGTCGATGAGGCTGAATAATTTGTTGGGGCGTTTGGATTATTTGCTGTGATGACTGGTTTATCAAGTTATTTTGTTGAGGAACCAGAGAAAATGTTGGAGATGAAAATATTAACTGTGAAGTATTATTCATCATTCCGACTGTTCCCATCTGTTGTCCAACAACACTGTTTGCCATCCCAACAACTCCAGTCTGTTGTTGTCCTACAACATTGTTGCTTAGCCGAATAGGTACACTACTTGTTGTCATAGTTGTTTGTGGAGTACACACTATATTTAATCCTCCTTGATTTTGAATACTGTCAGTATACTGTGATACTGGTATATCAGATTCAAAATTACGGCTTTGACTGTTCCCTATATTACTTCCTGTTCTACTCCCAGACTGGGAATCAGGTTTACTGGTACCCATTAGAAGTCCCATATTGTGCAAGGTTTGTTGTAGTGATCTTTGTGTATTTTGGATTTGCATATTTAACTGGTTATTAATCTGCTGCAGAAGAACCATGTTCTGAAAGATAGAAATAACATGCATTAAGGCTTATTTTTTCTGGTTTCAAAAATTTGCATGTCGGATGAAAAACAATATTTCTGTTACATTACAATGACCATCAGCAAACTATGAACCACATAAATGGTACAATGGCTAGCATTTTCACCTTGAGTGTGGTAGATAGTGGGGATTCGAGTCAAACCAAACACTATAAAATAGGTTTTTGCAGCTTCTTTGCTATAAAGCATGTAGTATTAAGGAGTTAGTGCAAAGGCTGGCACAGAATCAGGATGTGCCTGAGTGCAGCGACATGACTGTCCACCAACTGTTGTTTCAGGGAGCAGCAGTGTGTTTTGAATAACTCATTATGTGACATGGTCTCCAGGACGGATACAAAATCTGGCGTTTTATTAGTCATAGTTCAACCAAATTAACAACTTTATTAGTCCTTCTTGGGTTTCAGGAGGAGGAGAGGTGACCATACAGGTTGATTACAATCAAGTTTATATTGTTTGTTTGATGGTGTTTAACGCCACTTTCAACAATATTTCAGTTATATCCTGGCGGTCAGTTTTATTGCTGGAGGAAACCAGAGGACCCGTAGAAAACCACCGACCTGTCGCAAGTTACTGACAAACTTTATCACACAATATTGTACACCTCGCCCTGATCGAGATTTAAACTCACAACTTCAAGCTTATAGTTGTGCTAATAAGAAAAACTGTAAATGCACTTTCCTACACAGTCATATGTCAATCTATGTCCAGCGGATATTGTCATTCTGGATTTCTGATTACCACCAAAAAAAACCCAACCATTTTATACAGGACCTTCGAATTCTTCATAATGTCAACCGGCAGGTTAAATGAAGATGAAACACCTGCAGATGATATATATACCTTAACATAAGAAAAGAGAGGTAAAATTAACCAAGTTTCATACTGATTTTCTGCCGTGACAGTCTAGTTACCTCCCTTACCTGGCTTTGATTTTCTCTCTTCTGAGTTACCTCCCTTACCTGGTTTTGATTTTCTCTCTTCTGAGTTACCTCCCTTACCTGGTTTTAATTTTCTCTCTTCTGAGTTACCTCCCTTTCCTGCTTTTGATTTTCTCTCTTCTGAGTTACCTCCCTTACCTGGTTTTGATTTTCTCTCTTCTGAGTTACCTCCCTTACCTGGTTTTGATTTTCTCTCTTCTGAGTTGCCTCCCTTACCTGGTTTTGATTTTTCTCTCTTCTGAGTTACCTCCCTTACCTGGTTTTGTTTTTCTCTCTTCTGAGAAAATGTCTAGACGAGCTTTCAGAAATAGTAGCAAAATATGACTCTTGTAACATTGTGTTAACTGGTGATCTAAATGCATCTTTTATTAGACCAAAACCAACAGTTAGAGATAAACTTTTCATGCAGGATATTGTGGAAATGGGATTTATACTGCCAGAAAAATACCCAAGGGATAGTACCTTTCACCACTTTAACGGTTATAGTGTATCTCAAATTGACTATATTTTACCTTTTAAACATTGTGATTTTATAACTGATATAAAGATACACCATAGAGAAAGCCTGAATACCTCAACTCATGATCCTGTCTCGGGGAAATTCATTATAAAGCCATATATAAATGCATGTCAAAATGAAGAACAACCAATCAACTTTAAACTAAATTGGAAGAAATGTGATGTTCAAAACTATCAAAAACTTGTAACTGATCAAATTACAGATATGGACTTACTTAGTATCATAGATTGCGAAGAGCAAATCTCGAAATTGATAAAAATTCTAAATAATAGTGCAGATAAGTGTTCAAAAAAGTCAAAAAGTCGGTCCAAGAGGTCAAATCCATGGACTCCAGAAATAAACTCATTATGTAAGTTAAGCAAAAGAAGTCATTGGAAATGGAGGGAAAATGGAACTCCGAAAAATAAGGAGTCCATTATGGATGGGCTGTATTACTGCCAAAAGGAATTTACGTCGAGCTCAACGACAGGAAGAAGCTAGAAAAAGAAATCAATTATACTCAGATATTATGGAATCGCATAAGATTAATGACAAACTTTTCTATAAAATAGTTAATTCACAGAGAGATTGTAGAGCACAAAAACTAACTCAACTTCAAGTCGATGGTGAAATGCTACAAAAATCAGATGACATAGCAGAAGGGTGGGTAAGATACTTCCAAAATTTAAGTAAGCGATTGGCAAGTGATAACTTCAATGCAAAGTATCAAGAATTTGTTCGACTAGATTATAAAGAAATTGAACACTTTTGTCGTAACAATTATAAATCAGATACAGAATTTGTGAGTCTAGAATTATTGGACAAATTAGTGTGTGAAATGAAAAATGGCAAATCCCAAGATGAACAATTATTATCTGCTGAACACTTTAAATTCGGTGGGCCATCTCTTGTATATTTATTGAAGTCTATTTTTGAAAAAATATTTAAAGAAGGAACTGTACCAAAATGTTTTAAATCTGGAATAATTACTCCTGTATATAAGAAACAGGATAAACTAATAAATAATCCTAATTCCTACAGAAGGATAACTGTGTCAAGTGTTATCGGAAAATTGTTTGAGAAAGTAATTCTACATAAAATTAGTCCGTTACTGAAAGAGAGTCAGAACCCCCTACAGAGAGGTTTCAGCAAGGATGTCGCACCTACTAATGCTAGTCTATTGTTAACCGAGGCAATAGCAGAATCTCTAGACAATAACAAATCTTTATATGCAGCCTACATTGATGCTTCAAAGGCCTTTGATGTTGTATGGCATGAATCAATGTTACGTAAACTTTTCTACACTGGAATAAGTAAGGAAACATGGATATTGACAAAGATGCTTTATCAAGATTTACACTCTAAGGTTAAATGGGAGGGAAAAATATCTAGTCCATTTTATGAACAACAAGGTGTCCATCAGGGTGGAATATTATCCCCGGAATTATATAAAGTCTTCATAAACCCGTTATTAGATTTCTACAAGAATAACTATCTTGGTTTCCGAATTGGTTCCATTCAAGTTAACAGTCCGACCTGTGCTGATGACATTGTTCTATTAGGACGATCACAGTTAGAACTTCAAACAATGCTACTAGGCCAAGAACAATATGCGAATGACGAAAGATATATAATTAGCGAAGCCAAAAGCAAGGTAATGATCTTCAACCAAAAGAAACAACATATTGATGAAAATTTTACACTTCACGATCGCCAAATAGCTCATACAGAATCTTATACCCACATTGGAATTGATAGAAAACTACGAGGACATGACCTGATAGAAAAGAGAATCAAACTTGCACGAAGAACAACATATACGCTGATGGGTACCGGAATGCATGGGTATAATGGAATAAACCCCAGTGTTATTATACGTATGTGGAATATGTATGTCAGACCAAGAATGTTATTTGGACTTGACTGTGTATTACTTTCTAAGAAGGACTACTCAAAACTATCATCATATCATAAATCCTTTTTGAAGATGATCATGAATCTGTCAGAGCGCACAGCGGATGCTGCTATTTATATTCTATCTGGTGAACTACCATTAGAATCATTCATACACTCTCAAATACTTTTGAAGTTGTGTTCCATTATTAGATATGGAGGGATTGAAAAGGAATTATGTGTGCGACAGGTGTTAATAAAAGACATCTCTTCACACAGCTGGTTTTTATATGCAAAGGAAATTCTGGACTTTTATGATCTTCCATCTGTCTTTGAGCTGATATCTGTCACCCCCTCAAAAGAGAAATGGAAAACTTGTATAAAGAATATGATTCATGAATATTGGAAAATGCAAATTGAAAAATGGTCTGTAGGTAAATCTACTATCAGATACTTGATTCCAAGGACGAAAGAAAATGTAACTGTACACAATGTTTGGAAAAATGCAGGCATGAATCGGATAGCTATTATGAAAGCGAGCACAAAGGCCAAACTATTATCTGGCACATATATCTTGCAACAAACACAGTCGAAATTCAAAAAGAGACAAATCTCAGCAATATGTTTAATGTGCAATAGTGATATTGAAGACACTCCTCACTTTCTAATAAAATGTCCGTCATTGGAACGAACTAGACAACCATTTATAGATAAAATTAAAGCACTACTAAATACAGTGGATAAGGAACTTTACAAGAGTATTTTTAAAAATGACATTAGACTCACTCAGTTAATACTGGATGTCACCAGCCCTACTCTTCCAATGAGGTTTCAAACAGATGAACTGATACATGAAATTGAATCTCTTACAAGAGGACTGTGCTTTGCATTACATCATGAGCATTGCAGACTGCTAGATATTGCTGTAAGGCCTTATTGACATGGGTATCCTCAGGGCTCCTGTCATTACTAGTTCTATATGGATGTTAAATAAAATTATACCTTTTAAGAATAAGAAATGGATACAGTTAAACTTAATTTTACCTTTTTAAGAATAAGAAATGGTTACAGTTAAACTTAATTTTACCTTTTATGAACTAAGAAATGGTTATAGTTAAACTTAATTTTACCTTTTAAGAATAAGAAATGGTTACAGTTAAACTTAATTTTACCTTTTAAGAATAAGTAATGATAAATTTATTATAAATTTTGCCTTAAGGATAAGACTATGGTCATTTTAATATATTTTACTTTTTATGGATAGAATAAGTCGATTTTACCTTTTAAAGATAAAGATTAATTTAATAAAACTTTAATCTGAATTTTTAGTATGGATGTTATTAAAGTCGACCTATACCTTTAAGGATATGATTATGGCTACTTTATTATATTTTACCTTTTAAGGATAAGACAACTGTCAATTTTACTTTTTAAAGAAAAGGGTTAATTTAATAAAAATTCTGTCTGATTTTTAAGTGTGGATGTTATTAGAGTCGACCTACACCTTTAAGGACATGACTGTGGTCACTTTGTTATATTTTACCTTTTAAGAATAAGACATCTGTCAATTTTCCTTCTAAAGATAAGGGTTAGTTAAATAAAAATTTAGCCTGATTTTTAAAATATGGATATTATTACAATACCTAGTATAAATTCTTCAATACTTGTTAGGTGGTTTTATCTTTTAAAAATTGAGAGATCCTAATAAATCAAGGGTGCTCGACATATATATACTAGGGTGACATACATGTATGAGCATAAACCATTGTGTTAACTGAAGGAAATGGAAATGAACAATTTATATTATCAGTGAAAGGCTGATCAAATGCTTTGTCCAAGGAACTGCAGAATACTGCTTATGCAGCTTACATAGATACATTGTATATAAATTACAAACTGTGAATATGCGAAATTATATCTGCGGTGGCGGAATACATGTATAAATCATATTAACGGTGGTGGTTACCGATAGAAACTAGTGGTGGAGGTTATTGGTCTTTTAAATTCCTGAATTATACTGAACTTAGATTCCTGAATTCTGAAATTGGTGAAGAATTTTCCTGAACTAATTGATACATATTAGCAGCACACTTGCAAAAGTGGTTCTCCGAGTAGCAGAGGGATATACACATAAAGAAGAAGAAGGTTGCCTCCCTTACCTGGTTTTGATTTCCTCTCTTCTGAGTTACCTTCCATACCTGGTTTTGATTTTCCCTCTTCTGAGTTGCCTCCCTTACCTGGTGTTGATTTTCTCCCTGTTGTGATGACAATGTTTGTTGAAGTAGCTGCTGTTGTAAATGTTGTTGTTGCTGTAGTTGTTCTTGTTGTTCTGTCACTTGTTGTTGAAGTTGATGTAAATGTTCTCTCTGCTTATCCAACTGAAACAAAACACATTTTTTTTAAATTAAAATCAGAGGCTCTAGGGAACCTGTAATAAGATTAGCTCAAATCTTTAGCCTTAATCAATAAACCATCAATATTTTAGTAGTCTTTTGACCTTGAGCATACCTGATGAAGGTTATTCCAATCTTTTGACTATGAGCATACCTGATGAAGGTTATTCCAGAAATTTGTTGTGCACTATAAATTAGATATCTATGTTATTATTGTATTCTATTTGAAATTTGCTTCCAATTTGTTCAGAGGGTTCAAGTACAATGTACATGTATCTAAAAAAAACAGAGGCCCCCTAGGAGTCTGTAGTATTTCTTTTGCTTTGATTAGTTTTGTTTTTTTGTTTTTGGGGGGTGGGGCGTTGTATTACACAACTGAACACAATGTGGTTTTAATTTAAACAACAGATTTCTCTTTTCCATAGATATGACAACCCTGATTTTTATCATGTTGATAGTTGCATTACTTTTACAGTTTTGGCCTCTATTCTAATAATGTTCGGGGGTCAACCATCCCCCTTTTTTCCAAACCTCCATAGAAATTAAAAAAATATATATAACACTACAGCCAATTAGATATTGCTTTGATCGCTGATGGCCATATTGGATGTTGAATCAGTACGCATTAACAATTCCTATGTAAAGTTTTGGTACAAATATTTCAGTAGTTATTGAGAAAAAGATTGAAATGTTAAAAGTTTACAGACAATCGATACCAATTGATTGAAAAAGTTTCACAAGAACTTTATGTCCTGGTAAACTTCTAATTATACCAGAGTCAACTTTGACATTTGCCAGCAAATGTCAGTACATCCCACAATTATTCAATTTCAAACTATTTAGAGTTTGGGTATGGTGTTTAACCCCACTTTCAACAATATTTTAGCTTTATCGTGGCGGTCAGTTTTATTGTTGGAGGAAACCGCAGTATCCGCAGAAAACCACCGACCTATTGCAAGTCACTGACAAACTTTATCACATAATGTTGTGTATCAAGTAAACCTCGCCACGAACGGGCTTCGAACTCACAACTTGGTGAAAGGCACTTATTCAAACTATTTAGAAATTCTCTTTTACATAATATATGGATGGTATCACTATTTTTAAGCTGCTATTTTGAACCATTTTTTGTTGTTGCAAGGTTTGGTTACTAATTCAAGCAAATTGTATTTGTTAAACCTGATTTCCAATCGTTTATACACCTTGACAGATGTTTTTTTCATAACAAGTAAAATTTAAGGGGAGGTCATTCTAAATGCTTTAACATAATACATTGTATCAACTGCAATTTTGAAGGTTAAGGTTATGGTACTTAACCCCACTTTCAACAATATTTTAGTTATATCGTGGTGGTCAGTTTTATTGGTGGAGGAAATCGGTACCCGGAGAAAACCTATGACCTGTCACAAGTCACTGACAAACTTTATCACATTATGTTGTATCGGGTACACCTCGCCTGAGCGGTGTTCGAACTCACAACGTTAGAAGTGATAGGCACTGATTGCATAAGTAGCTATAAATCCAACTACCATACGTTCACGACCACGAAGTTTGAATATTTTTTCTTTTCACAAAAAATTGTCAAAAAGATATATTCATGGTTTGGTTATTACAATGTATTTCAATCAAACCAATGATGGGATCCAAAGCCTCCACCTCTTGCAATAATCTGAATTTATCAGGGATAATTCAATTACTCAAATATTTTGAAGCATAATCACTGGTCCCTTCAACTTCGACACAACAAGGTTCAACTGTATTTAATTAAAAATATTAGTTTTATTTGGAGAAATTCATCATTTTAGAATACTTACAATGTTTGTTTGCATCTCAGATAACATTTTCTGCATAGGTGATGGTTCTACAAAATAACATAAAAGTCATCAAATGCTAACACATGGTTAATTACAGTTGTTCCTTCTCCACGGGTCAATTTATATGAAATCTTGTCATTTCAGGTTTGTACCGCAACTGATTTGTATTTAGTAGTTTCAATGACAACACACAAATTTTCTCATTAGCAGGAATGAATAGATTATGAACGATACAATCTGATTAGTCAATATATCTTTATGATTTTACAATGGGAATTACTATAACAGGGATGGTTGTAGCTAGAACATTAAATAACTGAAAATCAATGAAAAATAGTTGAAACCATCTACACCCCCTTTCAAATGGTTCATTTTGACCTGTTCTGACTGTGTCTAGCAACTTTTGGCAATTTCTCTCTAGAGGAAAATATCTGAAATCAGTTAAATAACTGACAAAAATCATCCCTGCTAGCTTGATACTTCTAATGGTGGACTATTAGTGCCGAAGGGTATCATCCATCCAGTAATCAGTGTTTCGACACTAATATGCTTGACGATATATTCATTACTGAAATTTACAGTTCCAAAATAATACAATTATTGTTAAAACTAAAATTCATCTCCCTCGAGCATACAGTAAACTTAGCCGATATTGGCAATCACTTTTATCAAGATCCTTTGGTTTTCATACTCCAAAAGACTTTTAAGTTATTTGGCTTTCCAATCTTTTGACTATGAACATGTTGACCAATCGGACTGCAGACCTTGGCATGTATTCAGTTTTAAAAAGTAGGGTCTTCGCTGACTGGTCGGTTGAAAAGATGAACCTTGACAAGATTCCAAACAGGATATAGTTAGAAGTTAGTGTATTGCCAAATTTTTGTTTAAAGGTATAATAACATTTAATTTTAATTAGATTGTCATTGATCAAATTCCGAGACGGAACAGATTCATAATCCAAGGCCTTCGATCCAGATGACCCTACACTACCCTAGTGCTATGCTACATACGACAGGGACACACACCAACACTGACCCAACAACGACAGGTTCGTTTAAGCGAAAAGCCAGCAGAAAACAGACAGAGCATTAATCTCTGTTCACAATACCTGCAGAAGGTAGCCGGACAATAAATCCCAACAACTAACTAAATTAGACTGTCATACCTGTAGCTTTCTTTTTAACGTTTTCGTGGAATTTTTTCAGTCCATGAGTGGGAGGTTCTCTGTCTCCTCCTGTGTGTAGCATCTGTTGGTTCACTTGTACGACTGTAGTCCTAGAACACCCTGTGACTGCTGTGATAAATGTGTAGCAGTTCTTTCTAGCACATGCTGTAAATAAAACAACAAGAACAAAATATTACTGAGTGGTAAAAGCTGAGTGACAAAAGTTGTGTAGTAGTCAATGCATCAGGGATCAAATGTCACCTTGCAATGAAAAAAACAGAAACAATTTGTTGAGGATTAAAGAACACAAGGTTCCAAATAATTTGTACAAGTGAAAATTATATCTGCTCACTTTATTTTATTTTATTTTTTTTTTTTTTATGCATCATGCTGCTACTAATTTTTATAGTACTACTAGAACTCTGCCTTAATTAAATTGTGGATTGAATGGGTCTCTGTGCTTGGTAGAACTAAAATACAACCATTATAACTATATTTCTTACTAAATGTGATTTTTTTTTTTTTGTATTGTCCTATCCAATGAAAAAATCATTATGTGAATCAATTGTATATTGTGATTTGTTATTGATTATACTGCTCATTGTGGGCGTCTTGATTGACAATAAAGCATTTGTTTGTTTGTAACTTTCCTTGGGATTTATTTTTAACATCGTATGACATATCAGTTTTTATTATTTTGGATAGAGGGCAGGGCTGCTGGATAAAATTTTGAAAGGACTGGTTTAAATTCACTCAATGATTTCCAGAGAAAAAGATTAAAATGTGAAATGGATGCCAGCAGATACCAACAGCTCACGTGATCCTTGGAAAGGTGTACAGTAGTCCCACTTGTCAATAGGCCACTCCTTCTGCAATGAAAAAGTGACCTGACAAGAGGGTGGTGCCCTCTCTTGATGATGACCCACATTATCACAGTGCATCTGAAATCTGTTCTGGTATCAGAAGCAGCCTTTTTCGGGGTGATCTTATGAAAAAGGAGCTACAGGACTGTATTAAATACAACCTAATATAGTAAACATATATCAGATATTTTTCTGACTTACCAGATGGAGTCAACATTTCAGCAATTACTCTCCTGGCCTCTAACTGACCTTGCCTTGACCTTCTTCTCCATTCCTCTAAAAGTGTTCTGTGAGTAAGAGCCATCTTAAAAAATTTAATTAAACACGGTATCATTATTTATGTTTTCATTACAACAATAAATAGTCATTCAATAAAGGGGCTGTCGTGGTCGCATGGTAGTTGGATTTACAACAACCTGTGCAATCAGTGCCTATCACCACTAAAGTTGTGAGTTCAAACCCTGTTCATGGCAAGGTGTACTTGATACAACATTATATGATAAAGTTTGTCAGTGGTTACCTTCAGGTACTCCGGTTTCCTTCACCAATAAAACTGACCAGCCACGATATAACTGAAATATTGTTGAAAGTGGCGTTAAACGCCATAAACCCAAACCCATAAAATTTGTTTTTCCTAATAATTGGAAATTTGGCCTTGACATCGTCATAATTTTTTACACAGTATATTTCTTGCATACATCAAACATAACATAACACAAAGAAATCATTGCTATTCAATCTGCTTCAGGTAACCTTAGTCAATTCTGTTTAGGGTCTTTGGTTTACTAGCTCCCAAAAACTTTCAATTATTTGGTTTTCCAATATTTTGACTATAAGCTGTTGAAGGTTATTATAGAAACTAAATTATATATCTACTTTTTTATTACAATTGTTAAAGGGATATTAAAGGGATATTAAAGCTCATTTTGGTAATTTTTTGTATCTCATGAAAACTTGCAATTGGTTCAATAAATGATATTTATGAAAAATTAACCCGGTTTTTATCAATGAAACTTTGTAAAAGTGACATAATTCGGTGATAATTCTGTCATATCTTGCGGTTTTTCCATTAATTGAATTTTTGCTTCCTGGACAAAAATGTATTTCGACCCTTTTAAGTGATATTTTAACGATATTAGGGATTATATGGTCGTGCAAAGTATTTTTGGATTGTTTTTACAATTAAATTGAAAAGAAACAACCTTCGTCACGAGTTGAAAAAATATATGTTAAAACGAGCTTTAATATCCCTTTAAGACACCTTAGATTATTTGGCTTTCCAATCTTTCGATTTGAGAGTACCTGATGAAGGTTGTTGCAGAAACGTGTCATGTGTACTAAATTTGATGTCTATGTTTTTATTACAAATAATATATCCAGAGTATTTCATTTACCTTTAGGCTTGTATCCAATCTAAGAGGAAATGCAACACAATATTATTCTAAATGCTGTGTGCTTAGCGAAGAAGCAACAAGATGTTGCACGCTATTTCGTGCTAAGAATACCCCCCACTCGTTCATTTGTAAGTCGTGCGGTAAACAGGAAGTAGATGTGCAATAATTTCTTCCAGTAGAAGCTGAGATATCTGTTACGAAAGTGTGAACGGACGGACGGACGGACTAACGAACGGACGGACAAGTTGATTGCAATATAGCCCCCTCTCTATGAGTGGGGGTATAATAAATACCAATTTTAAAGTCTTTGGTTTTATCCCTTCTACAACACTCAAGGCGAGCATGCTAACCATTACACCACAGATGCGGTTATAATGAATAAGGATTTTAAATTAATATAAAAATGAATACATTACCATTACACAATTATCAACACAGCATCGTTTCTTTGCCATATCGTCAAAAGATGGGAGAAGTCCAAGTCGTGCTTTTCCTTTTATTGGTGTGGCACGGAATCTTTTCTGTGAAGACAAAAAAATGAAAATAAATTATAGTTTTATAATCATAGAATGCAAAAAAAAAAAAGATATGGAAATGAGTCTATGATCCCAGAGGCCTGTAAGTATTTGTCTGATTAATAAACTGACCATGCTTTTAATGACACTTTCAACAATATTTCAGTAATTTTGTGCAAGATGGTTTTTTTTGTGGAGGAAAACACAATAACATGAGAAATAAAAATAAAATGCTCTCAACTCACTGGCAAATTATGGTTGCATTGTCCACCAATGAGAAGCAAACTCATATTTTCATATCAAAATCAGACTTAAAAATAAAACTTATTTGTCAATATAAAGACAAAACAAAGAATAAAGTTAAAAATATGTAGTCTTACAACACTGTGAATCAGAATCGTCCACAAGGTTTAAAAATCAATGGTAGGGTAAGACACTAATGTATGACTGATTAGATGATGTTTCCAACGATCTGTGTACTACTACTAAAAACTGATAAATACTATGTCTTATTCTCTCTTTCTCTCTCATTTTTATAATGTAACTGTTTTAGCAATTTGATTTTTTGGAGTAATTGATGGAAAGTCAAGTTGTCAGATATATCTTTCAAAGGGAGAAAACTCCTCAGGATCAAACACTGCAATATTTATCTCCCCTTTTTTGTTATATAGAAATTTCCACAAATAAAAATGGAAGTAGGTAAAAATGACAAATTTCAAAAGAACTTCTAGATTTCATAGTTTACCTCTTCAGTCTTAAGTCTTTTATGTAAGAAGTTATTGGAATAAGATAGAATTTTCTGGGTAGCTCTTTCACATAAGTTAAGCCCAAATTTCAGATGCTGTCGCTTTGATAATACAAATGCTGCAAACTTTTCTGACTTCTTGTGTCCATTTCCAAGTCCTATAACACCAGAAGTTCTGAAAAAAACAAAGGCAAAATAACAATTTTGAAATTGGGAACACTAGTGGATTTTATCCTTGATACCTTATCAAAAGATTGTTTTCATGGTTGTTTCAAATCTACAATATTTTGACAGTTTGTTCAAATTTAAAGTTTGTAAAAATAAAACCCATATAACAATGTTTTAATTGATTTTTTTTTTATCATAATCTTAAAAACACAGAAATAATCTCACTGATACTAATAATTGTACAAACACAATTGAATGTGCATATAATATATTTAGTCCATTTAAAATAGAATGACCTTTTACTAATTAACCTGTGTAGATATAGTCATGGCCTTTTACTAATTAACCTGTGTAGATATAGTCATGACCTTTTACTAATTAACCTGTGTAGATATAGTCATGACCTTTTACTAATTAACCTGTGTAGATATAGTCATGACCTTTTACTAATTAACCTGTGTAGATATAGTCCGAAGTAAAATTTATATGGGTTTGGGGTTATGGTGTTTAGTGCCACTTTCAACAATATTTCAGTTATAGATTATAAAAATACTTCTGTATATATAGTAGTTCACTTCTTATAAAGCCATCCCTTCTGTAATGAAAAAATGGTCTTATAACAGGGTGGCACAATTTAGTAGTATGTCAATATCTCACAGCATCTGAAATCTGTCATGATAAGAGGCATGGCATTTAAAGGGAGACTATTGTATGCAAATTAAGAGCAAATCACGTCCATTTTTTATGCACTAGTTGCACACTTGTATCTCAATAGACTACTGGCCCCTCCGATAAAGTTTGTCGGTGACTTGCGGCAGGTGAGTGGTTTTCTCCTGTTTTCTTCCACCAATAAAACTGATCACCACGATATAACTGAATTATTGTTAAAAGTGGCATGAAACCCCATCCCAAGCTGATCATCTTATGAATTTCATTTTTTGCAAAACATTATATTTTTCTTACTTTTTGACTTTTTTCTCTGGACTCTGATCAGCAGTCTCCTTGCCACTTCCAACAGAACTGTTTTCCAAATTTTGATCCAGACATTGTTCAGGGTTTTGGTCAGAATTTCCACTGTTGTTTTTCTGCTGTTGCATACCTTTATCCATTTCATCCTCCGCAGGTTGATAGCATTTCAATGCACTCAGTCTTCTTGCTTCTGATGCCATGGCACTTAGTTGTGATGCTCGTCTCTGAGACTCGCTGTCTTCACCTAGTAAGAAAGAATATATATCTAGCATTGAATTTCTTGGAAAAATTCTTAATATAGAAAGACCCTATGATCTATAATCTAATGTCATCTTATGTAAACGTTAGAGAAGACCAAAGGGGCAATCAAAAATGGACAATCTAGAGAACCTGGCAACATAGGGTACACAAGACGAAGGCAAACAAAACAAAAACACAACACAATAATGTGTTGGACAACACTATACGTAAACAAACATAAATAACATAAGCAAGACATTAGCCTCTTACAAACAACTGGAGGTAAAGATGACATTAGCCCTCTTACAAACAACTGGAGGTAAAGATGACATTAGCCCTCCTACAAACAACTGGAGGTAAAGATGACATTAGCCCTCTTACAAACAACTGGAGGTAACGATGACATTAGCCCTCTTACAAACAACTGGAGGTAAAGATGACATTAGCCCTCCTACAAACAACTGGAGGTAAAGATGACATTAGCCCTCTTACAAACAACTGGAGGTAAAGATGACATTAGCCCTCCTACAAACAACCGGAGGTAAAGATGACATTAGCCCTCCTACAAATAACCGGAGGTAAAGATGACATTAGCCCTCCTACAAACAACCGGAGGTAAAGATGACATTAGCCCTCCTACAAACAACCGGAGGTAAAGATGACATTAGCCCTCCTACAAACAACTGGAGGTAAAGATGACATTAGCCCTCCTACAAACAACCGGAGGTAAAGATGACATTAGCCCTCCTACAAACAACTGGAGGTAAAGATGACATTAGCCCTCCTACAAACAACCGAAGGTAAAGATGACATTAGCCCTCCTACAAACAACCGAAGGTAAAGATGACATTAGCCCTCCTACAAACAACCGGAGGTAAAGATGAACCAAACATCGTTTATATATTAGGGTGATAATGCCTTTTACCATCATCAGCAAGCCGTCGTGGCCATGATCATATGGTAGTTGGATTTACAACTACATGGGCAATCAGTGCCTATCACCACTTAAGTTGTGAGTTCGAATTCCACTCATGACGAGGTGTATAACATTATATGATAAAGTTTGTCAGTGACTCGCAGTAGGTTGGTGGTTTTCTCCACCAATAAAACTGACTGCCACGACGTAACTGAAATATTGTTGAAAGTGGCATTAAATACCCTAACCCTAACCCAATTTATCGTTAACATTATGAAAGTACTCACATTCAATCAATCATTAATTTGTTGTTATTGCATGGCTATATACTTTACTGTATAAACTTTGTGCTATTGTGATGAAAATAAAGAACCGCTACCCTCAGATTTGTTGAGTTTCATTATTGGTATAATTACAGACAAGATACAATAAAACCTATCTCAACCGAACCCAAGAATCCTGTAGGCTGTATGAATAAAACTTTAAATAAAGTCCCACTGTAGGAAATCTTTATTAACGTAACCTGTATAAACAAAACACCTGTCTATTCTGAACACAAAGGAGGTTCAGTTTAGACAGGTTTCACTGTACCATATTTCTGATTACTTACCATTTGCTTCTATATATTTCTGAAGACAGCCACATTTTCTTGTTTTATATACTGGACAGAACAGATGAACAGCTACAAAATAAATAGATATGTATACAGTGATTCAGATAGACAGTGGTGGGATAGCGAAATTCAGTCAAAAAACGAGACATAAATTGCCAAAGTTATTTATGCAAAAATATGACCCAAAGAGTGGGATTTTCTATTGCTTGTAGATGTATATGATACAGTACAGTCAGACATACCATGACAAATCACTGTGATAGACATATCACTCATCTTAGTGATAATGAGGCCAAAATTAAAAATAAGTTTGTTTCCCCTTACCCGACCGACCCTGTCAAAATCGGCCGACTGAAATTTTTTTATTGGAAATTTGCCGTCACTTTTTTTCTTCATTTCGCTCAAAATTTGTTTTGCTGAAATTTCCGTATTTTAGATTCGTTTCGCCAAAATATCGATATTTTCGCATTCCCGAGCACATTTTTGTCGTAAAAAAACCCAACAAAAACCTACCTACCTACCCACTTCCAAAATTGTGGGTCGGGTAAGGGGAAACAGAAATATTTTAAATTGTGGCCTGATATATCTTTTGCTCTATTTAATATATCTACAAAATTTCTTTTGTATTTAGAGGGTTAAAAGCTATCACCCAAAATGCATAAGAAAGTAATTAAATAAATTAGTGTTAAAAGCTATCACCCAAAATGCATAAGAAAGTAATTAAATAAATTAAACAGAGCAAAACATATATCAGTATCACTAAGAAGAGTGATACGGCTATCACAATGATTTATCATGCTAAGTCTCTGACTGTACTGTAGTTTTATTTGTTAATTCATTTTAAGCAAACAGTAGACAATATTGTAGATGCACAAGTTTAGTTCTTATTCCCATAAAATTGAATAAAAATGTAATCTGTTGATGAATGATAAACATGCACTATAAAGGAAAAGTTATGCGCCATTGTGCACTGAATTTGATATCTACGTTTTTATTTAACCTTTTGCATCTTTAAGAGACATGATAGCTGGGAATGCCCTTTACCTTCAAGCGTCAAACACCATTTTGTTTTCCCCGTCCATTAATGTCATACAAAACTGAAATTTTATTCGTCAAACCCACATTTTAGATCTATCGTTAGCGTCAAATTGAAAGAAAATTTTTTCCACTACCGTTATTTTTAGTAAAAACTTACTGTGAATAGTTTTACATGATACCCTATACCCATCCTCATAAAAGACTATCAAAGAAAGTGTACTATCAAAGATATTTTGGTTGTTTTTTGTTTTGTTTTTTCCACATCTTTAAGAAGCATGAAGGGCTCCTAATGACTTATAGCTTTATACCAATAGTTGATCATGACCCATTGCATTGTCAGGATAACTTAGATTAACACGATGTTTTACCATTTGGTAGATCAAACTTTTCAGACAATCTTTTGGCCCATTCCTTCGACTCCTGTATATATTTGTTTTTTTCCTCTTCTGAAGTAAATAAAACACCTCTTTTGAACTTCTTAGGACGATCAAATGAATTTCCTAAAAAGAAAAAAACAAAAGTACTTTTGAAATAGTTGATGATGTAAATTAGTTTGTTCCTGATAACACAATAGCTATAAAATATAAAAATTGCATCCATCATGGGTGAATATAATTGATTTGTGATGCATTGTCATTAGACACAAAGCTGACTTTGTTAAGAGCCAAAGAACAATAAGTAACACAAATTTATTACCGATTTCAAAGTTTTTTTTTCTGTAACGTACATAATAACTGATATCATAGCACAAATAACACAAATTTTCTCCAAATTTCAGTCTTTGATCTCTATTGAATGTTTGGTGATCACAATATACTCAAATCTTCCTCATGTCATAAAGTTTGTCAGTGACTTGTGGCAGGTCAGTGGTTTCTCCAGGTCCTCCATCAATAAATCTGACCACCATAATACAACTGAAATATTGTTTAAAGTGGTGTTAAACACCATAACCCTTCTACACCCCCCCCCCCCCCACATCCTATCAAATCTTCTTAAAGTCCAAGGAAAAAAATAAACATTTTTGAATAAAATATGGTAAGTTTAGGAAGCAAATCTTTTTTTCTTCAATTGTTACCTAGATTACACAAGACAATGATCTGATTTTAAACAAGTGGTTGTTAAAAAATGGCAATAAAAACTTTATAGTTGACACTAAGATAATTAGGTCGGAAGGGATATTGGAAACACACATATATTTTTTTTTACCCAAATACTCTGTCCACAATATTATCTACTTACCACAAGCATTACACAATGTTAACACTTTTCCAGTTGCCGAGTCACGTTTTTGTTGTGGCGCTGGAACATGTTTTGATCTTCTGTTCTTCAAAGATTTTTTGGAATATCTATTGACAATGTACCGTGATTTACATAAATCACAACAAAATGGAGTTCCTATAAAAGTTAAAAAATACAACTAAAAATCATATAATTTCAGGGACATCATATTACAAAAATATTCCCAATTAGACACTCATAAATATAGACTCTCCTTCTGCTGCAAATGGATTATGATACTTCTCCACTCGAGATAGTTAACAGGGGCGTGGGAGCCAAGGACTAGGGGGCATGTGTCCCCCCCCCCACACTTTCGAGGTATAAGGCAAAAATAGAAATGAATGCATTTTTTTTATTTTGCCTGTTAGTTCTTCATTTTGAAATCTCATTATTTCACCAAATGCCTCTTATTGGGCCAGATTTCAGAGTGAGCGAGTGAGTTATTGTTGCTTAACACCAACTCAGCAATTCTTCAGCAATAGCATGGCGAGAACAAGTTAATGATGATGTCTGCATTGTACTAGAGTAACATGATTAGTTGGATTTGTATAGTGCTAACTCACTAAAACAACAGTCCGTGGATAGACATGTCGCCCCACTCAGATACATTATCCTGATTCTGAGCCAACCAGTCTTTGCTCTTTCTCCTGAATGCTCCTTGCTTTGTGAAGAAGCACCAAATATAAATTTTATAGTCTTTGGTTTGAACAGATCGGGGATTGAACCCATGATCTACTGCACTCGAGGAGAGCCATTACACCACTGATGAACCCACGATTTACTGCACTCAAGGAGAGCATGCTAACCATTACACCACCGATGAACCCACGATCTACTGCACTCGAGGAGAGCATGCTAACCATTACACCACCGATGAACCCACGATCTACTGCACTCGAGGCGAGCACACTAACCATTACACCACTGATGAACCCATGATCTACTGCACTCGAGGCGAGCACACTAACCATTACACCACTGATGAACCCACGATCTACTGCATTCGAGGAGAACATGCTAACCATTACACCACCGACGCGGTTATATATCACTGGAATATATGTAATACATGTATACTGTTATATTTCTAGAATGTTGGTTCTTGAGAAATAAGCCCAGTACAGATTTTTTTCATTTCAATTTTTCTAATTCCTGTCAGAAATTGAAAAACTCATTCGCATGAAACAACTCACCGTTTGGCAGAATATCACATGGTCTATCAGGAGCTGTTGAGGAAAATGGGAAACGTTTCGGTTTTTTTTGTTTCCTACGGGAAAGTTTGGGATCATAATCGTCATCTGGAGTAAACATCTGTCTTGGTCTTTTTCTTCTTTTACTCCTAATTACAGTTTTACATTCATTTTCATCTATAGCCTAAAATTAAAAAAAATCCCATATTAGAAAAACGGTGGCAAAAAAAAAGACATACCTCGATCATTGATATTTGTTATGTTGGTTCCACTTAAACTGTTATTACGAGTTTTTAATAATACTTTCAACAATATTTCAATTATATCATTTTTTTTTTGGTTGAAGAAACCATTTAAGAAGAGTTTGAAGATACCAAAGGGGTAATCAGAATTTGTATATCGAAGAACAGACAACCCAATGGCCAAAAGAAAAAGAACAAACAACAATCTACAAAACATACAGTACACATAAAACTTAAGATTGAATAACATGAACCCCACTAAAAACCGGGGGTGAACTCAAGTGCTCCAGAAGCGTAAGCAGTTCCTTCTGCACTAGTGGCACCCGTTGTATTAATCTAGTTACAAACCTAGTGATAAGTCATGAATGAGGAAAGGACCAGGAAGTGTTTATGACAAGTGGAACATATCCGTGGTCATTTGTGATACAAATATTCCATAACGGTCAACCATGTCATGGTGGCAACTATAAAACTTTCGAAGTGATGACTTCAGCTTAACCAAGAGGAACTCTTAGTTCAGAAGCTTCCACATGTTGCTGGCAAAATTTGAAAACATTATAATAATTTAAGGTTGTATCTTATAGTTTTGACTCCATACACTATCAAAAAGGTATTTTCTTTTCAATAGCTGGAATTTCTCTTGTTGTTGTTTAATGCTAATTCAGCAATTTTTCAGCTATATCATGGCGAGAACAAGTTAATTTTCAATGTAATGATGATGACGTCTGCTTTGTATTAGACCAATGCGCTGAGTTGGATTTTTATAGTACTAGCTCAATTTTATAGTCTTTGGTTTGATCCGACTGGGGCTCAAACCCATGATCTACCGCACTCGAGGCGAGCATGCTAACCATTATGCCACAGATGCAGGGTTTTTTTTTATTAAGAAGGAAAATAAATGTTTACAAAATTTAAATGAATTAAAATCTTATGAAAAGAAAGTTTAAACAGGATCCTTGTTTAGTGCATGTATTTAAAACAGACTTCTGAATACAATTTAATCTTTGTTCTGCAATATTTTATTGCAATAAGGACCAAAAAAAAAACCACCTGCATTTCCACTAATAATCTTGAAAAAAAATATGGTTGGTACAATAGTTGTAAGTTGGCAAATTTTTTTTTCTTAATTTTACAAATGTATCTGGGTAGTTTTAAAGGACAAGGAATTGACTTTAGCATAGCTCGTCCATAAATGGCTATAAAAACTTGTAGATACTAAAAATTAGGGTCGATAGGTTAGCGGAAATCCAGGCTTTTTAGGTTTTTTTGGCATAATTAAGTATAATATTCACCTGTGCATAATTATGACAATTGTCTGACAGATTATATCTAACATCTTCACTTGTACTACATGTATGATCCATTTTTCCTTTCTTGGTACCAGTTAGTGGTTCCTCTATATTATCAGCCATTTTTCCTTTTTGGGAACCAGTTGATGGTTCTCCTGTGTTATCAGTCCTTCTTCTTTTTGGGGTATCAGTTGAAGGTTCATCTGTATTAATGTCCATCATTCTTTTCTTTTGTGGATCAGTTAACAGAGCTATTGTAATATCAGTCATTCTTCCTTCATTTTGAGTACCAGTAAGTGGTTCACCTGTATTATCAGTCATTCTTGTTTATACATTGTATGTCAAGTACCAGTTCATGATTCTGCTATAAATTAAAATCATTCATTCTTCCTGTGAAAGATATAAAATATGCAGGGATGACAAAAATATTTTATTTCTTTGATGAAGTTAATTCAAAATCAAATTTTTGGCACTTTAAATAATGCTTATAAAATACAAAAAAATGTACCTTTTAACTTTTGACGCTGCATCAGTGATGTAATGGTTAGGCATGCTCATCATAAGTACGGTAGATTGTAGGTTCGAGCCCAGATCAGGTCAAACCAAAGACTAATAAATTGGTATTTGCACGTAGCGTTCAGGAGAAAGAGCAAAGACTGGTTGGCTCGGAATCAGGATAATGTGTCCAAGTGGGGGGACATGTCTAGGAGTAGGAGTTAAACAACAATCACTCACTCACTTTAAACTTTTGAGGAGGTTCAGGCATAAATAAGTTTTATAAATTTGTTAAAAGGTTTAACACTTATGGAGAAAAGTTGAAAATGCCCAAGTTTGTAACTCAGGAAAACGTTTTGCCCAGCCACAGTGCAAAATTCCTTAAAAGGAGAAGCAACAAATACCAATTTTATAGTCTTTGGTTTGACCCAATCAGGGTTCAAACCCATGATCTACAGCACTTGAGGTGAGCATGCTAACCATTACACCATCCGATGCGGTTGACTTGCAATAGGAATAACAATAAAATAAGAACAATAGAATTTAAATGTTATGTTGGTATTTTTGCAATAAACAGGTTTTTAACCTGAAACTAGTTTGAGGATAAACACAGGCCTTTGACCACATGTTTATAACTACAAAACTATTTTTAACCATGTCAATGTTTGATGGAAAAAAAATAGGCCTTCAGTGTGGTGTATGTTTTAGGCAAATTCAAAATGGAATCCAAAATGGCAAATACGTTAGTGTTATGGTGTTTAATGCCACTTTCAACAATATTTCAGCTATATCGTAGCAGTCAGTTTTATTGGTGGAGGAACACGAAGGACTTGTAGAAAACCACCGACCTGTCGCAAGTCACTGACAAACTCGAACTCACAACTTTAGTGGTGATAGGCACTGATTGTATAGGTAGTTCTAACTACCATATGATTATGACGAGGATCCTGTTTCAGCACTGGCATGGTTTATTTGATATATTTATTATTGAAATTTGTGGAAAAAAAAGTTGTAGTACAATTTTATATGACAATAAATACTGAATTGTATATACAGATCTAAACATGTTAAAGGTTGAATACAGGAGTTGGAAATTTTATCAATAAATGCTGAAAATTGTGCACAATAGGTTAGTTTCACCTGTTTTCCCTTATTTATTTTGACGAACACTTCATTCAGAATAAGGGTCTGGGTGGCTCAATTAGTTAGGTAGTTGGATAACCTAACAACTCATACAAGCCTATCACCAATACTGCGTGGGTTCGTGCCCGGCTTTGTAAATTACAAAAAAGGGTGCACTCGACTCGCACCCGCAAGTGATAAAGTTTACCAGTTGCTTGTCCATGGTCGGTGGTTCTTTCCTTGTACTCTGGCTTCTTCCACCACTAAAACTGGTCACCATGATATAGCTGAAATATTGCTGAAACTTTCTGAAAGTGGCGTTAAACACAATAAATCAAATGAAATCATTCAGAATAGTGAAAGTGGCGTTAAACACAATAAATCAAATGAAATCATTCAGAATATATCAATAAAATTCAACTACTGTGGACTGAACAATAAGCATGTTTAAGATTGCCTGTAACACAGGGGATATACATATGAAAAGAGAATCTAAATAAAAAAAAATCTTCCAAGCCTTGCCCTGCATGGTTTTTATTAATTTTAACTTGAAACTGGTTCAAGGATAAACAAAACAGGTTCCAATAAGACTTTTGTAGTGTGTGACCATTACATTTCCCCTGCCTTTCCTTTACACATCTAGAAACTTAATTAAACAAATTATTCACTTGTCAGAATACAATGTCAATGAGAAAATGCTTGGACAAATTTGGGAGAATTTTTTGTGTGATCTCCCAAGTAGATTGTACGGAAATTGTACGAGGAAGGTCAAGTTTTCATCAACAAGTTCATTATAATGTTTATATTACGTTAAATTTTGTTTTATTTTCATCGCCTGAACTTACAAATGTGTATTTAATGTGGAACTAATTGATTTCTTATATCGTCACTTTGTTGTAATCAAATCTACTGATCGCCATTTTCTCCTAACGACAAGTATAAAGTAAATGTATAAAACCCGAGATTCACGGATGTCTGTGGGCGGGAAAGTATTTCCCGCGTTAAATTTAAATTTCTTGATCTAAAATTCAACATACAAAATACAACAAAAAAATTGTTATTGTCATTAAACAAAACAGTTTGTGACAATTATACAATAAACATGTAATAAAGAGCACATAAAATCGGCATTTTCAAGTAAATATGCTAAGAGTCCCCTGTCCTCAGTTCTAATGACTTTTTTTAAAAAGGAACCCAGTTTATTTCTTCTTTCAATTTCCGCACACCGTCATCTTATTGACGATTATGTGCTTGAGATGGTGTTGATGGGTTTAAAATATATGAAACATTTTTTGATTCTGATAAGTTATTAAAAATTTGATTTTCGTTGTTCAAAATGTCCTTATTACTTCCTTTCATTCTTTTGTTGAAAGGAAATTTATCTTTACAAGATGGGAGTAAAAAATAAATTACTCCCAGTTACAATACCATACCATAGCTGCACAAATATCAGAAAAATGACCATAGGTCCGCAAATATCAGAAAACTGGCCAAGGACCATAAGAGCTACGGTTCCGCAGCTAACCTTACCAACATAGCCAGAAATCATGGGTGATTTTGCTCATGAATATTCATAAACCAAATCGCGTCATGTATGACGTCAGCAAATAAACGTTGAACCATATTTGGAAGACGCTAATGAAAACTCGTATCTATTTTTTCTAAATAATATTTCATCACAGTTTTGATCACATAAATAACTTCATAATTATTTGTGATCGTATCAAAATTAATTGTCATCATATGTTTATTAGGAATCCGATGATGTGTGTAAAAGATCGAAAATATACTTAATGCACTGCCTCCCCCCCCCCTTTTTCCACGAAATAAAAATATGTAAATAAAAAATATATTGTGCATTTTTTTTCAATTTCTGCCCCACATAAGTATTAGTATGTCATTGAAATAGTTTTGTATGTATATTGTTAAATTTTTTTAACTTTATATATCAGTCAGTATTGTTACCAATTGAATTATAATTACTTGTTCTGTTGTTTTGTCGAAATAAAAAAATACCCTTGTCAGTGGCGGATTTCTCGAGAACTTTGATACATTTTTGTTGTTTGATCTTTTAGTGTAATGAGGTTTTTACGCCCGTTGCTCAAACACTTGATGTCCGTCCGTTCGTCCGTCCGTCTGTAAGATTTGTGCAATTCGCAACTCCCCTGACTGTAACCACGCAATGGATTAACTTAAACTATATAATGTACTTGAAATACATGGTAGTTGTGCACAATGGTTTTTAGATTTTTCATTGAAGGCCGGGTGGAGGGGGTAGGAGGAGGATTCTGCAACCCGCAACTCCTAAATAACCACTCAATGGATTGAAGTGAAACTTAAACTACAAATTTGACATACAATGTAGTTTGTTCACCACGGTTTTATTTTTAGAATTGGAGGTTAGGGGTAGGAGGGAGATTCTGTAATCTGCTTTTTTGGCGTAAAATCGTGAATTTTCACACGAAATACCCAAAAGATTTTCGCGCCTCCCTCCGCTCGGCGCAATTTTTTTAAGTGCGCCCCCCCCTAACTTGAAATCCTGGATCCGCCCCTGCTTTTGGAGCCTTTTTTTAATTGTTTATTTACATTTCCAATGGAATGCGGTGCTTAATCAAATAATGCTATGTCTAGCAGAAGCAGTTTTACGAAATAGTAGATTTTTTTGCGTGAACCCCTAATGAATCTCTACTAGAAAGGTAAAAAAAAACTTGTGAAGCCCTCATTTAAATTATCGTGGGAACCTTTAATTTTTCAGCAAAATATTTATCGAAGAAAGATTCCTCAACAATGTTACCGGAACTGACCGAATTGGTCCCGGCAACTAGAATGGGGATTGTAAGAAAAGTGCTTTTAGGTCTTGAAAACCGTGCAGGATGCATTTTTTCACTTCTTCTCAATGCTTTTGAATGGCGCTTACGCTTCAAAATTTGAAACTGGGTGGGAACCTTGAGTTTTCATGGTACAGCTGTAATATTTTGAGATATTGTTCAAACCGGTGCATAGTTTGATTTTTTATCCCGGAAAATTGTCCGGCCCAAACTAACAGAAAGTTTCCCGTTCAACTTTATGTTAAAATCCAAATTCTCTTTGAGCCGCCATTTTGAATATGCAAATGAGCAAATCACCTATCATTTCTGGCTATGATGCAGCTCTGACGTGGATGAACTCCTATAATTATATAAATGACCGAACTCAACGTGTCGCTGTTTGTTCAGTAGTGTCAAATGCAGTGCATTTTCAATGTGGCGTGCTGCAAAATTCTGTCTTAGGGCGCAGATTGTACTGTATTTTTGCAAAACCTATCAGTGAAATTTGCCGACGCCATAATTTTAGTCATCACAGTTATGCCGATGACACCATGTAATCAAACCACTTGATAACTGGAAAAAAATATCCAGACGCCTGGAGACTTGTTTATCAGACGTTAGCTCAAATATGCTCAAATTAAACCAAGACAAAACAGACCCTTTTTATTGTATTTGCACCGAAACATCGTGTGAAGGAATATTCAGAATGTTGTTTCTCTTTCGACGGAACTATAGTAACCAATGCTGCATTTGTTAAAAACCTCGGCATATTTTTCGACAGAAAACCCCATCGGTGGCGTAGTGGTTGGCGAGCGCTCGCCAAAGACTATGAATTTGGTATTTGTTGCTTTTCCGCTAAGCACGCAGCAATAAGGAGAAAGAGCAAAGACTGCATGGTGGTTCGGAATCAGAAAATTGTGTCCGAGTGGAGCGACATGTCTATCCGCCGGCTGTTGTTTCAGTGTTTTGGTCTAGAACAAAGCGGACCTCATCATCATCATCTCATTGAAAATTAACTTGTCCTCGCCATGATATAGCTGAAAAATTGCTGAATTGGCGCTAAAAACAATCACGCACTCACTCACTTTTCGACAGGACATTATGCATGCAAAAACAAGCGTGTTCAATTACAAAGTCATGCTACTTTCAAATTCGCAACATCGGGCGTATTCGATCTTACACCACCGAAGATGCGTGCAAAAATTAGTTTGCTCGCTTGTAACGTCACGTTTGGACTAAAGCCAAAGTGAATTTTACATAATTATTTTTCTAAATAAACTAAAAATAGTTGAAAATGCAAAAAAACAACAATAATAAAAAATCAAAATAAAATGTCTATGGTTAAAACTATGGGAGCCTTCCGAGATTCACGGGCCACTTCTTGGCTCCCCGGGCCCCAGACCGATGTACCGGCTGAGCCCCCCCCCCCCCCCCCCCTTACCATATACCATGGTTATGGCATTTTTTAAGGAGTAATGGTACTTTTTCGCATAGAATAATTCATGACAATTTTTTCTACTCGCAACACCTCCTGGATTTTAAATGGAATTTTCTGCGAAACTTGACTTGCTTGCTAATCACATATATACACATTCACATATTGTTATTGCAATTTGATCAAACTTTTTTGATGGAGTTATTGACCTTTTTCACTTAAGATGTGTCATCCAACATATTGGGGAGGGGCGTGATCGTATGGTAGTTGGATTTACAACTACCTGTGTAATCAGTGCCTATCACCACCAAACCATCCCAAATTTTTGTACGCGCAATTCCTCCCACAATTTAAATACAATTTCCGCAATCTATTCATGCTTACTTATTACCATACACAGACTTGCATATCATTGCAGAGGATTGAACCGCATCAGTGGTGAAATGGATAGGATGTTCGCTTCGGATGTGGTTGGTTTGGTTTATGGTTTTTAACGCCATTTTTATTAACAATATTTCAATTATATCGTGACTGTCGGTTTTATTGGTGGAGGAAACCCGAGTACCCGGAGAAAATTACCGACCTGTGCAAGTCACTGACAAACTTTATCACATAATGTTGTATCGAGCACACCTCGCATGTGCAGGATTCGAACTCACAACGTTAGTGGTGATAGACACTGATTGCATCGGATGTGTCAGATCTTTAGTTCGAGCCCCCGTCGTGTTAATTAAAGACTATCAAATAGGTATTTACTGCTTCTTTACTAATCACGTGACATTAACGAGTCAAGTGGGGCGACATGTCTATCCACGGACTGTTCTTTCAGTGAACCAGTACTTTAAAAAATAAAACTAAGTGCAATGATCTAGTACAAAGTGGACATCATCATATAATCGAAAATGCAACTTGTTCTCGTCATGATATAGATACAAAAAAATGGCTCACTTGCCGCTTAAAAAAACAATCATGCACTCACACAAAAGTTTGAACGGACTATTTTTGAAGAAGTTAATACCGTTTACAATCTGTGTAGGATCAGATATCTCACTTACTCCCCTTTACTGATATGTCGTGGAGTGAGAGCCGAGACATATCAGTAAATGGGAGCAAGTTGAGAGATATGATTTTAATCATGATTTGATTTGATTTGATTTGATTTATTGTGCTTAGCGCCACTTTCAGCAATATTTCAGCTATATCATGGCGACCAATTTTAGTGGTGGAAGAAGCCGGAGAACCCAGAGAGAACCACCGACCATGGGCAAGCAACTGGTAAACTTTATCACTTGCGAGTCGAGTGCACCCTTTTTGTAATTTACAAAGCCGGGCGCGAACCCACGCCGTATTGGTGATAGGCTTGTATGAGTTATTAGGTAATCCAACTACCTAGTTCATTGAGCCACCCGCGCCCTGATTTTAATCAGATTTTTGCCCTTTTGTATTTGGAATATTTCAACAAACAACTTGTAATCAAACATCCTCCTATTTTAAGTGGAAATTACAAGTATCTTTCCCAAAAAATGAATGAATATCGGAGAGAGGGGGACATCTGTTTTGTGTCAAAAATCACCTTTAACGACTATTTGTTTTTTCTGTGATTTCTATCACCTGTCATCCATCTACAGTGATGAGCTTGTATTTTTTCTTTTCTCTTTCTTTTTTTCTGTTCAAAAGATGTGTACGCAGGTGCGTTTTTGTGCTGATGCAGCTATGCCCATACAATGTGCTGTGCTATTTGTTTTGATTAGCTTGATAGACTGTTAACTCAATCGGCCATTAATAAAGACAGAATTCAGAAATTAATAAAGGAAAAATTAATTTATTACAAGCATAGTATTATATAATCACATAAAGCTCCAATGGAATGTCACAATGGTTCCTAGCTTACGCAATTCTTTTTTTTTTAAACAACGTAATATCTTTTATTCAAATGTTACTTGCATAAATATGTATTTTTCGTGTCCTGCAATAATGTCTTCATGCATTTTTCTACTCCATCGGTCAATAATAAAGACAGAAGACAGAAATTAATCAATTCAAAATTAATTTAATACAAGTACTGTATAGCATTATTATACAATCACATAAAGCTCCAAGGGAATGTCCGAAATTGAATGGTTCCAATATTACGCAGTTCTTGCATAAATATCCATACACATGATCTCGTGTCTTGGAATATTGTCTTCTTGCGCATTGCTATATGATGAACTTGTGATTTTTCTTTTTTCTTCCTTTTTTCTGTTCAAAATATGTGTACGCACGTGTGAGGTTTTTTTGTTTGTTTGTGTGTGTGTGTGTTAATGCAATTATGTCCCTACTAGTCTATGTGCTGTGCTATTTCCTTTGATTAGCTTGATAGACTCCGGTACTCATTCGGCCAATAATACAGACAGAAGACAGAAATTAATATATATGTAAAATTAATTTATTACAAATATACTATTATATAATCACATAAAGCTCCAATGGAATTTCCCAGTTGTTCCTATATTACACAATTCTAGTATAAACATGTACACATGTTCTCTTGTCCTGAAATATTGTCTTCCTGCACATTTCTATAGGGTCACCTTCAAATTTGGGTATAACAACTATATGTATACATGTCCTGGTCTAATGTTCTCTTTTTCCATTTCAATATTGTCTTCTTCCATATCCATAGTGTCACTTTCGAATATAGGCATAGCCAGTATCCACCTGGCTACCATTTCCATAGTGTCATTATATTCTTGCTCAATTACACTTCAGGGGTTTCAAAGTGAGCCGGTACCCGGTAGGATAGGCTTGTGGGATATTTTTCATAAAAAAATAATGATCACGTCAATTGCTGAATTCTCGCATTCAAATCTAACAACTGCGTCACGACCAAGTTGATGGGATATTCCCTGTTTTAAAAATAACTTTATCTTAGAATCGTAAATAGCAGTTTGCGCATGCGGTAAATAGATATGTTTTCGCCCCAATATCTTTTCATCCTTGTGTAAAACTCGGACCGGAACAAAGCTGACATCATTTCAAAATAAAAAATGACCGATTACAAATTATGTTCAAACACAATTTAGTGTAATCTTCAGTAATATAAGTATGATCATTATGTATTATGAATATATGACTACACAATATTTTGTGCGATTTTTTTTATCCATTTAAAACCCAGGGTCGAATCATTCTGGGGCGTACTGTCTTGTTGCTTAACTCCGTCCGTATTGTTTAACTTCCGGTATAAAAAAATAAAAACCTATGGCTAATTTATTTACATATTTTGACGGGGCCCTACCGCGGTTGTTCACAGAAATGAAAGTGTGCTGAAAAACATTTTTAAAAGGGGGTACGAGGAGATAAGGGATAGAAAATTACTAGAAATCTTGAAAAAGGACCGGACATGGCTCAAATACGAATTACATTGTAATGTCAAAACGCCGGCCCCACTTTTTTTCCAAAATAATTTAACTTTTGTGATTCAAATGTTAATAAATGTCTTCCCGCGAATCGTTTTTGTTCGAACATTTTTTTTGCACATAAGTCGTGAAAGTAACAATATATATTGTTTTTATTATATTTGTATTGATCTATCAAAATTATAAATTTTATTAAAGATTGATGATTGCAAATTAAATTTATATGTTTCATTAATTATGACACTTATATGTCTTGATCCGTGCCAATGGTCTTTGATGAGTTTAATTACTGGTAATAAAGTAAAAAAAACACACAAGCCAAGGTATTGTGAAAAATAAAAAGGACAAAGCCAACAAAATAATTTTGAGAAGTTTAAGCTTTGATAACAATGGCTTGGTCAAGCCTAGCTGCGGAACCGTAGCTCTTTATGGTCCTTTTGGTTTTTTTTAAGATATGGCGGACTATCTATGAATAATCTTGGCTGAAGTCTGTAAGCTGAAATATTCAATAAAGAAATTGGGGAAAAAATCCAGGAATTATGCATGGTCTTCACTCTTGGTGAAATCTGAACTCTAAAGTTAATGGGATTTTTCTTTCAAAAACACTTAATGTTTTGCAGTCTCTGAAGTACATTTGTTGGTCCACAAAATGCTAGACTTCAGGAGCTTCCGCCCCCTGGACCCCTTACGGCCCTCAGCCTAATTTTTTAGGTACCTCCTAAAATTTAAGAAGTACCTCTTATTATAAAAAAAACTTTGAAACCTCTGACACTTGCTGGTATCAATACTGAATGTTTACTTCTCTGATCGGTATCTGTTGTTTCTCGTCTTTTTACAGACTGATATTCTCTTTTTTTGTTTGTTAAACTATTGTCTTCTTCCATTTCCATATTGTCACCTTCTAATGTGGGTATAGTTGCTAACAACCTGTCTACCCTTTCATTGATATTTCCTAGTTGAACTACAACTGATGGTATCGATTCTGAAGAATCACTGCTATATTCTGAAGAATCACTACTAAAACTAGATTCTGAAGAATTATTACTAGATTCTGAAGAATCACCACTATATACTAAAGAATCACCACTATATTCTGCAGAATCACTACTATATTCTGAGGAATCACTACTAAATTCTGAGGAATCACTACTATATTCTGAGGAATCACTACTATATTCTGAGGAATCACTACTATATTCTGAGGAATCACTACTATATTCTGAGGAATCACTACTATATTCTGAGGGATCACTACTATATTCTGAGGGATCACTACTATATTCTGAGGAATCACTACTATATTCTGAGGGATCACTACTATATTCTGAGGGATCACTACTATATTCTGAGGGATCACTACTATATTCTGAGGAATCACTACTATATTCTGAGGGATCACTACTATATTCTGAGGGATCACTACTATATTCTGAGGGATCACTACTATATTCTGAGGGATCACTACTATATTCTGAGGAATCACTACTATATTCTGAGGGATCACTACTATATTCTGAGGGATCACTACTATATTCTGAGGGATCACTACTATATTCTGAGGGATCACTACTATATTCTGAGGGATCACTACTATATTCTGAGGAATCACTACTATATTCTGAGGGATCACTACTATATTCTGAGGAATCACTACTATATTCTGAGGGATCACTACTATATTCTGAGGAATCACTACTATATTCTGAGGGATCACTACTATATTCTGAGGGATCACTACTATATTCTGAGGGATCACTACTATATTCTGAGGAATCACTACTATATTCTGAGGGATCACTACTATATTCTGAGGAATCACTACTATATTCTGAGGGATCACTACTATATTCTGAGGGATCACTACTATATTCTGAGGAATCACTACTATATTCTGAGGGATCACTACTATATTCTGAGGGATCACTACTATATTCTGAGGAATCACTACTATATTCTGAGGGATCACTACTATATTCTGAGGAATCACTACTATATTCTGAGGGATCACTACTATATTCTGAGGGATCACTACTATATTCTGAGGAATCACTACTATATTCTGAGGGATCACTACTATATTCTGAGGGATCACTACTATATTCTGAGGAATCACTACTATATTCTGAGGGATCACTACTATATTCTGAGGGATCACTACTATATTCTGAGGAATCACTACTATTCCGTTGTTTCTGGCCTTTTACTGCATGTAGGAATATTGTCTTCTTCCATATCTACTTTGTCTTCTTCCATATCTATATTGTCTTCTTCCATATCTACTTTATCTTCTTCCATATCTATATTGTCACATTCAAATTTGTGTACAGCTGCCAACAACCTGGCTACCCTTTCATTGATGTTTAATCGCCGAGTTGGTGGTGCCGACTCTGAAGATTCACTTCTCTGGTCGGTATTTGTTGTTTCTTGTCTATTTACACGCAGATGTGGTCTTTTTCTGTATGTATGAATATTGTCTTCTTCCATTTCTATATTGTCTTCTTCCATATTTTTATTATTACCTTCGAATTTTGGTACAGCTGCCAACACCATGTCATTGATATTTGCCCGCTGAACTATGGCTGATGCCAGTGACTGTATAGATTCCGAAGAATCAATGCTATTTTCTGTATCTGTTGTTTCTGGTCTTTTTACACAACGATATGGTCTTTTTCTGTATGTAAGAACTTCTTCCACATCTACATGAATATTGTCAGTGTCTTCTTCCAGTTGTCTTCTTCCATATCTTTATTATCACCTTCTAATTTGGGAATAGCTACCAACAACCTATCTTTGTCTACCCTTTCATTGATATTTGCTCGCCGAGTTGTTTTTCGTCTTTTTACAATACGATATTTTCCTATTTTGCCTTCTTTCTTTAGAATTTTCTTTCCTAATTTCTCCGCCAGTTTGCTATGAGTGCTTAGTGAAGTTAGTCTCTTCAGATTAGTACTATTGAGGTTACACTTTTTACCCAATGGTTTGTACTGTGTAGAGATACCCTCTCTTTTCAACTCCCTTTTACGATCTCTCTTCTCGATTTTTCTTTGATTCTCACACTTCTTAATCTTCATCTTTCTTTTCTTCATAGAAACGGAAATCAATCTTCCAAAATACTTACGGGAAATTCCCCCAATTTTGTACAACTCGTCAATGTGGAAAATACGTTTTCGTATCTTCCTATACGCCACTATTGTATCTGCTAATTCTTGTGGAATATCAGCAAATGCTTCAAAATGTCTTGCAGTTGCACAATGTATATTATACATACTTGCCGCCAGTACAGTAGCAAAGACAATGATGACGTTGTGACATTGTGACGTTAACAACCAGGGGGAAATAAAAGGGAGGTAAATCTATCTTCAAACCGTGGCGTGTTGAGTAACCAACAAACCAACAAAAACTAAATAAAAGAAATGTAATATGAAACCGTCACAGCCATGAATGCTCGCGCATCTGAAAATTATCTGGCAATTGCACGCAGTGCATCAAAAAGTGTCGATATTTTTTGGGCCGAGATATATTGGGGACGACTTTTTTTAAAGGGCCGAAACTAGTCTCATTCAAACGAGCTGTCGTTCCTTTATTCGAGTTATCGTTCCTTACGAAATCTCAAAAGTTAACTTCCGCGAAGAAACAAAAATTCTTGTCAGTATGTCAGAAGAGATTTAATAAATTAAAAATATCAATATAAGTAAAACAATCTAACAAAATGACTTTTATTACACACGGGTTCCGGGTTTCAGTGGTATCGGACGTACGAGAGAGGGTACGAGACTTCAAGATCACATTTGCGCTTTATGTTAAGAAGATCTTCATTAGTTGAGTGTGTTAATGTGTTACACGGAACCGGTGTTTACAAAGCGTAGATTTTTTTTTACTCGACACTATGTTCAGCCATGTTTATCAAAAATCCTAAGTACACATTTTATACCATAAAGAGCTCGCTGACGCTCGCATATTATAAAATTCCTCCAATTCTGTACAACTCGTCTATGTGGAAAATACGTTTTCGTAGCTTCATATACGCCACTATTTTATCTGTCAATTCTTGTGGAATATCAGCAAATGCTTCAAAATGTCTTGCAGTTGCACAATGTATATTATACATACTTGCCGCCATCAATCGTAACTACTCGGCCATTGTCGCTACCCTGCAAATAACCTCGTATGCATTAGGCGTATAAATCGCACTACTTTTCACATGTCAGTTACATGAAAGTTTGATAAAGTTATATTTTAAAAAATTTTCTATATTTCAATTAAAGTTTTAATTAGTTTTGCATGATTAGATTGTACTTAGTATGTCTTCCATATTGGATTTTCGTGGACTATATTTTTGTGCGGCTTAACTTAACTTAACTTCCGGCAAACAATTTAAGAAGAATTTCTACTATGTACGTACGAGGTTATTTGCAGGGTAGCGAGAATGGCCGAGTAGTTACGATTGTTGCCGCCATTACCAGGGGCGGATCCAGGATTTCAAGTTAGGGGGGGGGGGGGGGGCGCACTTAAATTTTATTTGGGGGTATTTCGTGTGAAAATTCACGATTTTACGCCAAAAAAGCAGATTACAGAATCTCCCTCCTACCCCTAACCTCCAATTCTAAAAATAAAACCGTAGTGAGCAAACTACATTGTATGTCAAATTTGTAGTTTAAGTTTCACTTCAATCCATTGAGTGGTTATTTAGGAGTTGCGGGTTCAGAATCATCCTCCTACCCTCTCCACCCGGCCTTCAATGAAAAATCTAAAAACCATTGTGCACAACTACAATGTATTTCAAGTACATTATATAGTTTAACGTCAATCAATTGCGTGGTTACAGTCAGGGGAGTTGCGGATTGCAGAAATCTTACAGACGGACAGACGGACGGACGGACGGATGGACGGACGGACATCAAGTGTTTGAGCAACGGGCGTAAAAACCTCATTACACTAAAAGATCAAGCAAAAAAAATGTATCAAAGTTCTCGAGAAATATGCTTACGGAAATCAGGTGTGAGATATGCATAAACCATTTTGTCGAGATTATTTTCACACTTTCATGTGCAGTTGTAGATATTAATTTATTACAAATAAATTGTAGTCACAATTTTTTGTTAAAAATGTGTAAAAAAATTGTACATCCATCCATTGGTAGATATAAATAATATAAACGTACCCGGACAAAGGATTTGTTCACACTTTCTTCTGCAGATACCTCGGGCAGATGCAGAGATTGTTATAAATAAATTGCCGCTAATTTTTTTTTTTATTAATATGTTTCTTTTGTATTTTAATGTACAATATACCAACGCGTATTTTTACTGATCTTTACTTGAAAAGTAAAAGGCAACATTTTCGGGTATTTGTATACAAATGATGACGTTAACAACCAGGGAGGGGGGGGGGGGAATAAAAGGGAGGTAAATCTATCTTCAAACCGTGGCGCTTTGAGTAATTTATTTATTTGCTAAGCAAATTACAAATTACAAACAAACAAAAAGTAAATAAAAGAAATGTATTGTATAGTTATATATATAAAATATATATGGATATCTCCTTTCATCAGTTCTAATGGGGGCCGTCGTGGCCGTGATCGTATGGTAGTTGGATTTAATTAATTTTTACAAATTTATCTTTGTTGACTAAAATAATTTATTATTTATTCGTCATGTTAGCGTGACTTTTTGTAGTGAACTCGATAACTTATAAAAAAAAAAACTATTTACCAGCAACTGAAGCCTCGGAGTGGGCACGATTCACGTGGACATAGGCCTATCAGTGAAGACGAGGATTTACTGTTAATAATCTAGGCTGAACGAAAAGATTTTTTTTGTGGATAAAGATCAATAACTACTAGATTTATATATTTTGTATAAGATACAGTACTATTGAAACAAAAGAAGCGGCCCGTATTGGATATTACGGGTTTCTTTTTCCGCATGAGTACTTAGGTGAAGGCCGAGGTGCGTAGTACTAAGGCCGGCTTCACATGCAGGGCCTCCAAGAAAAATCTTATAAAACCACTGATAAAGTTTCATAAAAGTCAAATTTTACATAATCATTTTTCTAAATAAACTATAAAAAAAAGTTGAAAATACTTCAAAAAATTAAAAATCAAAATAAAACGTTTATGGGACCGTTCAGAGATTCACGGGCCCCGGACCGATGTTACGGCTGAACCCCCTTCGCATAGCCACTGATCGCATCAACAGTACACTTAACAGTTGGTAATAGTGTCTCTTTCGAAGTTTTCTATTGCGATTTTTTTTTACTGTTTACTGTTTACATATATTGAAAAGAATAATATTCATTTTCCTGATCTCACTCAGGAACCACTGTTTTATACCAAAATAAATTGAAATTTGGGAATTGAACTGAAAACGGTGTCGCGGTTAATTTTCACACATCACAAATTGACCAGAAATTCTATTATTTCTATAAAAAGAAAACAATTTTTTGAAAAATTGCCATTAAACTTAACAAGCGCACCGACGCCATTTTGTTTTTAATATGGCGGCCGTATGCAAATGAGGAAAACGGTCTGAAGTTGGCTTTCAGTCCTTCTTCTTCCCTTCTCTCTCGTTTAAAAATAAATTAGACTAGGCAACTGCCTCGTCTGCCTCAATGGTAGTTACGGCCTTGTTACAGAAGGGTCTAGGTTCCAACAAGTACTAAAAAGATTAGACAATTCCAATGAATCCTAACTGTTTTATATTCCTATAATATAATGGTATAACATCTATGAAAAGTGGTGCAAAAATATGCAGATCTCGAATTATTGATAAGGTGGGGGATATAGCCTCTCTGAAAATATTGTGTAAAAATAACTTGCTTAGATATTTCTGGATGAATTCGTGACAACTCGGACCACTTTTTGAGGACAACTCGGACCAATATTTAGGGTAAAATCAGACCACACCGAACAAGTATATATAATTGTATCAATGAGTTAGGTAGTTGGATTACCTAACAACTCGACTTGCAGCCGCAACTGATAAAGTTTACCAGTTGCTTGCCCATGGTCGGGTACTCCAGCTTCTTCCATCACTAAAACTGGTCACCATGATATAGCTGAAATATTGCTGAAAGTGGCGTTAAATCAAATCATTAATTGTATTATAAGATCTTAATTATTGTTGTTCTTGATAATAATTTATATTTAAAATTGATAATTTTAGCTCATCTTACCCAAAGGGTTAGTTGAGCTTTTGCCATCACATTGTGTCTTGTCGTCATCCGTCCGTCCAATGTAAGCTATTTAAAAAATCTTCTCTTCTGCAAACCACTGGGCCTGAATTCAACCAAAGTTGGATGTTTTCTTTCAAAATTGTATCTGATGATCCTGTTCGTCATCCAACATGGCTGCTGTTACTATATATAGAATACATGGTGAATAACATACAGACCTAATAAAGCAAGATTTTTCCACCAATTGAACTGAAATATTAAAAGTGTGTACATTTTAATGAAAAGTATGACACATGGTATGAGTTTTGACTAAGTATTTTACATTTTGTTGATTTTCATCAGAAATATGCAAATTTACTCGACTTTCAAAATAAAAATATTTTCTGAAACCCTGGATGGTCCTCGGGGGGTCATCTGTCAAAATATCATACCACAGCCTGGACCTCCATCCAATATGGCCACAGTAACTTCAAATGACCAAAACTGCTGTACCATGGTATAAGCCCTACCAAATTTTCATTTGGATTCAACAAAGTTTTAATGGCTGGTTAATTGAGTATTGTACAATATCAATTCCAGATAATAGACCATGGTTTCCCACAAACACATTTTAAAGCTGAATAAATCATAAAAACATTACAGGTAAAAAAATGTCATTTATGTTACAAAGGAGTTTTATTTCATCTCTATTTCACAAACAGAACCAAACGCAGAGTTTCCCGTGACGTCATGAATACGATAACTATCTATTGTCCACAGGTCCAAATATATATCGGCAATCCCGTTGCCAGGTTGATTCCTACCCCACGGAATGTATGACATTGCTGTCTTGTCGTCATATCTCCAGACACCATAACTATTTTTTGTGCCTTGTATGTAAAAATCTTTAGTACCAAGACTACCTGTAAGAATATATTTTTATTTGAAATTACAAAATGTTAAATATATTCTGCATTATGTCCTTACTATACGTGATTCGTAATATTCCATATGTATTAGAAACATCTTATTTGGTAATAGGTTATAGGTTATAGGGTTTAACTCCACTTTCAACAATATTTCATTTACTTATTATATCGTGGCAGTCAGTTTTATTGGTGGAGGAAACTAGAGTACCCGGAGAAAACCACCGACCTGCCGCAAGTCACTGAAAAACTTTATCACATAATGTTGTATCAAGTACACCTCGCCTGAACGAGATTTGAACAACATTCGATATGTATTAGAAACTTTCCTTATTTGGCTTTCCAATCTTTTTATCATGAAAGTACCCGATGAAGGTTATCCCAGAAACGCGACGTGTGCACTAAAATTAATATTCACGTTTTTGTTGATACCACTGCGGGTGGACTATTAATCCCCGAGGGTATCATGCGCCCAGTAGTCTTTGCTTCGGCATTGTCATGGCTTATTAGATATATCAAATATTGAAAATTGCAGTTCCAAAAGTAATGTAATTATCAATAAAAGTATTATTCTTCCATAGGCCTAGGTATGTTTGTTTGTTTGATTGATGGTGTTTGACCCCACTTTCAACAATATTTCAGTTATGGCGCGGCGGTCAGTTTTATTGGTGGAGGAAACCGGAGGACCTGGAGAAAACCACCGACCTGTCGCAAGTCACTGACAAACTTTATCACATACTATTGTACGCCTCGTCCTGGTCGAGATTCGAACTCACAACATCAGTGGTGATAGGCACTGATTGCATAGGTAGTTGTAGATCCAACTACCATACGATCAAGGTCACGACGGCCCCTCAGACAAAGGTCGCCATTGTCGATTTTGGCTATCCTGTTTAGGGTCTCTACTCGCACCTTTTAAAGTCTTTTAAATTATTTGGCTTACCTATCTTTTTATTATGAGTATACATGATAAAGGTTATTCCTATCTTTTTATTATGAGTATACACGATAAAGGTTAAAGGTTATTCCAGAACCGCATCGTGCGCACTAAATTTGATATCTACCTTTTTATTACCGGTATGCAGTGAGACTCGTGACATTCAATGACATGATGATGAAGTCTGCTTTGTTCTAGACCAACACGCTTATCTGGATATTTATGGAAGAAGAGTTTGAAGATACCAAAGGGGTAATCAGAAGCCGTATATCGAGGAACAGACAACGCAATTGCCAAAAGAAAAAAGGACAAATAACGAACCACAAAACACACACATAAAAATAAAGATCGAGTAACATGAAACCCACTTAAAACCGAGGTTCAACTCGGGTGCTCGGAATTGCTTAACACTGCTTATATAAGTATTAACATTATATCATGGCAGTCAGTTGTGTTGGTGGAGGGAATTTGCCATGCATGGATGGATTCCATGGTCAACAATAACATCTGTATGAAAAGAAAGTTAAATAGTGATGGTCAATTCAATTTGAACTGATATCAACAAAACGAGCAACAACCTCCAACATCATTGAACACAAAAAAGACTACGACATATGCCGAAGGAAATCCAGGCACTTGCTTCTGACAGGCATGTAAATGTGGCGAGGTTAAATCGGAGTTTGTTACTGTGGGATAAAGCCATGGGAGCAATGCTTAAGCTATATCGAGTGTCATTTCAGTTAGATGATGATGGTTATTTCCGCTTTGTACTGGACAAACATGATTAGTTGGATTTTCATACTGCTAGCTCACTAAAACAACGGTCTGGGGGGAAAGACAGATCCTTCCACTCGGACACAGTATCATGATTCAGAACCAACCAGTATTTGCTGTTACTCCTTAATCCTGCGTGCATAGCAGTGACACAGCAAACATCAATTTTATTGTCTTTGGTTTGACTCAACTGGGGCTCGAACCTACGATTTATCACACTCGAGGCGGAGCAGGGACTGCTTACCCTTCCGGAGCACCTGAGCTCAACCACGGTTTTTAGTGGGGATCTTTTGCTTCGGTGTAGTGTTTTGTAGATAGTTATTTGTCCTTTTTCTTTTGGCCATTGTGTTGTCTCTCCTTCTTCGATTTACGGATTCTGATTACCTCCCTTTGATATCTGCAAACTCTTCTTCCTATTACACCACGGAATAGGATGCAGTGGGTTTTTTAGTCAATGTTGACGTGTTTCGGAACCCGAGCTTAACATGAGGGCCGTCTTAACAGCATTAAAGGCCCCAGGCAAATCAGTACACTGGGGTCCTACCTACACAACCACTCACAGGAATAAAAATGTAAATGGTCGATAAAATTAAACATATATCTATTGTATTGGCACTTCCTACAAAAGTAGTGTTTATAAACATTAAAAAACATGCCGTACACAACATACACAGATAAGCATGGCCCCTTATGCTATTGGTGCCCCGGGCAACTGCCCAGCGTGCCCATGCGGTAAGACGGCACTGCTTAACATACCTACTACAGTGGTAACAAATATCCACATTTCGTAACTGTCTATTTTGACCAATGCTGCGTTTTCTTTTTCACATACCTCACGTGCCTTTATAAAAGGTTTAGTGTTAGTATGTGCTTTGATACACCTGTCTAACACCGCATTGTAAGTATAGCTTGACGACAGTGGACACGCATCTGGAAAATATTATAATTGTAAAGTCAATAATTTATATCTTATATTATATGCTATAATAATTATTTATATTTAAAAACTTTAACTTGGAAAAGTCAACAAACAGTCAAGGGTTAGGGGTCATGGTATTTAACGCCACTTTCAACAATATTTTAGCTATATCGTGGCGGTCACTTTTATTGATGGGGGAAACCGGAGAAAACCATCGACCTGCGCCGGTCACTGACAAACTTGATCACATAATGTTGTATCAATCATACCTCGCCTGAGCGGGATTCGAACTCAATTTAGTGGTGATAGGCACTCATTGGATAGGTAATTGTAAATCCCACTACCATGCGATCACGACCACGGCAACCCCAACACATAGTCAACATTAACTTTCTCCTCTCATTTTTCATTACATGTAAAAATAGAAAAGAGCTACATGCCACAGGTACTTGTTTCATTCAAAAAATATATGCCCCCTTCTCTTCCTTACTTCAAGGTAAACATCTGCCTTTAACCCCTTCCCCACTTCGCCTCAATATTTTTCGCTTATTTGTGATCCTTTCGCTGACCCAATTATATCGTTACACTCCCGAGATATTTCTCTTTTCGACTGCCACATTTAAATATAAATACCGGGCCCCCCTCAGACGAATTGGACAAGAATATTCAGCGAAAATCGCATTTTTTATTTTTTAGTCACTGAAACGGATACAACCACATCCGGTTTGCGCTGGATTTTTCATATGCATTCGGAATTCTCTAGATCGGCCATGTGTAACAATGTCATCATGATCATCTCCTCTCAAATGTAAAGTAAGCCTTTAAAATACAGATTAGTGTTCCAATGCAGATTATAAAAATATGTTCAACTCCAAATTACTGACATTTGATTTTTAAAACACCTTTTTTTTTAGTTTCTAAATCAATTTAGAACGGACCGGAAGTGACTGTATCCGTTTCAGTGACTAAAAAATAAAAAATGCGACTTTCGCTGAATATTTTTGTCCAATTCGTTTGAGGGGGGCCCGGTATTTTATACAAATATATCCTGTTAATGAGGGTTATTTGCGGAAAATACCGGTTGAGAGGAGAGACAAATATCCCGAGCCGCTTTAGCTGCGAGAGACATTTGACTGTCCTCGAAACCGGTATTTTTCGCAAATAACCCTCACTAACAGGATATATTTATTTAATTCCACCGAATATTTAACAGCAAATAAAACAGTGGCATGCAAGCAGGTTCAGAACTTCAGACCACCTCGATCATTTGATTTTCAACTGAGACGTGACGTCATAAACTATTTAAAGAAGGGATTTCGTCTCGAGCGGGATATTTTCCTATAATTCTTATATGATTTACATAATTGGAAATCCTATACTCTGATTGGGTATAAGGCTTATGGAGGCGGGGTTTTGTCAGTTTATTTTTCGATAGACGATGCTCACCGGACTACTTTTTTCGTAATGTAAACAAAATGGCGGCTTGGATTCCCGATAATAAAAAAAGATAAAAGAAACAATGTTTATTATTAATAATCAACAATTATTGTTAGATATGAAATAAAAAATAAATGCCAATGAAAAAAAAAGCTTGTACAAAATAATTCCGGAAAAAATACTTAAGACAACCATCTATCGACTTTGACTTTTGTAATATATCGTCATCCTGTGACGTTGTTTACAAGGGACGCTGATTGACACAAGCTGGTTACTGATTTATTTTACGATTTTGTGAGCATTTTACTTGTCTGAGTAGCTAAATGCAAAATGCCATCAAATTTGAAAATATCAGTAACTTAATTTCATCACCGTCTAGTTATCAATGTAGGAAAACAACTTAAAACAAGGTTAGTTCATTTTGTTATTCATGGCCGACACACATCAATGGAATGTATGTGTGCGTACTGGGAATCCCCGAAGGTAAATTTTCAAAACAAATGAAAAAAAAAATATACTTAGTTACAGAATTATAAGGATTAAACGCAAACGCAAACTCGCAAACTTTCATAAAAGTCCTTCGGACTTTTATTTGTTTGTGAGTGACTTGGTCCAGGTTATACATAAATAAACTCCGGAAAAAATGTGTTTAATCCTATAATAGTACCGGGATATTTTTAGGCAAATATCCCGGCAATGGTGGAAAAGCTGAAAAAACGAAGAATTGGTAAAAAAATACCCCTTTCATCAACCAACCAGAAGACAGCATTCTGATATAAGGTGGAATTAATATTTAAATGTGGCAGTCGAAAAGAAAAATATCTCGGGAGTTTAACGATATAATTGGGTCAGTGAAAGGATCACAAATAAGCGAAAAATATTGAGGCGAAGTGGGGAAGGAGTAAAGGGCAGATGTTTACCTTGAAGTAAGGAAGAGGAGGGGGCATATATTATTTGAATGAAACAAGTGCCTGTGCTACATGCGTTTCACATACGTAAAACATGCGTTATACACATGTGTGTGACCTCGTATGGAAAGCATACGCAAATAATACATTCTGTTTCATGCATGTTTTAAAACATGCGTCGCTTTACAAGCTTTTTCAAAACGTATGTTTTACACTGAGTACCAAACTTTGGTATCATGTTAGCCATATGTTTAAAACTTTTCGGCATACAAACGATGTTCGGTTTGTCTTTACTTCCAGTTGTTTGTAGGAGGGCCTGTGTCGTATTTACGTTTATTTGTGTTTGCTTGCGTAGTGTGGTGTCCAATGTGTTGTGTTGTGTTTTTGTTTTGTTTGTCTTCGTCTCGTGTTATCTGTGCTGCCCGTTTCTCTGGATTGTCTTTTTTCCTTAGGTATTCTCTAACGTTTATTTACACTTTAATTACACCTTATATAAGAATGCTGGATTCTGATTGGTTAATAGCCGTGATATTTTTTTACAAATTCAGGCATTCCATTGTGAATTTGCAGAATTTTTACTTTTTAATTTTTAATTTTTACTTGCATAAGATTTAACTTTTTTTCATGGTATTTGCAAAATCGTATTTGCCGTTTTTACCCTTCACCGAGACGCTTGTAACAAAATTTGTAATACCTTATCAGTTGTGCGTTTTATGTAACAATCGTATTAGCCGTTTTTACCCTTCACCGAGACGCTTGTAACAAAATTTGTAAAACGTTATCAGTTGTGCATTTATGTAACATCATTCGGTATAATTGAACAGATACATCATGTTATATTATATACTCATATACATATCTTGAATCTGATTTGATAAAACACTGTCACGTGATATTTATCAATTCGTTGGGTCAACCGCTAATCGTAAGGTCTCATAGTAAGGTCCACCGCTCGCGAGGAAATCCCAAGGAAATTCCCACGTGAGCCTCACGTGTTTCCAATTATAGTTACTTCCCTTGATTCAACAGACAGCAAACATGGCGTCCAGCGACAGGTTCGTCGCTGTAGGCGAAGAAGAAATCTTATATGTTATATCGAATATTTTCGCAAAGCTGCAGGTATTCTATTACTTGGTGTCTGATGCAAAAATATTCGATATAATATACCAATTATCACCCTTGTTGGAGTGTGACCCAACGGTTTGTCTCCCCTCGAAAAGTTAGGTCACCCTCCGGCAAGCCCTCGGGTGACCTTATTTTTCTCTGGGAGACCAACCGTCGGGTCACACTCCAACAAGGGTGATAATTGTATAAGGTCCTGAAAACGACAAACAAAAGATATTATTTATTTAGCCAGTGTTCTAAATAATATTCGGTGTAATTAAACAGATATATCATGTCTGGGAGGGGTATTTGCGAAAAATAGCAGTCTTGAGATTTTTCCCTCGCCATTCGGTTCGGGAAATTGTTCGTCTCTCGACTGGTATTTTCCCAAACATGATATATCTGTATAAAATTTAATTGAAGTTAATGCAACCCAGTTCACAAGCAAAATTTGTGTTTGATTTTAGTGGAACACATTTGAGCTTACAGGGCCGTCGTGGCCGTGATCCTATGGTATTTGGATTTACAACTACCAATGCAATAAGTTGCGAGTTCGAATTCTGCTCAGGCGAGGTGTAGTCGATACAACATTATGTGATAAAGTTTTTTTAGTAACTTGCGACAGGTCGGTCGTTTTCTCTGGGTACTCCGGTTTCCTCCACCAATAAAACAAACTGACCGCCGCGATATTAATGGAATATTGTTGAAAGTGGCGTTAAACACCATAACCCTAACTCTAGCCCCATATGAACTTACTTTGATTTTTATGATAAAATCTCCATCCTGTTTCACTGATTACACTGAAAACAGCAGACATTCTAGATGTATACATATTACAGTTACCCGTGGCCGCGTGGAAATAAATAGATCCGCATGTCTCTTCATCCATACATTCAGTAACACAGCCGGCTATGGACGTTGATTTTGACGATCGTAGTGACTGATGATTGGATATTGTATCTTGAAAAGCAACATCCTGGTACACTCTTAAAGATCGTGTATTCCCAAAAATTATGTCTGCATTACAGAAAATAATGAACAGTATTACTATTGTAGATAACATTTCTAATATCTTCAATTAAAAGTAAAAAATAAATTTCTCTTGCTTGTAAATAAGCAAATGTACAATTATTGCGAAAAAAATGTTACTTTTAAAATAAACAATGAAAATATTTATCCCTTATGTACATAAGCAAACGTACCATTATCATTATGGGAATTTTTTTTTTAACTTTTAAAATTAATAATTAACCAATACATTCTTCTGAAGTAAATATTTACATTTCATAGTTTAAATAGATGGAACCAATTTAAAATGCTTTAAAATAACTCACATTTCGTTTTAGAGTTTAGGATCGGCCATAATTGATATACAAATTTATGGATCAGAATAATATAAACGCATTGATGATAAAGATGAAATGAAAGTCATTGAAAAGCTTTTAAACATTGAATAGACCAATGGTGTATTTTGCTATTGACATTTAAAAGTAGTTTCCGGTTAATATGATGTGATGTCGTCATACGTATACCAATGTGATTACTTTAAAATTACACTGCTCAGTCCATTGGTGCCAGATGTGATTCAGATGTCTGTGTGAACTACTCACTTCGTCAACTTCGATTTAAGGTTAGTTTTTAGTGGGGTTTGTGTTAATTGATCTTTAGGTTTATATGTAATGTTTTTAGATCGTTGCTTGTCCTTTTTCTTTTCTCATTGTGTTGTCTGTTCTCCTTCGATTTAAGGATTCTGATGACCCTTTGATATCTTCAAACTCTTCTTCAAACACTCAAATGGAACACAAGACTGAACAATAACACTAACAAATTCAAAAGTCAAAAAGCTCCGTTCTATAACAATAACACTACATAGTATATAGAAAATGAACTCTTTCAAACAAGATGAGATTGAAGATACCAAAGGGTCATCAGAATCCGTAAATCGAAGGAGGACAGACAACACAATGAGAAAAGAAAAATGACAAACAACGATCTAAAAACATTACATATAAACCTAAAGATCCAGTAACACAAACCCCACTAAAAACATTACATATAAACCTAAAGATCCAGTAACACAAACCCCACTAAAAACATTACATATAAACCTAAAGATCAATTAACACAAACCCCACTAAAAACATTACATATAAACCTAAAGATCAATTAACACAAACCCCACTAAAAACATTACATATAAACCTAAAGATCAATTAACACAAACCCCACTAAAAACATTACATATAAACCTAAAGATCAATTAACACAAACCCCACTAAAAACATTACATATAAACCTAAAGATCAATTAACACAAACCCCACTAAAAACATTACATATAAACCTAAAGATCAATTAACACAAACCCCACTAAAAACATTACATATAAACCTAAAGATCAATTAACACAAACCCCACTAAAAACATTACATATAAACCTAAAGATCAATTAACACAAACCCCACTAAAAACATTACATATAAACCTAAAGATCAATTAACACAAACCCCACTAAAAACATTACATATAAACCTAAAGATCAATTAACACAAACCCCACTAAAAACATTACATATAAACCTAAAGATCAATTAACACAAACCCCACTAAAAACATTACATATAAACCTAAAGATCAATTAACACAAACCCCACTAAAAACATTACATATAAACCTAAAGATCAATTAACACAAACCCCACTAAAAACATTACATATAAACCTAAAGATCAATTAACACAAACCCCACTAAAAACTAAAATACATTCCAAAGTTTAATAATCACTTTTAGAACGTTGTGTAAATATCATCCATATATAAACTAATAATAAACTACTTGCACTAAATTCTTTAATTGATGTTGCTCTCAATTTCCCATTGTTAACTTTCCATTTATGATCTATGTGGTAGCAACATTCCATCAACACTTGCATATGGAGTTTATATCTCTCAGTTGAAACGATATTCCAAACCTTGTGGCTCATATTAGAATTTCCGTAATACAGGGTTGCTGCTAGCCGTGAGTGCGCTAGATCGTGGTTTCGAGTCCCGATCGGGTCAAAATAAATTGGTATTTGTTACTTCTCCCCTAAGTAAACAGCATTAAAGAGAAAGACCAAAGACTAGTTGGCTCGACATCCGGATAATGTTGACGAGTGGGGCGACATATCTATCCGCAGACTGTTGTTACAGTGAGTTAGCACTGGTACAAAGCGGACCTCATCATCATATCATTGATAATTAACTTGTTCTCTTCATGATATATGTGGACAATTGCTGAGTTAAACAATATTCACTCACTCACTCCACCTAGTAGTCAATGCTTCAGTACTGACATGTTTTATTAGTCATATTTGTTTGAAATTTACAGTTTCTAAGTAATGAACTATTAAGACTAAGGCCAGCCTCCCTCAGTCATAGCCAAACCGTGGCCGATTTTGTCTATCTTGTTTTGGGTCTTTGGTTTGCTTTGTTCTTAGTATGTTTAAGTCCTTTGGTTTTCCTGTCCATTGCATATGAGCATAGTCACTGACAAACTTTATGACATCTCGCCTGAGCGGATTCGAACGCACAACGTTAGTTATAGACGTCGCGTACGGTATTGGTGCTATAAAGCGTAACGTCAAAAATGAATGTTTTGCTTGGGTAACGTTTCATAAAAACGTTTATGACACCGTTATTAGGGTGTTGTCGTAAGATATGTTAAATTTGAATTAAGATGTTTATTTTTTATTCAGTATTTTATATTTTACTTTGGAATGGAGGGAACATTTTCTTTTTAATTTTGTGTAATTGTTACTGTTTATTTTCAGTGTTTAAATTTGTTAGAATAATTTTGTTATGCCTGATTAAATTTCGCAACATTTGGAATAAGAAACAGTAGATCTTCAAACATATAATTAATATCGTGAGATAATTACATAAAATATACAGAAATTTCCTTTTTCTAAGTAATTTTAGGATATGAGAACCGAGAACTGTCAGCTAACGGTCTCGAACAAAATCACATAACTCCGCACATTTGATCAGTGGTTGGTACATATTATCATGCATGGTGTTAACATTATATGATATTGACTTTAAATATTCACTGACTTCCTTTTGTACGAAGTGTGTAAAATGTTGATCATGTTTATCATCATCAGATATAACAAAAAAATGTTCCGTTTTCACTTTCGGATTTTCATTTGTACTTTCTACTCCGTCTAACGCTAAAAGGGCGTGTCTATAAATCAGTGTTACATGAGTAGTATATGGGAATAGCTCAAACAACATTTGTGGTGGAGCGATGTGGTGGAGCTACCGAAAGTCACGTGACAGGAAGTGACGTGACCGGAAGTGACGCTATAACCGGAAGTATGTTTTGCTTCCCCCCGCGCTTTTTTCTTTCTTACTATAGTAGTAGTACAAGTACCATGGCTACCGAAAGTGACCTAAGGTCACGTGACCCCTCCGAGGTTCCCTTGGGTGTGCGCAGGCGCAACCGGAAATTGCGCAATATACACCCTGTTGAATGGCGTGCGCATGCGTAACCGGAAGTTGAGCAATATCCGCCCTAGTGGGGCCTTTTGACCGAAAATGATGTCACCCGTAGGGCTTCCCCTGGAAAATATGGAAGCGCGCATGTGCAACCGGATGTGCTGTTGAGGTGTTCTCTAGGACGTCCGCGTTTATCGTTTTATATCCCTGTTTATCTGCCCCTTTCCCGCCATTTAATTTTCATATAATATTCAATAATGGTTTTCACCTACAGTGTTTTCGGATATGTTCGCTATGTACTCCAAGTAGTCTAGCACGTCCGCGTTCTCACTGTGGGGGTACTCAATAACCTAAGAGCCAAATGAATGTAATGGTAAATTTGATCCCTACTTGCATAGTCTCTAGCAAAAAAAAACTATTCCAGGATGATTCTTCTCAATTCTGAAAACTACCGACCTGTGCAAGTCACTGACAAACTTTATCACATAATGTTGTATCGAGCACACCTCGCATGTGCAGGATTGGAATTCACGACGTTAGTGGTGATAGACACTGATCGTATCGGATGTGGCAGATCTTTAGTTCGAGCCCCGGTCGTGTCAATTAAAGACAATAAATTGGTATTTACTGGTAGCTTATTTTCATGGAAAACTTCAGAACTCCTATACCATGCAATGAAGGAATGTCAGGTAGCTAATTTCTATGGACAAGTTTCTGATGTTTATGCTCATGTTTGAATGATGAAAGGTAGTTTATTCTCATGGAGGACACATTGAGATCTATGTCATACATTGAACAGGTGTAAGGTAGCTTATTTTCATGGAAAACTTCATGACACCTATACCATGCAATGACGGAATGTCAGGTAGCTAATTTTCATGGACAAGCTTCTGATGCTTATGCTTATGCTTGAATGATGGAAGGTAGTTTATTTTCATGGATAACACTTTGAAACTCATGTCATACACTGAACAAATGCATGGGTGCTTATTTTCATGGCAAACTTCATGACACCTATGGCATGGAATGAAGGAATGTCGGGTAGCTAATTTTCATGACAAACTGCTGATGCTTATGCTTATGTTTCAATGATGAAATGTAGTTTTTTTCCTTGATAACACTTTGAAACCTATTTCATACACTGAACAGATGTAAGGTAGATTAGTTTCATGGAACACTTCAGAACACCTATACAATGCAATGACAGAATGTCAGGTAACTAATTTTAATGGACAAGCTTCTCATGCTTATCCCTATGTTTGAATGATGGACGGTAGTTTATTTTTATGGATAACACATTGAAACTCATGTCATACACTGAACCCCGGTATCTTATTTTCATGGAAAACTTCATGACTCCTATGCCATGCAATGAAGGAATTATTCTGAATACGAGTCAACTAGTCTGCCTTTATTTCTTACGCTATATGCCAATATCAAAACAGAAAAATGCATTATCTACAGATAAACAATATGGTGATTGATATATACATAGAAACTTGTTCATGTCATATAAATTATGTATTTTTAGTAATGTGCTAGGAGGGGCTTCATTTGTAATATAACTTGTACCCAATAAACTCAAAATATTTTCCCTCTAATGTGACAGTACGTCAAGTTGAAAATTTAAACTTATACTTAAGTGATTTAGAATAATAATTATTAAGTAAAAAAAAAGATTAAATTGTATATCAGAGGAAATATATATTTTTAATATAGAGATTAATAAATGACATTTTCCATATCAGCATGTGTATCATCACGAGACCCGTATATCAACACGAGGTCGAGGGATGATGGGCGGGATGATATTGAAAAGGTCATATATTATTCTTTTTATCATATACTTCAGATTGTTTTTAATGGCATCTTCTTGACGACAATGTTTGTCCTCTCAACTCGATTCGCCAATAGTACAAGCATCCGTACTGGTCATCTCCACTGATTCTTGTTAATACGATTAGTAGCGATGTAAGCATATTTACGCTGGGTTTCATATTTTTTTTCTCTCAAGAATTGTGATCAGCAGAATTTTCTTCCTGTGAAAAGTGATTAGTAAAAAGTATTTTTCGTGAACCGTGATGAGAACCCTGTCTCTCATTCATCTTTAGAAGTCAGCTATACATTTTTGTTCGTTTTCAAATATTCATTTTTTCTCCTATTATTTGAATTTATTTACATTTTATATCGAAATGACTGATATTCATCCAGCTTTTGTTCCATGTAAATGAATAGGAGATTGCTATATCCATTTCTGGGATAAATCTATCTAATTAAAATTAGATATCCTCGCCTACATCCATCCCCTTTTTCTTAAAAAAATACCAATTATTATACGAGCGTACTTCTATTAATCTATCAAGACTTGGTAAAAGGGGAATAACTGGAATAGTATTTTCAATGTGTCGTCGGGTCAATTCTCAGTTGAATAATAAAACCAAGACGTTGTAAGTTCGAGCATTTTTTGCAGTCGGAAATACTTCCAAATAAAAGACCCTGTAATAACAATATTAAATCAATAAATTGTGGGTCAAGAAAGATAACTCTGATATTTTATGTATGCTAGCAGTGGAATATTTAAAATAAATTCAATTACAATTGTGACAAGTTTTCTATTCCATTATTTTAACAAAATATTCATTCTATATAGCTGCTCATAGTTCTCATGGACATTTTCTAATATCAAACAAAAGTTTTATTACATGTAAAAAATATCTTCACATGAACCAAACAAAAAAATAGCAAAAATAAGTTTAAGCCAAGCAAAAATAAGCATAAGCTAAACACTATGATAAGTAAAATAATAAGTAGCAAAATTAGCATTTATAAGCAAAACTATAAAAACAACTATCTTTACCTCACACTGAGGTGTAAAGGTCTTGAAAAAAAATACAGGATATACCTGAAAGGATCACAATATCATGCTGTTGTTCATCAGTGTGTATTATATCATGGCAACCTGAATATATAATGAGGTTCATAACTATTGTGCTCAAAACAATCACAATTACACAAAAACACAGATTACACATAACATTGTTAATAACGCATCTTTTAATATTCTAATGGTCAAGATATATAGGGTCTAATACCAAGAGAGGTGCAAGATAGTAAAAGCTGTGATCGAGGGTAAAATTTAAATCGTATCGGTCGAGGTTTGTCCGAATCTGATACGTATTAAATCTTACCCGAGGGTGTCACAGATTTTACTATCTTGCACCTGTTACGGTGGTTGACTCTTTTTCTCAACCCTTTCTACCGTGTCAATGTTTGTTTACTTTTTGTGTAGTTTGGCGCATTAATTTGCGAACCGTATCACAGGACCAAAATGCCACGTAATAAAATAAAACAAGATTTTCATTTTACAACTTTAAAGAGGTTCAAAATAATAAAGTGATAGATTCTACAATAACAAAATCTTGCACCTTTTACGATGTTGGCCCTTTTTTTCTCATCTCTTTCTATCGTGTCAATATTTGTTTACGTTCAGAAAATATAGAGTGCTCCCCCTTGTTAGGTAACTAACGTAAATAAAAAAAAATACCTCCCTTTGACCAACGTCAAATAACTTTTTTTACAGGCATTTATCGCTGTTTTAGTAGCATTTACAATATATTATATTTGAAATACAATTCAATTCAACAATGGAAACAATTTTGCGGGAAGAACGGCGTGTAGCTTGTCTTACCCTGTAGCCGGGGTAAGACAGAACATTTTTTTTCACCTAAATTAAGGGACTACTTTATCCAAGGGGTGAGAAAGAATTATGTTCATATTAAATTCATATTTAATAGTTTTAAATATTATCTCATTTATCCTTTAACATTTCAATAGCATTTAATATGTTTTATAAATCAGTCAATCAATCAATCAATCAACTCAATCTCACTGAGAACATTACTTTATAAACAATTAGTAAGTTTAGTAAGTATATAAATACCTTAAATTAATATTAGTGGTGACAACTAGAAATATTATATCAGTTCAAGCTGGTTTCAAATACTCATCAAAACGAATATCTACAGTAGTTGACAATATGTCTGCCATCCAAGATTATGTAAAATTATAGAGTGCCTCAAAAGAACAATATAATTTCTCACCAAAAGTGCATGTGACTCAAATAGCCTATGACATGAAATACATGGTCAAACTGATCTTAGCCTATCAAAATTATAAAATAAGAATACATATCAGGGTCAATTTCCTGAACTCAGGTCATAGCCCTAATTAGAATGTAAAACATAACATCAGCTTAATTAACCTGAATGTATGTTAATGACCCATCTCTTATCAGCTGTCTTTCAAGGGGTAGTCAGTGCCGGATTTACCATTGTGCTTAGGTGTGCATAAGCAGAGGGCCTTGTTGGCCTGAGGGGCCTCCTCTTCCTGCCAACAAAATTGTTACGATGGATTTTTGCTTATGTGGTGCAATTTTAAATTTGAAGGCGTTCTGTGTCGGAGCGATTCCAGACATAATGATAGAGTTGATAGCCTATTAGAGTGTGCCACAAAGCAGGAAGTCATGACAGTGGCTCAGTGGCATAGAAACCAAATTATTAGGGGCCTCTGGTTATTGGCAAAAAAAAATTAAAGATGGATTCATGCTTACGCGGTGCAATTTTAAATTTGACGGCGTTCTGTTCAATTTGGACACTTATAGACGAACGTATTAGCATAAAATAACTATTGATAGAAATTTACTTTAAGAACTTTATTCTTTAAGTCCTTGCATATGTAGAGAACATTCAATCTAATGAGAAGAAAAACTGACGTTACCTTTGCAGCAAATTTATTATCAAGATTTGTTTCCAACTTGAAACAAAATAACAAAAAAAAGTAAAAGGTGGTTATTCCTTTTTAATACAGATGTAAAACCTAAATAAGTAATTTGGTCGTTATCTGATGTATGCAACCTTTGAAAGTATAAAAGTAAAAATGGTGATAATAATAATAAAATAAAGTGTAAATAAGAATAATGGATGAGGAAATAGTTGGTGAGGGGTGGAAACACCTATCCAAAAGCAAGATTGTGCCCAAACGGAAGACAACATACAGACATTAAGATGAGTTGCCTTGGGACTGTGATCAGTGTGCTCACCCGTACATCGATCAAGATGAAGTGGCTTTTGACACTCGTGTGAACCGGCCTTTAAGATAATGCTACATCTTGACATCTGAATCTGTGCTTCATATATCTGTTGATTACTATCTATCTGTGCACAACTCTGGTAAGATATATTTGCAACACCACCACTGATATTATATGCATACATACATACACACGATATACCTTTTTCCTCAATAGCAGTTTATTTATGAAGGCGTTATCTTATATTTTTGCTATCCATATTAAAGCTATTCGTCCTTGCTGATATAAAGGGTTCTACAGGTTAACAACAGTCTACTTTCAAATTTAATTGACACTGACATAGCAAACTGTCATATTATTAGTAATGCATACTGGGGCCACCACGACACCCTCCCTCCTACGAGCAGCAAACACCACTGTCTTCATACACTCTGTACTTGGAAACAAGCTCTCACTTGCGCTCAAAGTTACAGGCAAGGTTACTGATAGTGACACTGACTTGGTATTTTGTTTGATGTATTGTCAGTCTCAATACTAGTCACTATGTTGCTAGCAATATGGCGTATAGTTAAATTTATTTTTGAAACTCATGTTATTTTTACTGTATGTTAAAATGATGTGTTATTTTACTAGTGTACATAAATCATCCGTAGAATTTATTTGCTAAAAAGAGTTTGAAGATACCAAATGGGCAATCAGAATCCGTAAATCGAAGAACTCACAACACAACGGCCAAAAGAAAAAGTACAAAGGACAAACAACGATCTACAAAACATACATATATACATAAAGATCGAGTAACACGAATCCCACTAAAACCGGGGGTGAACTCAGGTTCTCCGAAAGGGAAAGCAGTTCCTGCTCCACTAGTGGCACCCGTCGTGTTAATCTAGTTACAACCCAGTTATAAGTCGTGAATGAGGAAAGGACCGGGAAGTGCTTACGACAAGTGGAACATATCCGTGGGTTTATTTTCATTAAATTAGTTTAACTCCAAATAAAGCATATACATTTACTATTTCTTTAATACAATTCCTAAAATTATCTATTTGTAAAAAATTAAATAAGTTTTGTCATCAAATGGTTATGGCGGTCCACCAAAACAATTAAGAGTAAAAGAGGTCCATGGGGAGAAAGGTTGAGAACCATTGCGTTAAATGATGTTTAAATTTAATTACATGATGTTGACTGTAATGACTGCCCTGTCTTTCTCTTTTTATCAAGTTTGACTGCTTCATTATGTGACCTGTAGCCATTAATCGGCTAGCAAAATTGACACCAGCAACAATTGCGAGATTTTGTGACTAGTACAATGCAGACCTACCACAAAACGCAACTTTTCAACAGGAAATCCATCACTGGAGTACGTTCTGTCAAGATCTTAAGGACAAGCCATCCTCCCTATTCGATGCTTTTATTAAAATGGCCGATCCGGATTATTACCCAAGCATTCGCGAAACCTTCCATATTCTACTAACCATGCCAATGGGATCCGAAAAAAAACATATGAACACTCTTATTTTCTGCTTTGAGGCGTCTAAAGCAATGGAACAGAACAACAATGGTCGAGGACAAACTAAGCGGACTAGCATTATTGCACATTCACAGACAGGGTCAAAGTATTAGACAACAGTGGGGCTTTGCACTTGTAAATTACTTAGCTGACATTTATGGTATTATGTACAGACATAAACATTTCAAATATGGTTTTAAAGTTTGATGAGTGTATATGTGTCTTTGCTGGTTAGTGTGACATTTGAAGTTTAATATTTTTATGTATGTGAAGACAAAGCAAGTAAAGGTTTTGTTTTAAAGTAATTTTCTTTTTTTCCATTAACAAGTTTTGAGATAATGAATGCTCGTCTATTCATTCTGCTGTCCATTAGCACTAACCTTGGTCCGTCGATCGTCAACGTAACCGGCTCTCTCTCTATTAACTTTCAATCTGTCTGAATAAGGATTATGTTTGAGCCATATATCTTATAAATATGTTTGAAGATACCCTGGTGTGTCAATCAACTCTTAACTCATGTAGGAGCTCAATGAACATTTTACGGGGATGAACGCATGACTTCATGTATTCTAACGTCAATAATTTAAAAAAATCTACGGTTGGTTAATTTGGCAAATTAGGGTAATAACTACTATCAAAACGTCAAAATTTTAATAAAACAAACAAAGACCCGCTGCCTCGGTAAAATTCCAATCTAAGCTACGCCCATGTTCTAGTTTGTTGAAGACGCAGTGTACATGTCTGACCTAATATAGCGTAATATTTTAACTATTCCTAATTTTCAGGAGCATGTATGCCTGACTGCATGTTTAGGCCTACCAGATCTACCTCCTTCAGGGCACAAGTAAGGGGCCTCATAGCTTAACTAGCACAGGGCCTCATATGTCTTAAATCCGGCACTGTGGGTAGTGATGCTATCGCAGGGTAGCATTCACTGAAGACAAGAATTAACAAATCTAATATCATATCGAGGGGTTAGAGCCAAAAAGTCGTATCTGAAAATTTTGCTAATTTCATTTTTTTGCACTAAAATGTTGATAAGTTAGCATCTAGTTGTGTCTGTAAATTTCAGGGCAAAAGGATAATGCATTAATTTTAAATTGACCAGAACCCAAAAGTATTATCATATTATATACGTCTTCTTGAAACGTCAAACAACAGTAATATTGGATAATCTATAATTGCATGCCAGGTATATTTTTTTGATTAAAAGATATATTGCTGTAAAAATTTATGTGAAGATAATATACTTGCATTTATGATATCATATTTTTTTATTTAGAAAATAGTGCCAAAACGGCTTATTTAAAGATAAGTCACTTTGGCACTGCAGAAAAGTAATCTAATAATCCAGTAAGTTTAGCCATCTTATCTCAATATCAGATAACGCGTTGCATATGTTATTTATAAACAGTATTCTGTAGAGGCAGGAGAGAGTAAATAAAGTTGATGCATTCTAGAGCTGGTGTTACATTTACAAAAAGTGAATTAACAGGAAGAAATATAGTATCTGCAATGAAAAGTTGAGACAACAATGGATTAAAAGGTAAGAATTAGATATTCACTTGCTATACTTTGATATATTAATCAATTTACTATGTATTCACTTAATTTAATATATGTATTAAGTCTTCATAAATTTTCTTAGACGATTGTACATGTTTGTGCTAAAAATCTTGAATTATTATTATCTCAAGTATGACGTTTGTACATACCCTTCGCTAAAATTATTGACATTTTGTTTAGAATGCATGGCCTTTTAATTGTTATTTATTTCCATATTTTCAGTAGAGGCTGGTTATGGTGAATGTGATGGAAACATCTACAGTACTAATTAATTACAGTTTTCGATTGGTAAGTTTCAGTTTTTATTTGTTCACAAGAACTCTATTTAACCAGATTGAAAAGATTATCACTTTTTAATGATCAAATTATTTGATAAGAAGATTTCCTCCTAAACCCCTCAATGGAATTAGATGTAAAAAAATGTGGTTTACAACTTGAAAATATGCATGACGGACTATAGCTGCTGTCCAATCTCTGAAAGGGGAGGCTATGCAACTTAGGTGTCAAAGTTTGTTGTCAGAGGTATAATTTGTAGTGAGTTTACTTGTTTGGCAATAGGATATGAGAGGTAATCCTATATTTGGCCAATTCTTTTAGCTAATCAAAATAATAAGCTTCATATTCATTTGTTTCAGGTAATAAAATGTCGGAATCTAGTTGGTCTTCAGACGAGGAATGGACGACACTTGCATCTATGGTACGTGATACCCAAGAGAATGGTTCTAATGCAGTCGAAGGAGATACAGAAGATGGTTCCTCAGTAACAAACAGGCAACAAGTAGGTAGTAATGATACACAAGGTACCAATGCCACACCTACGGTTGATGAACCAGATAGCAATGACACACCTATAACTGATGAACAAGGTACCAATGACACACCTATGGCTGATGAACCAGGTACCATTGACACACCTATGGTTGATGAACCAGGTATCAATGACACACCTACCACTGATGAGCCAGGTACGAATGACACACCTACCACTGATCAACCAGGTCACAATGACACACCTACGGTTGATGAACCAGGTACCAATAACACACCTACCACTGATGAACCAGGTACCAATGACGCATCTACGGCTGATAAACCAGTTGCCAATGACACACCTATGGCTGATAAACCGATTACTAATGACACACCTATGGCTGATATGAATGAAACCCCGGGTAATAAAAATTCACAAGACCAAACATTAATTCAGGACAATTCAGCTGTTCGTACCTATAAAGAAGATACTTCATCAACTGATTCCAATGGGTCGCCAAATGCCTTAAAGGTTACTGCAAGACAGAAAAAGAAGAAAAAATACAGAAAGAAACAGAATAAAACAACACCTGACACAACAAAACAGCTCAAACGCCACTCTGCTATTGAGTCTGACTTTAGTGGTAGTGATGATAATATAACATTAAAAGAGTTAAAAAATGATATAAAACGACAAAAAGATGAGAGTTATAGCGAAATAGAGTCTGTTTATGACAGCAGGGACTCGTACAAACCTTGCAGAGATGATTATCATTCTAGTGACTCGAACCTGCCATTGCAATGACAATTCAATTAAAACCGAATTGTATAAGAAACCTGCAGCCACATCAAAGTCGAAAAAAAGAAAGAGGAAAAGTGATAGTAACAATCAGAAGCTTAATAGTGATAATTCACTACCTAAAAATGATAACTCAAGGATGAACCAAGTAGAGATCCAAAATGACAATTTAGGGCCAACGATTGACCAGACTGAGGACATGCACATGGAAAAGGCAAAATCAATCAGTGTTCAGGAGGACACTTTCAACAATTATGTCACCACACACAATGAACAGAGACTTGATGATCTTCTCTTCATGGATTAGTTAGAAAACGTGTTCCTGCAGATGAGAACTGTTTCTTCCAGTCAGCATTACCACACATTCATTCCCTGCTCACGGTTCAAGAATTATGAAGATCATTATGGGGTCACATAGTTTAAAAAGCAGAAAAGTATGTTGGTATACCCAAGAAAACCTGGACTGTATCATGTTTAAGTACAATTTCGAAGATTAATTCAGAGTTCTCAAAGTAGGTGGTACAGCCAAACGAGGACGCACTGCCAAACCACAAGAACTGACAAGGAAATATACATCGAGACAGAAGATATCAGCAGCCAAAACGAAAGACCTTGTCAGCTTATGCAGAAGTGGTATCATCCCATCTGAATACCACGATTATTACAAATCATTGCCCTCAAGCAGTAAAGTAGATGACAAACTAGCTGACCCCGATGCTGAAGAGGATTCTGATCAAGAATGAGACTAAGAAAATAACAGTGGTGACATAAATGACTGGTTTAATTAGATTGCATGATTAGTTTAGGGGTTCTTCTATATATTGTATTAGAACTGTAGACATTATATTCCTGCATTAGATATAGTGCATACAAATTTGACTGTTATATGATATATATTTTGTACTTTGATTTTATACTAATTTTCTTTTGAGATTTACAGACAGTAATGAATTATTTCAATAGGATTTAGCATAATTTTATCATAATGATATTTTGAAACCATTAAGGTATTCCTCAGATTTCAGTGTTCAAAATCATGTTACTACTGTCTAATTCAATTTTCAAAAGAGCTGTTGAAATTTTTTTTTAAACTATTTTATGATATCATTCATACAGACAGACATCTAATAGTTATTGTGGTTGAAATATAATTTTACTGTGATATATGATTACAGTATTGATGTTTTAGCTTATATAATTGATTTTAATTGCTTTTAGATTCATTGGAAATTATCCTGAAATATTTTGGTTTTCAAAAAATCAATGTTTACTTTAATAGAATGTTTTAACTGATGAATACTACAATTCGGTCATTATAAAAAGATATTTCAAATTAATTTTTCATACAAATTTGACTGTTATATGATATATATTTTGTACTTTGATTTTATACTAATTTTCTTTTGAGATTTACAGACAGTATTGAATTATTTCAATAGGATTTAGCATAATTTTATCATAATGATATGTTTAAACCATTAAGGTATTCCTCAGATTTCAGTGTTCAAAATCATGTTACTACTGTCATATTCAATTTTCAAAAGAGCTGTTGAAATTATTTTTTAAACTATTTTATGATATCATTCATACAGACAGACATCTAATAGTTATTGTGGTTGAAATATAACTTTACTGTGATATATGATTACAGTATTGATGTTTTAGCTTAAATAATTGATTTTAATTGCTTTTAGATTCATTGGAAATTATCCTGAAGTATGTTGGTTTTCAAAAAATCAATGTTTACTTTAATAGAATGTTTTAACTGATGAATACTACAATTCGGTCATTATAAAAAGATATTTCAAATTAATTTTTCATTTGCTGCCATAACGTATTTTTGCTTACTTTTATTTGGTTGATGAAAGAAACATTATTCATATTAATGTTAGGGTGCCAGAAAAGTGTATCCTAAGATGTTATCAAAATGCCTTGCACACACCTGTTTAATCTTTTAGATAAACAAATCAGCAGACAGTCTTATCAGCGGTTACTGTAGTATGGTATTAACATCTGGAAATTATCAATGTAAATAGTGCATGTCTACTTAGTGTATAGATAAAAAGTGTTATTAAATCAATATGCTGATTATTAGAAGTAAATTGCATATATAATCATAACATTTATTGTGTTATTTACCTATAAAATCATTTTGGTAACACTACATTATCAGGCGTAGTCATAAGATTATTTTTTGTAATTCCTCAAAAAGATGAAATATTAAGATACGACAGTATGGCACTATCCCCTCGATATGTAAAAAGTAAAAAGTAAAGAAAAACCTGCTATGCTAGAGTGCAGCAAATACCAATTATTACTTCAGACTGACTACGTAAGACTGAGAGAGAAATATGATCATTTATATATTTATTCACATTATATTATCTTGCATTGCCCTTATGGAATCATCTCAGTTTTGACGGCTGTTGTAAGACAATTGCTGCCTGCGAAACAGTGGTTGACAGAAACTCGACGGGTTCTCTACTATCAATTTGTAGTGTAATGAAATAATATATTTCATTGATTATATATATTAAGTTGAATAGAACTTGGGGGATAACATGCCATTTTATAAGACTGGCCAGTGATAGAATGCAAGGAATGACCAGTGCTCAGATGACGATCGCCGGAGATGTAGCTGAGTAATACCCCAAGTTGCACTGAAAATTCAATCACCAAGGACAGTTTCACATGGGGACTACTTTTTACATATATATTCTTTTTGTGTAGAGGATAGGACATTTATAGTTGTCTTTTCTATTTTAAAACAATATTTCAGGTATTATAGACCACCATTTATACTGGGTTTATCACCCAATCATTTGAATTTATATAAGCAAAATGACTTGATTATTATTGTTATCTGGATCTAAAGGTTAATTATACCCAATATAATATTGTCTGCATTTATATACCGCATGGTAAGACCCTAATTTTCAAAAACATTTATTAATGAAAACCAAATGTTGTTTACTGTAGGTGCATTCCAAAAAGAGATGCAATAAACTCTCATGTGTTTTTGCACAGAAGGTGCATAGTTCTGTTTCTTTTAAGCCACACTTGAAAAGGAAAGAGTGTGTGGCAGTGATTCTATGGGACAGTTTGAACTGGTAGCCATAAAAGGGGAAACATAAATATACCCCAAATCATCTATTTGTACTACTATTTCCAGAGGTCATTTGTTTTGTGACCTAACAGGACTTTCTTTTATGCTTACTAAATACAATTTAGAAAACTATTTGCATGATTTTTTGTATCACTTTTTAATCTGTCAACAATGTCATTTTTAATATCATGCAGCATCCCATACTCTGACATAAGATTTTTTCCATCTCTTCGGAACTGCACCAACAATACCATGATATTTTATACTTACCATATATTTGCTTTGAAATTATGACAAAGCTGTTTATTTTCAGCGACAATATCATTAATAAAAAAGACACCATTATAACAATATTTGTCCATAATAAAAAAAATTATTATTTCTTTTAATATTAAAATTAAGCCAAATGGGTTAACTCAAGATGTTAACAATATTGTTTTTCTTTTATCTTTTGGTTGCAACAGTTCTGACAAATTATGAAGTATATATCTCTCCAAAATGGATATAACTTGTCAGATATACTTTCCAAACCTCCTTTTTTTAAGTATAATATCTTGTCTCCCCCATATTTTTCTATATAATTTAGAAGTAAACTTTTCCATGGGGACATATTCATGGGAGGAAGACGTTTGTAAAGCCAAGACAGGTTTAGTGCCATACAGAAAGATTCAATATGTGGCAATTGAAACCCCCTTCTTCATAGTTATTGATAATAAAAGTTCTCTTAATTTTGTCATCAGGCTTCCCATCCTATAAGAATTGATATAAAATGTCTTATATTTCTGTCAAAACTTGAGCAGAAGGGTTTGATAGTATTGTGAAAATCTGCACCAAAAGCGGGAGGGCTAATGTTTTAATAACCGTTATTCGGACAATATAGGTTAAGTCCCTATATGTCCATGGGCTTAAGCTATTCTTTACCTTTTTATTTTTTCACTAACATTTTAAAAAGCTTTGTCTTCTTTATAAAGATTGAAATGAATCCCCAAAACTTTAAATTTTCCAGAAGTATTCCCAGCTAAATGTTTATAAATAGAGTAAATACAGTTCAATACCCTGCAGTCCTACAGAATGCCCACAATTTCATATTCCCCTACATGTATATATTTCATATAGAAACATTCCCATGGATGAAAAACATCTGTTGCTCTATTGGAATATAGGTTATTCAATTTCGATTTTTGAGCACATCTAAAGGACTCTTTAATTAGCAGAGGGTTGGTTAACCGATGTAAAGGTGGTCATGACACCTGTTTCTGGTTTTGCCTCACCCTTTCATAATAATTATCTAGTTAATTTGAAGTACATTTAATTACATGCATTTCTGAGGTGGGAAAACTACATTGTTTTCAAAATATTATTCTGAAGTTAAATGATGTCCGATTTTAACAATATGTTTATCAACAAAAGCAGTGATTTTCAAATAATAATGTAAAAGTACTATCGAAGTTAATTACGTTCCGTGTTGAACATGTATTTTCTTACAAGTCTTAGTTTATGTAATTGCTTAGGCATTACAGAGAAAACATAATTAATGTTGATTAAAAAAAATCGAAATTGAATATGAATTGAAAAAAAGTTTGTCAGTGACTTGTGCATGGTCTGTTGCTTTCTTCGGGTATTCCGGTTTCCTCCACAGGGGCTCACAGTTATATTTTCACATCACCAGGTATGTGTTAAAAGAAGAAGGGAGGACACTTTGTTTGCTGCCCAAATTGAAAATAGAATATCGGCACCTTTTTTCGCTTCAAAAACGGTTTAATCATTGTTCTTCCCATAAAATTAATGCACATATCATTGGTCGAAGAATTTTTTGAAAATTTAAAATTAGGGTGTTATTTTTGGAAATACTACTCTATTTTTAAGACATTTTAACTTCACATTGTATAATTACCATGACACATTGTGCTTAATCTTTGCTCGAGCCATCCTTGGTTAAAATGCTAGAAATTAGTCTTATATATGTTGCTTTCGATTTGTATTTCCCGCTTAATGTTGCTTTCCGATTTTAGATAAATTATATTTCGGTTTTTTTATTTCGACCAATGAAAACTCACCTTAATATTAAGTCCGTATAAACCGGAATTGAGTATGATAAGAAGTTGTCCAGACCGCTTGGAATTTAAAAACAAGTGTTATTCCACTGTAAATCGGTCAATCAGAAAAAAACAACGATATTTGCTTTAATTTTATGGGAAGAGCAAAGACTAAACCGTTTTTGAAGCGAAGAAAGGTGCCGAAATTCTACTTTCACTTTGGGCAGCACAAAAGTGTCCTCCCTTCTTCTTTTAACACAAACCTGGTGATGTGAAAATATAACTGCGAGCCACTGTGGTTTCCTCCACCAATAAAGCCAGGCTTCAATTCTGATTGGAAATACTCTCACCATAAATGAAGCAATTATTACGAATTTCATGACCACTTTGAGCATGAAAATGAACTTGTAGTTCATCAATTTACCAGGGTCAAGCTAGCGACCAATTTCTAGCGACCAATAGGGCGATATGTCTCAAAACCAAAAAAATAAATAAGAGCAAAATGGATTTTAGAAAATTTCCAGCGACCAATAATAGATATATTTCTGTAATTCCACATTCAGCATATTGAATCGACATCTGGGCATACAAGAAATATTCCTGCCCCCCCTTTTCCACAATACAAAGTTGATATTTGACACACTACTGTGGACCTAAGGTGCAGAATCTCACACAGACAATCATGTGTAGTGCCGGACATATGAGGCCATGTGTTAGTTAAGCTATGAGGCCCCTTACTTGGGCCCTGAAGGAGGGAGATCCGGTAGGCCTACATAGGCAGTCAGGCATATATGCTCCGGAAAATTAGGAATTGTTAAAATATTACGCTATATTAGGTCAGACATGTACACACACTGCGTCTTCAACATACTAGAAGCTATCATATATTACCAAAAGCCCCAACCTGCCCAACACTGTCTTACACAGGTCACATAATAAAACACTCAAACTTGATAAAAAGAGAACAGACAGAACAGTCATTACAGTCAACATCATGTTATTAAATCTAAGCATAATTTAACTCAGTGGTTGTCAACCTCCAAGACAGTATCGCTATCAATAACCTTGTCTGTAACATTGAGCTCGAGTGAAACAAATTTGGATAATACATTTCGAGATTTGCTGCAAAGTTACCATAACTCGTTTTACATAATTCACCTCTCTCATCCACATATAATATTACATGTATAATAATGATAAACTACAAATGTATTTCTATCACATTTGTATATCTGTAATTTCCTGGACAGGTTATTTTTGCCAAATGTCGCTTAAATATTAATCGGGCAGGAGCAGGGGGTAAACAAGGGAGGGGGGCACATACTCCCTTTCAAAGATTTAGAAAAGGCTGAATTTGTAGCATTCAGCCAAATATTTTTACGAAATCAAGAGATAATTAAGAGTGTTTGAAGCCGAAAGACCCTTTTTTTTGCTTTTCAGTTTTGAAAGTTTTAAAGCTTACCCCTCCACTTTCCCGTCACCTCATGAAGTTTGCACCCACTTTCCGATCCGCCACTACGCCTCTGGCAATTGTGTCCGAGAATATTTGTTCACATAATATGAATCAGAAACTATAATACCCGAGGTATAGGTCTCGTAAGATGTGTTGTTGGCTGACTATGTATATGGTTGGAAAGTGTTTGTTCAAATGGTAAATTGTAGTTTGAGAAGATTCAATTGAATATGGAGCCATTCAATGTAACTAATATTGATCATAATGAAGGACCATAACTTAGATTGAAAAAAAAAAAATGAAAAAGAAAAGATCACCCCCCCTCGCCAAAAACAAAAAGTAGAAGAAATCGAACCTGTAATTGCTGAACATGTAAGTCAATGTACTGCAACTTCATTTTGTTAATATCGTACAAACAAGCTTTTAACGTTGAATTATGCCAAATTTAATTTACAACATGAGAGTTACATTGGGAAATATGTCTAATATAGGGTTCATGAACTGTCAGACAAAAGTTGTAATACTAGATTTAAATGGTGATTTCCAAATGATTAAAAAAAATTATAATCACAAAACAAAGTTATTAGACATTTTGGGGTAAAAATATAGTTTTTATTAAACCCTAGATATTCAATCAAATAACAGTAGTTTATAGTATAATTATTATCCGAGACAAGGATTTATAAGATATAAAAACATGTACACAAGTAAGAAACACTATCTTGTAAGACCGGTTTCTTTATAACGATGTAAATAAAGTACAAAATAGTTGTCTCGATGTTGCATGATTAACGCATTTAACCAATCCAATCCGGGTAATTTTATATTTATTTGATTATCATGTAAGTTTCTCCTTTGAATAGACTCCGAAGTCAGGAACCTTGAAAACTAAAATAAGGCCACATCAATTTTCTCTTGAAGACTAAGCACGCACTATGGCAGTTTAAAGGAAGGTTTCGTTCTGTTGATCGACAAGTCGAAACAAAGGGATTCGACCTTTCTCACAAAATTTGTCTAATGGAACATACAATTTTGTATTTTTTCTTAATTGAAATATATTTTTGTTATTGAATACATCGCCATGTTATAACTTGTTTTTATTATTATTTTTTATTATTGCAAGGCATTTAAATAGCGCTTATTTAATCACACAATTACCCTAACCGTAAAACTGACAAATTATATGAAGTACATACAATACAATTATATATGACCTTAACTATTAAAGTAATAAGAAAAGCAAAAAGTATTTACATTAACGAGCAAAACCCATATGATTTATACAAATCAAAAGTAAGGACAAATCATCCATGGTGATAAAAGTTAACTATTTACGAATTCATATTAAAAGACAAATTTTGATCACAGTGAATTAAACAGATTAAGGCAATTTTTACTAAGAATCATTAAAAAAAGTGTTTTAGCAAAAAAAAAAAGGTCAGAACCAAAAAGTAATATTAACTAAAAGATGAAATAAAACTGGACAGTAATAAAAATCAATAAAAATGACAGAGATTTTGCAAATATATGGTAAAAATAGCTAAAAGGAAATAATTTACTAAGTAAAAAGCATCTACATGAAAAACAAAAATAGTAAATCACAAAAATAGTACACAAATACAACATAAATAAAACTGAAATATGACAATCACATCACCAATTACTAAGAAATACCAATGTCATCACAGAACCATTAAACATCACAGTATGCTTGTCTAAAAATATCAGTTTTTAAACCTTTTCTAAAAAGAGGAAGAGACTGTTCTTTCCGCAGATGAATTGCAAGATCATTCCACAATTTAGCCCCAGCTCGGTCGAATCGTCTTTCGCCGTATGTTTTAGTGCGAAAATCTCTCGGTTGTTGTAAGAGACCTTCATTTTCTGACCTTAGTGATCTACCTGGTGTGTATGGTACGATAAGTTCTTCCAAGTACGTGGGTGCTTTGCCGTGTAATGATTTAAAAACGTAGAGTAAAAGTTTAAAATGCGATCTGTATTTAACGGGAAGCCAATGCAGCTGCATAAGAGATGGTGTGTGTGATCGAGTCAAACTTCTTACTTACGGGTAATCATTCTAGCTGCCGTGTTTTGAACGCGTTGAAGTCTTGCTATGACTGAATAATTCACGTTGTATAGCAAGGCGTTCCCATAGTCTAAGGGACCGACCATTTAACTTGAAAGGGGGGCGGGGGGGGGGGGGGGGGGGTGGGGGGAGTTATGGTTTTTTGTTTCGTTCAGAATTTCTTTTTCGGTGAACACGAGAGTTAGAATATTTTTTTCCAGAATTTAACATTAGATTATATGACAAAAACTCTGAATCAGATTATTTTTTTTTCCTCCACCAAAATCAGAATATGTTTTTCAGCAACATTGGGAATCAGAATATTTTTTTTAGAAAAAAACATAACCTTCAAGTTAAATGGTCGTTCCCTAACCTGGAGGTGACAGAGAGCAAACTAGTGTTTTGTAAGCGTTTTCTGTGATGTACGATATAATATGTCCTATATTTCGTATTTGATGGTAACACGATTTTGCAATGGCGCTGAATTGTTGTGCCATACTTAGTGTCTTATCAAAGAAAACTCCCAGATTTTTAGCACAGTTTGGATCACTTAAAATAGTGCCATCGAAGGGGAGCTTGAAATCTGACATTTGTTTAACTCGATTTTTAGGAGCAAAGACGATGAGTTCTGTTTTGTCTTGATTGAGTTTAAGCAGGTTGGAAGACATCCAAGCACTAATATCCGATAAGCAGGCTTTCAGATGTTCAGATAGATCATCACAGTCACCTTCTGGTTTAATAACTTGATACACCTGTGTGTCGTCGGCATAACAGTGATAAAGCATGTTATGTCGCTTGCATATTTCCCCAACTGGTTTAGAATACATGCAGTATAATTTAGTTCCTAACACAGACCCTTGAGGTACACCGCATTGAAGTTTTAGATCGTCAGATTGAACGGTACCGATTGCGACTCGTTGAGATCTATCTTTCAAGGATGACTCGATCCACGATAGCGCACTATCTGAGATACCGAATGAGTAGTTGAGACGTTCTAACAATATGGTGTGGTTGACAACGTCGAATGCAGCCGAAAGATCGAGCATCAGAAGAACGACACAACAGTCTTTGTCCAATTCAGAAACAATATCGTGATGTACACGCAGAAGAGCGGTTTCTGTGGAATGTCGGGCTCGGTATGCAGACTGCAGATTGCAGAGTGTCGTGCAGACTGTTGGAGTCTATGTGGTGTTTAGGTTTTAACTTAATTGGTCCTTGACTTGTGACCTTTTCAAATCGGCATACGAAAACGTCACCTTGGTAAAGAACAAGTACATGTATGATATAGCTTAAGGTCATTTTGAAAGACCAAGGAGGAAGTAAATTAGCATATCCCCTCGATATGGTGGCCATCTTTATTGTCGATCGACACAAAATTGAACAAATTCGTTGTAAAAGACCACACAAAGAAAAACAATGTCACGTTTAACCTAAGCGGGTTATTAGTCACATAGAAGTAAGTAATCTTGCATTTCCGATTGACACAAAAGCATAAATGTTGTCGAATACTTTAATAGTTTCTGAATTTGTGGAGATTTTGCATTCGTTTCCAACGTGGGCATGTGTTAAAATGTGTCATACGGTACCACCTGACAATGTGTCATAGCGTACCACGACAAGTGCCTTTCATCGGCTGGCAATGTGTCATATGGTACCACGACCAGTGCCTTTCACTTGGCATTATGTAATATGGTAACACGAACAGTGTATTTCACATGGCAATGTGTCATACGGTACCACAACCAGTGTATTTCACCTGGCAATGTGGTATGCGGTACTACGACCAGTGGAACTTTGCAATGTGTCATGCGGTACCACAACCAGTGTATTTCACCTGGCAATGTGTTATACGGTACCGCAACCAGTCCATTTCACCTAGCAATATGTCATACGGTATCACGACCAGTGTATTTCACCTGGCAATGTGTCATACGGTACCACAACCAGTGTATTTCGCCTGGCAATGTGCTATGCGGTACCACGACCAGTGCCTTTTACCTGACAATGTGTCATACTGCACCACGACCAGTGCAACCTAGCAATATGTCTTACGGTACCACAACCAGTGTATTTCATCTGGAAATGTGTTATGTGGTACCACAACCAGTGTATTTCACCTGGCAATGTGCTATACGGTACCACAACCAGTGCCTTTCACCTGACAACGTGTCATGCTTTACCACAACCAATGTATTTCAGCTGACAATGTGACATATGGTACCACGACCAGTACCTTTCACCGGGGAAAGTGTCATGCGGTACCACGACCAGTGCAACCTAGCAATATGTCTTACTGTACCACAACCAGTGTATTTCACCTGGTAGTCTGTCATACGGTACCACAACCAGTGTATTTCACCTGGCAATGTGTTGTGAGGTACCACCACAACCAGTGTATTTCACTTGGCAAAGTGTTATGCGGTGCCACAACCAGTGCCTTTCACCTGAAAATGTGGCATGCGGTACCAAAACCAGTGTATTTCAGCTGGCAATGTGTTATGCGGTACCACAACCTATGTATTTCACCTGGCAATGTGCTATGCGGTACCAGAACCAGTGTATTTCACCTGACAATGTCCTATGCGTCACCACAACCAGTGTATTGCAGCTGGCAATGTATTTCGCTTGACATTATGTCATACTGTACCACAACAAGTGTATTTCACCTGGCAATGTGTTATGCGGTACCACAACCAATGTATTTCACCTGGTAATGTGTCTTACGGTACCACGGTCAGTGCCTCTCACCTGGCAATGTGTCATACGGTACCATGACTAGTGCCTTTCACATGGCAATGTGTCATACAGTACCACGACCAGTGCCTTTCACCTGGCAATGTGTCATACAGTACCACGACCAATGCCTTTCACCTGGCAATGTGTCATACGGTAATACAACCAGTGCAATATGAAAAGGCGCCATACGGTACCACGACCAGTGCTATATGACAATGCGCCATACGGTAACACAACCAGTGTATTTCACATGGCAATATGTCATACGATACCATGACTAGTGCCTTTCACATGGCAATGTGTCATACAGTACCACGGCCAGTGCCTTTCACCTGGCAATATGTCATACAGTAACACAACCAGTGCAATATGAAAAGGCGCCATACGGTACCACGACCAGTGCTATATGACAATGCGCCATACGGTAACACAACCAGTGTATTTCACATGGCAATATGTCATACGATACCATGACTAGTGCCTTTCACATGGCAATGTGTCATACAGTACCACGGCCAGTGCCTTTCACCTGGCAATATGTCATACAGTAACACAACCAGTGCAATATGAAAAGGCGCCATACGGTACCACGACCAGTGCTATATGACAATGCGCCATACGGTAACACAACCAGTGTATTTCACATGGCAATATGTCATACGATACCACGACTAGTGTCTTTCACCTTGCAATGTGTCATACGGTACCACGACCAGCGCCTTTCACATGGCACAAAGGTTGATATTTCGACTCCAAGTTCTGACGGGATGTTCTTTTTCAGTGACTTGGGAAAGCTCTGTGATTTTCTGCGGATACGGCTTTTGAAAGACGACATTAAAAACAAAATAAAAAAAATCAGAAAACAAAAATGGCAATTTATACAAAACGAGAGAATATTATAGGTGCTAACCGTCGACATTTCTACCAAGTTGTTTCTGTGTAGATTGAACGGTGAAACTTGATAATAAATTGTCGAACGACGAGTACTAAATAGTAGCAAAAGTTTATATGTTTTTGAGATTTAACAAACACAACAATTTGGTCAAATCGTTTTAGGTATAATACCTCTATGGTCAAAACATGGAGATATTCTAGTCTAAAAGAATTCGAGCAAACAATGTTTTCTATAAGCGAGATAAGCCGTATATATAGTCTATGTTCGTTAAAAAAACATTGAATGTGTCACATTTCATATCTACACAATACAGAAATATATTTGTTTCACACGTTTCATTGCTATTTCAGTTGTTTCACCACAAATATAGAAGATCATACTATTTTCTACTTCTCGAGCAGTTCTGGTTGCTAAGTAATTATGGTCTGCAGAATGAATTATGGGATCGTTTTACAGAACTTAGAACATTTACAAGCGATATTACATTTAAAATATGTATAAAATATGTTTTTATTAATAACTTGTTTCATTTTGACGTAATACAACAGTAATACATATTAACAGGATTGAGAGATGTGAAAACTGACTTTTATCTGTAGGATGTTTATGCTTGTGTTGCTATTAAAATGATATGCGACACGTGCATGCATTGTCCAAGCCAGAAAACCGAGGACTGGTTCTTTAGAATACATACACCTTATCAAATAAAATTATCAAGGACAAGTTTCCATATTTAATTAAATTGTTATCGCTGTGAATCAGACACGCGATCACACGTACTGAATCATTATTAGTGGTGATAAAAGAGATACATACCGTAATTGGTCTTGCAAGGACATGATTTATCCTATCAATTGTTTATTGCGGACATTTTTGTTCGTTTTGGCAATAATTGCAAATAATTGGACGATATCATAGCTAATCCTAATTTAAATTTATCCAAAGCTAAAATTACAAGTGACACATGTCAATTTTGAGCTTAATTTATTACCTTTTACAAGGTAAATTTAACACACTACAAAAGAGACGATGTTTCTTTCTGTCATGAAGTTTCATTTGGTTCGTTTTGCACCTTTTTGTCATCATGTTTTCTGTCGTCAATGACCAGTAATCTCGCGATATTGAAAAGGTTTCGTTTTCATATATTATCTTATGTATAAGCACAATTCTACGATCAAAGATTTGACCAACAAAGGGTATTTTCCATTCATAATTTTATGGCGACATATGATTGACAAACACTAGTAGCTAAAATCTTCTTAAAGGTTATGATTTAACAACTATAGTTGACTCTTTGAGGCATGTGTTACATTGCTGAAATATGGTCATTCTGCTGGTACTACTAGGTCCAACTAGCAATTAAATAAGTATATTTATATTTCATTCCAAATTACTAATGTTTGTTCAATATATGATTCCAACTAAAATATGGTCTATTTTTTCTGGTCTCCCACGAAGACTATTACATTTTAAAAAAGTCCAATTTATATTAAATCTGTTGGAAATATTAGTTATGATTTTTTATCCTAAGGTTAATTGTCTTTAACCAATATATTCTACCCACGTAGCTATTTGTCGGTTAACTACGAGCATTTGTTGACCCTGATATTGTACTCTCCATGTTTGTTGTTTTTCATTTTTTGCGAGATTGTGTAATCTTATTAACTGGAACCGAATCCGTGCAAGTTTTATCGTTTGTTTATACCTGAATTGCCGTTGGAGATCCGATTATCAAGATGAGAGGGTTGGGATCCCGTTAACCGGTTTAACCACACCCCATGTTTGTGCCTGTCCCAAGCCACGACATGGATTTCCAACGATATATGTCGCAGTCTTTTTTAGTGTTCAATAATTAGAGGTGACTGTTCGCTTTGTTGTTAATGATGGAATTGTTGACCATCACTCTTTAAAAATATTACACTCTTAAGTAATAAATAAAATAGGAGATATTCTTAAAAAAAATCGATTTGGTTGTAGTCACTAAAACGTGGACTTTTACCTCGATCATAAGACGATATAAAATGTCACATCCTTTTCTCAAATTTCCACTCGTTGTATAGAAAACGTTTTTGTTTAATGTTTAAATGATTAATTTTGTAAAATTTAAATATCTAAATTCTAGATAAAATTCGTAAAATGATAAAAGAAAAGAAAGTGATATGAAATAAACATAATTTTGTATTGAACAACCGAAAAAAACCCACTTCCTTTTAGCATGTTAGATTTTACTACAGCTATTATTTTCCAATATGTATATTTTATACCTCAAAAAGCACAAATTAACGCCATAACTTATTTCTCTGTTGCTTATTACAGCATAAACTGGATTCATAACTTACGCCGGCATTTTGTATACAAGGTATCTACTGTAGAAATTGAGTCGTGTTGGAACATTGGATACCAGTCATTTATTGGAGTCAGACACGCGGATTAATTCTACATGTAATACAGCCAAAGGAGGGGGGGGGGGGGGGTGGCGAAAACGTGACAAAGCGCTATAACTGTGTGCGGGGAAGCTCTGAATTACGAATAAATATTCGAAAACCCGTCAACCTGAAAATTTGAAGACAAAAATCAGTTCAATTTGGCTTCATGATTCGACCCTTAATAAATCCCCTTAATATATGTTGAACACTTGGCATAAATACCTTAATCCATATTATCACATATTGTATTGAAATAACGCCGAATTCGCATGTGTAATAAAAGCATAATTTACGGCGTGTTATTTGCCGCCGGGGCAATAACATTTTAAGAGGGCAATAACATGTTATCTGCCCTCTTGTGAAGGGCAATGACATGTTATATGCCCTGGCAAAATATGTGATAAATAGATTAATACATGGCCTTTTTCATATTGCCCTTGTTATCAGCCCTCGACTGATATCGTCCCTCGGGGCCGATATCAAGGTCTCGTGCTGATAGCAAGGGCAATATGAAAAAGGCCATGTATTAATCTATAATTATTAAATTATTTTAAATCGCCGTTGCTTTACCCAAATCACACCCTCATATTCAACAGAATGAAACGACCTAAGTCAAAACTTGAATGTGACCTTTTTATTAATCTTATTTTGATTGGATTCGAGAATCAAAAATATTTCTAATCTGAGAATGCTGGCTTTAAATCGCTTTGCAAACATAATCTTATATACGAGATCAAAGTGTTCTATTAAATCAAACTTAGCCCACGAAAAATCGGACGTACAATACTTGAAAACCTTTTTGTTCAGATTTTAGTGAATGTTATCAAATTCGATCAAATACCGGTATCTAATTTTTAGTACATTTGTATATCGTGTACATGATACAATTATTTTGCTGTAACAACAAGGTTGGTTGGTTGGTTTTATTGTGATTAACGCCACTTTCAACAATATTTCAGTTATATCGTGGCGGTCAGTTTTATTGGTGGAGGAAACTGGAGGACCAGGAGAACAACCACTGACCTGTCGCAAGTCACTGACAAACCTTATCACATAATGTTATATCAAGCACACCTCGCCCTGATCGAGATTCGAACTCGCAACATCAGTGGTGATAGGCACTGATTGCATAGGTAGTTGTTTTTTGGTTGATGGTGGTTAACGCCACTTTCAACAATATTTCAGTTATATCCTGGCGATCAGTTTTATTGGTGGATGAATCCGGAGTACCCGGAGAAAACCACCGACCTGTCACAAGTCACTGACAAACTATATCACATAATCTTGTAAATCCAACTACCATACGATCACAGCCACGACGGCCCCATATTTGTATATTGTGTACATGATCAAATGAGTTTGATGTAACAAGGAACTAACTTATGCACTTTGAAGCATAACATTTTAGCACGCAACAAGAATGTAGAACAACAATTAAAACACTCTAATTTGTGTTCTAAGTGTAATGTTGGGTAGTATCTAATATTTATTTACATTCATATCCTTTCTAACTAAGAAAATAAATCAATGAAAAAGATGTTGCTTTACTTTATTCTGTGTCCTAATAGACAGGCCATCATGGCACGGAATTACCACCCCCTTTTCTTAACTTTCTGTTTACATATTTATTTTAAATAAAATGTCTTTATTTCTTTATTATTTCATATCTTTTTCCTTGTTTTAACTTGTTCGTGTCAATATTCATACAATCTTATGTTAACAGCACCTTGTATGTGTCGACCCTATATATATAATAATAGTCTCTCATATTTATTTACAATTACATCCATATCCTTTCTTATGCTAAGAAAAACAAATCTTCTTGAACATTATTCTTATTGATGTCGTTTATATATTTCAAACAAGAATACGCCAAATTATTCCATCTTAAAGACACCTGCTATTGTATTTAAGATATTAATAGAGAAACTCGTGTTGTATAGGCGGAATTAATGAAGCCGGTGTTTTCGCATACCAACATAGTCAACCTTTGTTTAAAATAGATTTCTAAGCATAGTAAAAAATGATATAAGCAAAACAAATAACACCAAAATGAAACAAGAGGTACCCAGAAGCCTGTACTCGGTCCCTGATTTATAACTGGCGTCAAACTGGACCCCAGTTCAAAACATACAATATAATGTTTTATTCAGTTCAAATGAAATTAAAATTTGATGGTTTGGTTTATGGTGTTTAACAACATTTTTAAGAATATTTCAGTTATATCGTGGCGGTCAGTTTTATTGGTGGAGGAAACCGGAGTACCCGGGAAAAAACCACCGACCTGTCGCAAGTCATTGACAAATTGTATCACATAATGTTGTTTCGAGTACACCCCGTTATCAGCGGGATTCGAACTCACAACGGTAGTGGTGATACGCACTGAATATATATGTAGTTGTAAATCCAACTACCATGTGATCACGACCACGACGGCCTCTCGATTAAATTTTGACCAATTTGGTAGCCCGAAAAGATACTACTTTTTTCAGGACAGTTAAAATATCAGAGAACAAGAGACCTTTGATTATATATACCCACTAGAGTGTAATCATTGTTTATGTAGGATTTACTATATTACTTATTTGTCTCACATTGTAAAACAGCTTAGAAGACAATAAAATATCTGAGTTAAGTTTAACTGAATAGTAGTTTTGAATTAGACATATGAAGGGATGATTTGCGAAAACAAGTGTTTTTCCCAGGTACTCCGGTTTCCTCCACTAAAATACTGACCACTCGATATAACTGAAATATTTGTTAAATATGGGGTTAAGTTGTAATCATATATAAAGGTGCCTCAGTGGTGATGATCATACTCTATTTGGATTAATATGTACAGAGAGTCTGTGAATTGGAATATATTCCCTGTTATGGTGCTTCAAACCACTTTTAACAATATTTCAGTTATATCGTGACGGCCAGTTTTATTGATGGAGAAACCCGCAGAGCAGTCGCTAGTCACTGACAAACTTTATCACATAATGTTGTATCGAGTACACCTCGCCTTCACAACGTTAATGGTGGTAGGCACTGATTGAATAGGCAGTTGTAAATCTCACGACCATACGATCACGACCACGACGACCCATATCCCCCATTAAGGTATGGTTGATTGAGTGTTGTTGAACATCAAGTGGAAAATATTTCAATTTGGTTGATGGTGTTTAGCGCCACTTTCAACAATATTTCAGGTATATCGTGGCGGTCAGTTTTATTGGTTGAGGATTATCCGGAGAAAACCACTGCCCAGTCGCAAGTCACTGACAAACTTTATCACATAATGTGGTATCGAGTACACCTCCTCTAGGTGAGATTCGGACTGACAACATTAGTGTTTTTTTCAGTGATGGGTATCAAGACTGTTTATTTAAACATTTACATTTTAATTTCACCCAGTTACGTGACGGGATGAAATTATAGCATACCAACTAGACATTAGAATAAATATTTAATATGGATTAAATCTGTAACACTGATTTCGTCTTCTTTTCGTCATCAACTTTAGTCCTGCAATTGCAAATGGTGGATTTTTCAGACCTCATGATTATCTCCCTTTTAGCACATTGACATCGCGAATGATTATTGCAGTGCCGGATTTACCATTGTGCTTAGGTGTGCTTAAATATTTTTAAGATGAATATTGGCTTTTGTGGTGCAATTTTAAGTTTGAAGGCGTTCTGTTTCGGAGCGATTCCAGACATAACGATAGAGTTAATAGCCTATTGGAGTGTGCCACAAAGCAGGCAGTCATGACAATGGCTCAGTGGCATAGAAAACAAATTATTATGGGCCTCTGGTTATTGACAAAAAAAAGTTGAAGATGGATTCATGCTTATGTGGTCCAATTTTAAATTTAAAAGAAAAGCAGAGGCAGATACAAATTCAAAAACATATGACATGCATCTACAATTTTACAGACAAAACACCTTTAATTTATTATCAGCTTAATAAACCTGAATGTATGTTAATGACCCATCTCTTATCAGCGGTCTTTTAAAGGGTAGTAATGCAATAGCAGGGTAGCATTCGCTTAGGACAATAACTAATTAATCTAATCTCATATATGTAAAAAGGGGAGAATACCGTGCTATGTCAGAGTGCAGCAAATACCAATTATTACTTCAGACTGACTACGTAAGACTGAGAAAGAAATATGATCATTTATATATTTATTCACATATACTATCTTACATTGCCCTTAGGCAATCATCACAGCTATTTTCTGAAACAAAAGATTCTTGTGCCGTCGAGTAGTCTGACGGCTGTTATAAGAAAATTGCTGCCTGCGGAACAGTGGTTGACAGAAACTCGACGGGTATTCTACTATCAATTTGTAGTGTAATGAAATGTTAGATTTCATTGATTATATATATTAAGTTGAATAGAACTTGAGGGATACAGTTATTTATTGTTATGAAAACCATGTGTTTGTTACTTTAAACCACACCGGAAAAGATGTACATAGAATACAGAGCACAGTTAACGAAGCGAACTAATTAATGAAACGAACTCTACCTAAACGTTACAGTGCTGAATACCTACCAGTTGGAAATCGAAATTTAAATAGCAAACCATGAAGAACAAAATATGTATTACCCAAAACATGCAGTCACAATCTTCGCTTAAATTAAATATTTACGCTTTATTACTCTCACTGGATCTGCTGGAGGAGTATTATAACCTCCAGGTGTCATCCGCCCAGTAGTCAGTACTTCGAAACTGATTGTTATTGTCTATTCAATTTAGGTTCCTCTCTTCCTGCAATAGCATTAAAACATTTGACTTCTCTACCCTTTACACCACTATTTCTCACTCTAAGCTGAAGGACAAATAAGGGGAGGTAGTTCAACTGTGTTTCATAAAAAGGAATGGCCAACGTAGATACAAAATACCTTGTGATAGGAAGAGTCAAATCTTATTTTGTAAAACACCACTCTGATTCTACCAAAACTTTCTCTGAAACTAATATCTTCAACATGCTCGAGCTTTTGATTTACAACATATTTGTTATGTTTGGTGGACGTGTTTTTTTCGTATGAGGCAGAGTTCATACAGGTGCTTCTCAAGAAAAACGAAAAGAAGCTAGCTCGATCCTTTAATTTCACGTTCCGCTATATAGATGATGTCCTTTCACTAAATAATTCTAGGTTTGGTGATTTTGTTGATCGCATTTATCCCATTGCGTTTGAAATAAAGAATACCACAGATACAGATAGGTCTGCTTCATACATTGACCTACACTTCGAAATCGACAGTAGCGGTCGGTTAAGAAGGAAACTTTACGACAAAAGAGATGATTTCAATGTTCCCATTGTGAACTTTCCATTTATATGTAGCAACTTTTCAACAGCACCTGCATATGGAGTATATATCTCTCAGATGATACGATATTCCGGAGCTTGTTGTTCCTATCAGGATTTCCTTGATAGAGGTTTGCTGCTAACATGGAAACTACTGAACCAATGATTCCTTTTGGTAAAGTTGAAGTCATCACTTGGAAAATTGTACGGTCAACACCATGACTTGGTTGACCGTTATGGAATATATGTGTCACAAATGACCACGGATATGTTTCACTTGTCGTAAGCACTTCCCGGTTCTTTCCTCATTCACGACATATTACCGGGTTTGTAACTAGACACGACGGGTGCCACTAGTGGAGCAGGAACTGCTTACCCTTCCGGAGCACCTGAATACCCCCGGTTTTTAGTGGGGTTCGTCTTACTCGATCTTTGGTTTTATATGTATGTTTTGTAGACCGTTGTTTGTCCTTTTGTACTTTTCGCTTGGCCATTGTGTTGTCAGTTCTTCTTTGATATACGGATTTTGCTTGCCAAAACCAAAGGGCCTAAGGGAGGAGGACCTTAGTTTTCTTAATAATTACATTATTTAGGAAATGTAAATTTCAGTAATAAATATATCTAATAAACAATGTTAGTGCTGAAACACTGACTACTGGGTGGATGATACCATTCGGGACTAATAGTACACCAGTAGAGGTATTTATTAGATATTAAGGTTTTCATAGTAAGGTATATATGCCGGGGGTAGACAAAACTAAATATAAAGTATAACAATCATTCACAGGAAGAATTTTATAATAGGACATAAATTCAACCTGAAGTGAAAAGGGGGAAAGATAATAATTCATTTAAAATGTTATTTCATAGCAAACTACAGAAATCGTTGAACTTAAGGAATACCTAGAATTGAACCTTCCTACGTCACTGAGGTCAAACTTAACAACAATTTGAATCAGTGCCCACCCCTGAGCAATTGAAACCGGGTGCTATTGTAAATCTATTACAATTGTAAATAAGCGTTTGTGTAAATATTGTAAAAAAATTGTAGCAGATGAAATTCCTTTACTATTAATTTTCCCAACATACAAAGAGTTTGGTTATTTTGTTAAGAATAAATATCCTTAAGTTGTTTTTGTGATTTGTTTATTTTTAAAGAAAAGCAGAGGCAGATACAAATACAAAAACATATGACATGCATATACAATTTTACATAGACAAAGACATTTAATTTATAATCAGCTTAATAAACCTGAATGTATGTTAATGATCCATCTCTTATCAGCGGTCTTTAAAGGGGTAGTAATGCAAGAGCAGGGTAGCATTTACTTAGGACAAGAATTAATTAATATAATCTCATATGTAAAAGGGGGAGAATACCCTGTTATGTCAGAGTGCAGCAAATACCAATTATTACTCCAGACTGACTACGTAAGACTGAGAGAGAAATATGATCATTTATTTAATTATTCACATATACCATCTTACATTGCCCTTAGGCAATCATCACAGCTATATTTTGAAACAAAAGATTATTGTCCCGTCGAGTAGTCTGACGGCTGTTATAAGAAAATTGTTGCCTGCGAAACAGTGGTTGACAGAAACTCGACGGGTATTCTACTATCAATTTGTAGTGTAATGAAATGTTAGATTTCATTGATTATATGTATTAAGTTGAATAGAACTTGGGGGATACAGTTATTTATTGTTATGAAAACCATGTGTTTGTTACTTTAAACCACACCGGAAAAGATGTACATAGAATACAGAGCACAGTTAACGAAGCGAACTAATTAATGAAACGAACTCTACCTAAACGTTACAGTGCTGAATACCTACCAGTTGGAAATCGAAATTTAAATAGCAAACCATGAAGAACAAAATATGTATTACCCAAAACATGCAGTCACAATCTTCGCTTAAATTAAATATTTACGCTTTATTACTCTCACTGGATCTGCTGGAGGAGTATTATAACCTCCAGGTGTCATCCGCCCAGTAGTCAGTACTTCGAAACTGATTGTTATTGTCTATACAATTTAGGTTCCTCTCTTCCTGCAATAGCATTAAAACATTTGACTTCTCTACCCTTTACACCACTATTTCTCACTCTAAGCTGAAGGACAAATTAGGGGAGGTAGTCCAACTGTGTTTCATAAAAAGGAATGGCCAACGTAGATACAAAATACCTTGTGATAGGAAGAGACAAATCTTATTTTGTAAAACACCACTCTGATTCTACCAAAACGTTCTCTGAAACTAATATCTTCAACATGTTCGAGCTTTTGATTTACAACATATTTGTTATGTTTGGTGGACGTGTTTTTTTCGTATGAACAGTGGTTGACAGAAACTCGACGGGTTCTCTACTATCAATTTGTAGTGTAGTGAAATGTTAGATTTAATTGATTATATTTATTAAGTTGAATAGATTTTGGGGATAACATGCCATTTTATAAGACTGACCAGTGATAAAATGCAAGGAATGGGATTGGTGGATCTGAGATAACCGATATTATACGAAATGAAGGCTGGTTGATAGGATTGATGGTTGATGGTGGGAAAATTGTTAACGTGCGACACAATCACTGCTTATAATATGAACGAAACAAGATGACTGAATATCGTTCTTTAATCAGACATCTGCAAAAGTAATTAAATAAATGTCTCACGACACCAAAGAGATACATAATTTGAGCTGTCTGTCGTTATCAGTACTGACTACCAGAAGACATAAATTCTCAACTGGAACGAAAAACAAAGACACAAGTAACATTAATTCGACTGGAAAACATCAGAATCATTCATAGGACGTATGTTTATATACCCAACTTATTTACAATTACTAAACATTTATAATCAGCTTAATCAACCTGAATGTATGTTAATTACCCATCTCTTATCAGCTGTCTTTAAAGGGGTAATTAGTGCCGGACTTACCATTGTGCTTAGGTGTGCATAAGCAGAGGGCCTGCCAAACAAATTTTTACGATGGATTTTTGCTTATGTGGTGCAATTTTATATTTGAAGGCGTTATCATTCGGTGCGATTCCAGACATAATGATAGAGTTGATAGCCTATTGGAGTGTGCCACAAAGCAGGCAGTCATGACAGTGGCTCAGTGGCAAAGAAACCAAATTATTAGGGGCCTCTGGTTATTGGCCAGCAAAAATTGAAGATAGATTCATGCTTACGTGGTGCAATTTTAAATTTGACGACGTTCTGTTCAATTTGGACACTTATAGGCGAATGTAGTAGCATAAAATATCTATTGATAGAAATTTACTTTAATAACTTTATTCTTAAAGTAAATTTCTATCAATAGTTAGTTTATACTAATACATTCGTCTATAGGTGTCCAAATTGAACAGAACGCCGTCAAATTTAAAATTGCACCTCGTAAGCATGAATCTATCTTCAATTTTTGCTGGCCAATAACGAGTTTCTGTCAACCAATGTTTCGCAGGCAAACATTTTCTTATAACAGCCGTCAGACTACTCGACGGGACAATAATCTTTTATTTAAAAAAATAGCTGTGATGATTGCCTAAGGGCAATGTAAGATGGTATATGTGAATAGTTAAATAAATGATCATATTTCTCTCTCAGTCTTACGTAGTCAGTCTGAAGTAATAATTGGTATTTGCTGCACTCTGACATAACAGGGTATTCTCCCCCTTTTACATATGAGATTATATTAATTAATTCTTGTCCTAAGTAAATGCTACCCTGCTATTGCATTACTACCCCTTTAAAGACCGCTGATAAGAAATGGGTCATTAACATACATTCAGGTTTATTAAGCTGATTATAAATTAAATGTCTTTTGTCTATGTAAAATTGTATATGCATGTCATATGTTTTTGTATTTGTATCTGCCTCTGCTTTTCTTTAAAAATAAACAAATCACAAAAACAACTTAAGGATATTTATTCTTAACAAAATAACCAAACTCTTTGTATGTCGGGAAAATTAATAGAAAAGGAATTTCATCTGATACAATTTTTTTACAATATTTACGCAAACGCTGATTTACAATTGTAATAGATTTACAATAACACCCGATTTCAATTGCTCAGGTTCTCCTCCCTTAGGCCCTTTAGTTTTGGCAAGCAGAATCCGTATATCAAAGAAGAACTGACAACACAATGGCCAAGCGAAAAGTACAAAAGGACAAACAACGGTCTACAAAACATACATATAAAACCAAAGATCGAGTAAGACGAACCCCACTAAAAACCGGGGGGATTCAGGTGCTCCGGAATGGTAAGCAGTTCCTGCTCCACTAGTGGCATCCGTCGTGTCTAGTTACAAACCCGGTAATATGTCGTGAATGAGGAAAGGACCGGGAAGTGTTTACGACAAGTGAAACATATCCGTGGTCATTTGTGACAGATATTCCATAACGGTCAACCAAGTCATGGTGTTGACCGTAAAATTTTCGAAGTAACGACTTCAACTTTACCAAAATGAATCATTGGTTCAGTAGTTTCCATGTTAGCAGCAAACCTCTATCAAGGAAATCCTGATAGGAACAACAAGCTCCGGAATATCGTATCATCTGAGAGATATATACTCCATATGCAGGTGCTGTTGAAAAGTTGCTACATATAAATGGAAAGTTCACAATGGGAACATTGAAATCATCTCTTTTGTCGTAAAGTTTCCTTCTTAACCGACCCCTACTGTCGATTTCGAGGTGTAGGTCAATGCAAATAATTGGACGATATCATAGCTAATCCCTAATTTAAATTTATCCAAAGCTAACATTACAAGTGACTCGTGTCAATTTTGAGCTTAATTTAATACCTTTTTCAAGGTAAATTTAACACACTACAAAAGAGACGATGTTTCTTTCTGTCATCAAGTTCGTTTTGCACTTTTTTGTCATCATGATTTCTGTCGTCAATGGCCAGTAATCTCGCGATATTGAAAAGGTTTCGTTTTCATATATTATTGAAAACTTTCACGAAATGTTATTACCGCTATAAAGATCTTATGTATAAGCACAATTCTACGATCAAAGATTTGACCAAAAAAGGGTATTTTCCATTCATAATTTTATGGCGACATATGATTGACAAACACTAGTAGCTATAATCTTCTTAAAGGTTATGATTTAACAACTATAGTTGACTCTTTGAGGCATGTGTTACATTGCTGAAATATGGTCATTCTGATGGTACTATTAGGTCCAACTAGCAATTAAATAAGTATATTTATATTTCATTCCAAATTACTAATGTTTGTTCAATATATGATTCCAACTAAAGGATGGTCTATTTTTTCTGGTCTCCCACGAAGATTATTACATTTTAAAAATGTCCAATTTATATTAAATCTGTTGGAAATATTAGTTATGATTTGTTTTATCCTAAGGTTAATTGTCTTTAACCAATATATTCTACCCTCGTAGCTATTTGTCGGTTAACTACGAGCATTTGTTGACCCTGATATTGTACTCTCCATGTTTGTTGTTTTCATTTTTTGTGAGATTGTGTAATCTTATTAACTGGAACCGAATCCGTGCAAGTTTTATCGTTTGTTTATACCTGAATTGCCGTTGGAGATCCGATTATCAAGATGAGAGGGTTGGGATCCCGTTAACCGGTTTAACCACACCCCATGTTTGTGCCTGTCCCAAGCCACGACATGGATTTCCAACGATATATGTCGCAGTCTTTTTTAGTGTTCAATAATTAGAGGTGACTGTTCGCTTTGTTGTTAATAATGGAATTGTTGACCATCACTCTTTAAAAATAGTACACTCCTAAGTAATAAATAAAATAGGAGATATTCTTAAAAAAATTCGATTTAGTTGTAGTCACTAAAACGTGGACTTTTACCTCGATCATAAGACGATATAAGATGTCACATCCTTTTCTCAAATTTCCACTCGTTGTATAGAAAACGTTTTTGTTTAATGTTTAAATGATTAATTGTGTAAAACTTAAATATCTAAATTCTAGATAAAATTCGTAAAATGATAAAAGAAAAGAAAGTGATATGAAATAAACATAATTTTGTATTGAACGACCGAAAAAACCCCACTTCCTTTTAGCATGTTAGATTTTAATACAGCTATTATTTTCCAATATGAATATTTTATACCTCATAAAGCTCAAAGTATCGCCATAACTTATTTCTCTGTTGTTTGTTATAGCATAAACTGGATTCATAACTTACGCCGGCATTTTGTATACAAGGTATCTACTGTAGAAATTGAGTCGTGTTGGAACATTGGATACCAGTCATTTATTGGAGTCAGACACGCGGATTAATTCTACATGTAATACAGCCAAAGGAGGGGGGGGGGGGGTGGCGAAAACGTGACAAAGCGCTATAACTGTGTGCGGGGAAGCTCTGAATTACGAATAAATATTCGAAAACCCGTCAACCTGAAAATTTGAAGACAAAAATCAGTTCAATTTGGCTTCATGATTCGACCCTTAATAAATCCCCTTAATATATGTTGAACACTTGGCATAAATACCTTAATCCATATTATCACATATTGTATTGAAATAACGCCGAATTCGCATGTGTAATAAAAGCATAATTTACGGCGTGTTATTTGCCGCCGGGGCAATAACATTTTAAGAGGGCAATAACATGTTATCTGCCCTCTTGTGAAGGGCAATGACATGTTATATGCCCTGGCAAAATATGTGATAAATAGATTAATACATGGCCTTTTTCATATTGCCCTTGTTATCAGCCCTCGACTGATATCGTCCCTCGGGGCCGATATCAAGGTCTCGTGCTGATAGCAAGGGCAATATGAAAAAGGCCATGTATTAATCTATAATTATTAAATTATTTAAAATCGCCGTTGCTTTACCCAAATCACACCCTCATATTCAACAGAATGAAACGACCTAAGTCAAAACTTGAATGTGACCTTTTTATTAATCTTATTTTGATTGGATTCGAGAATCAAAAATATTTCTAATCTGAGAATGTTGGCTTTAAATCGCTTTGCAAACATAATCTTATATACGAGATCAAAGTGTTCTATTAAATCAAACTTAGCCCACGAAAAATCGGACGTACAATACTTGAAAACCTTTTTGTTCAGATTTTAGTGAATGTTATCAAATTCGATCAAATACCGGTATCTAATTTTTAGTACATTTGTATATCGTGTACATGATACACTTATTTTGCTGTAACAACAAGGTTGGTTGGTTGGTTTTATTGTGATTAACGCCACTTTCAACAATATTTCAGTTATATCGTGGCGGTCAGTTTTATTGGTGGAGGAAACTGGAGGACCAGGAGAACAACCACTGACCTGTCGCAAGTCACTGACAATCCTTATCACATAATGTTATATCAAGCACACCTCGCCCTGATCGAGATTCGAACTCGCAACATCAGTGGTGATAGGCACTGATTGCATAGGTAGTTGTTTTTTGGTTGATGGTGGTTAACGCCACTTTCAACAATATTTCAGTTATATCCTGGCGGTCAGTTTTATTGGTGGATGAATCCGGAGTACCCGGAGAAAACCACCGACCTGTCACAAGTCACTGACAAACTATATCACATAATCTTGTAAATCCAACTACCATACGATCACAGCCACGACGGCCCCATATTTGTATATTGTGTACATGATCAAATGAGTTTGATGTAACAAGGAACTAACTTATGCACTTTGAAGCATAACATTTTAGCACGCAACAAGAATGTAGAACAACAATAAAAACACTCTAATTTGTGTTCTAAGTGTAATGTTGGGTAGTATCTAATATTTATTTACATCCATATCCTTTCTAACTAAGAAAATAAATCAATGAAAAAGATGTTGCTTTACTTTATTCTGTGTCCTAATAGACAGGCCCTCATGCCACGGAATTACCACCCCCTTTTCTTAACTTTCTGTTTACATATTTATTTTAAATAAAATGTCTTTATTTCTTTATTATTTCATATCTTTTTCCATGTTTTAACTTGTTCGTGTCAATATTCATACAATCTTATATTAACAGCACCTTGTATGTGTCGACCCTATATATATAATAATAGTCTCTCATATTTATTTACAATTACATCCATATCCTTTCTTATGCTAAGAAAAACAAATCTTCTTGAACATTATTCTTATTGATGTCGTTTATATATTTCAAACAAGAATACGCCAAATTATTCCATCTTAAAGACACCTGCTATTGTATTTAAGATATTAACAGAGAAACTCGTGTTGTATAGGCGGAATTAATGAAGCCGGTGTTTTCGCATACCAACATATTCAACCTTTGTTTAAAATAGATTTCTAAGCATAGTAAAAAATGATATAAGCAAAACAAATAACACCAAAATGAAACAAGATGTACCCAGAAGCCTGTACTCGGTCCCTGATTTATAACTGGCGTCAAACTGGACCCCAGTTCAAAACATACAATATAATGTTTTATTCATTTCAAATGAGATTAAAATTTGATGGTTTGGTTTATGGTGTTTAACAACATTTTTAAGAATATTTCAGTTATATCGTGGCGGTCAGTTTTATTGGTGGAGGAAACCGGAGTACCCGGAAAAAAACACCGACCTGTCGCAAGTCATTGACAAATTGTATCACATAATGTTGTATCGAGTACACCCCGTTATCAGCGGGATTCGAACTCACAACGGTAGTGGTGATACGCACTGAATATATATGTAGTTGTAAATCCAACTACCATGTGATCACGACCACGACGGCCTCTCGATTAAATTTTGACCAATTTGGTAGCCCGAAAAGATACTACTTTTTTCAGCACAGTTAAAATATCAGAGAACAAGAGACCTTTGATTATATATACCCACTAGAGTGTAATCATTGTTTATGTATGATTTACTATATTACTTATTTGTCTCAAATTGTAAAACAGTTTAGAAGACAATAAAATATCTGAGTTAAGTTTAACTGAATAGTTGTTTTGAATTAGACATATGAAGGGATGATTTGCGAAAACAAGTGTTTTTCCCAGGTACTCCGGTTTCCTCCACTAAAATACTGACCACTCGATATAACTGAAATATTTGTTAAATATGGGGTTAAGTTGTAATCATATATAAAGGTGCCTCAGTGGTGATGATCATACTCTATTTGGATTAATATTTACAGAGAGTCTGTGAATTGGAATATATCCCCTGTTATGGTGCTTCAAACCACTTTTAACAAAATTTCAGTTATATCGTGACGGCCAGTTTTATTGATGGAGAAACCCGCAGAGCAGTCGCTAGTCACTGACAAACTTTATCACATAATGTTGTATCGAGTACACCTCGCCTTCACAACGTTAATGGTGGTAGGCACTGATTGAATAGGCAGTTGTAAATCTCACTACCATACGATCATGACCACGACGACCCATATCCCCAATTAAGGTATGGTTGATTGAGTGTTGTTGAACATCAAGTGGAAAATATTTCAATTTGGTTGATGGTGTTTAGCGCCACTTTCAACAATATTTCAGGTATATCGTGGCGGTCAGTTTTATTGGTTGAGGATTATCCGGAGAAAACCACTGCCCAGTCGCAAGTCACTGACAAACTTTATCACATAATGTGGTATCGAGTACACCTCCTCTAGGTGAGATTCGAACTGACAACATTAGTGTTTTTTTCAGTGATGGGTATCAAGACTGTTTATTTAAACATTTACATTTTAATTTCACCCAGTTACGTGACGGGATGAAATTATAGCATACAAACTAGACATTAGAATAAATATTTAATATGGATTAAATCTGTAACACTGTTTTCGTCTTCTTTTCGTCATCAACTTTAGTCCTGCAATTGCAAATGGTGGATTTTTCAGACCTCATGATTATCTCCCTTTTAGCACATTGACATCGCGAATGATTATTGCAGTGCCGGATTTACCATTGTGCTTAGGTGTGCTTAGATATTTTTAAGATGAATATTGGCTTTTGTGGTGCAATTTTAAGTTTGAAGGCGTTCTGTTTCGGAGCGATTCCAGACATAACGATAGAGTTAATAGCCTATTGGAGTGTGCCACAAAGCAGGCAGTCATGACAATGGCTCAGTGGCATAGAAAACAAATTATTATGGGCCTCTGGTTATTGACAAAAAAAAGTTGAAGATGGATTCATGCTTATGTGGTCCAATTTTAAATTTAAAAGAAAAGCAGAGGCAGATACAAATACAAAAACATATGACATGCATCTACAATTTTACAGACAAAAAACCTTTTATTTATTATCAGCTTAATAAATCTGAATGTATGTTAATGACCCATCTCTTATCAGCGGTCTTTTAAAGGGTAGTAATGCAATAGCAGGGTAGCATTCGCTTAGGACAATAACTAATTAATCTAATCTCATATATGTAAAAAGGGGAGAATACCGTGCTATGTCAGAGTGCAGCAAATACCAATTATTACTTCAGACTGACTACGTAAGACTGAGAAAGAAATATGATCATTTATATATTTATTCACATATACTATCTTACATTGCCCTTAGGGAATCATCACAGCTATTTTCTGAAACAAAAGATTCTTGTGCCGTCGAGTAGTCTGACGGCTGTTATAAGACAATTGCTGCCTGCGGAACAGTGGTTGACAGAAACTCGACGGGTATTCTACTATCAATTTGTAGTGTAATGAAATGTTAGATTTCATTGATTATATATATTAAGTTGAATAGAACTTGAGGGATACAGTTATTTATTGTTATGAAAACCATGTGTTTGTTACTTTAAACCACACCGGAAAAGATGTACATAGAATACAGAGCACAGTTAACGAAGCGAACTAATTAATGAAACGAACTCTACATAAACGTTACAGTGCTGAATACCTACCAGTTGGAAATCGAAATTTAAATAGCAAACCATGAAGAACAAAATATGTATTACCCAAAACATGCAGTCACAATCTTCGCTTAAATTAAATATTTACGTTTTATTACTCTCACTGGATCTGCTGGAGGAGTATTATAACCTCCAGGTGTCATCCGCCCAGTAGTCAGTACTTCGAAACTGATTGTTATTGTCTATTCAATTTAGGTTCCTCTCTTCCTGCAATAGCATTAAAACATTTGACTTCTCTACCCTTTACACCACTATTTCTCACTCTAAGCTGAAGGACAAATTAGGGGAGGTAGTCCAACTGTGTTTCATAAAAAGGAATGGCCAACGTAGATACAAAATACCTTGTGATAGGAAGAGACAAATCTTATTTTTTAAAACACCACTCTGATTCTACCAAAACGTTCTCTGAAACTAATATCTTCAACATGCTCGAGCTTTTGATTTACAACATATTTGTTATGTTTGGTGGACGTGTTTTTTTCGTATGAGGCAGAGTTCATACAGGTGCTTCTCAAGAAAAACGAAAAGAAGCTAGCCCGATGCTTTAATTTCACGTTCCGCTATATAGATGATGTCCTTTCACTAAATAATTCTAGGTTTGGTGATTTGTTGATCGCATTTATCCCATTGAGTTTGAAATAAAGAATACCACAGATACAGATAGGTCTGCTTCATACATTGACCTACACCTCGAAATCGACAGTAGGGGTCGGTTAAGAAGGAAACTTTACGACAAAAGAGATGATTTCAATGTTCCCATTTTGAACTTTCCATTTATATGTAGCAACTTTTCAACAGCACCTGCATATGGAGTAAATATCTCTCAGATGATACGATATTCCGGAGCTTGTTGTTCCTATCAGGATTTCCTTGATAGAGGTTTGCTGCTAACATGGAAACTACTGAACCAATGATTCCTTTTGGTAAAGTTGAAGTCATCACTTCGAAAATTTTACGGTCAACACCATGACTTGGTTGACCGTTATGGAATATATGTGTCACAAATGACCACGGATATGTTTCACTTGTCGTAAACACTTCCCGGTTCTTTCCTCATTCACGACATATTACCGGGTTTGTAACTAGACACGACGGGTGCCACTAGTGGAGCAGTAACTGCTTACCCTTCGGAACACCTGAATCCCCCCGGTTTTTAGTGGGGTTCGTCTTACTCGATCTTTAGTTTTATATGTATGTTTTGTAGACCGTTGTTTGTCCTTTTGTACTTTTCGCTTGGCCATTGTGTTGTCAGTTCTTCTTTGATATACGGATTTTGCTTGCCAAAACCAAAGGGCCTAAGGGAGGAGGACCTTAGTTTTCTTAATAATTACATTATTTAGGAAATGTAAATTTCAGTAATAAATATATCTAATAAACAATGTTAGTGCTGAAACACTGACTACTGGGTGGATGATACCATTCGGGACTAATAGTCCACCAGCAAAGGTATTTATTAGATATTAAGGTTTTCATAGTAAGGTATATATGCCGGAGGTAGACAAAACTAAATATAAAGTATAAAAATCATTCTCAGGAAGAATTTTATAATAGGACATAAATTCAAACTGAAGTGAAAAGGGGGAAAGATAATAATTCATTTAAAATGTTATTTCATAGCAAACTACAGAAATCGTTGAACTTAAGGAATACCTAGAATTGAACCTTCCTAGGTCACTGAGGTCAAACTTAACAAAAATTTGAATCAGTGCCCACCCCTGAGCAATTGAAACCGGGTGTTATTGTAAATCTATTACAATTGTAAATCAGCGTTTGTGTAAATATTGTAAAAAAATTGTAGCAGATGAAATTCCTTTTCTATTAATTTTCCCGACATACAAAGAGTTTGGTTATTTTGTTAAGAATAAATATCCTTAAGTTGTTTTTGTGATTTGTTTATTTTTAAAGAAAAGCAGAGGCAGATACAAATACAAAAACATATGACATGCATATACAATTTTACATAGACAAAGGACATTTAATTTATAATCAGCTTAATAAACCTGAATGTATGTTAATGACCCATCTCTTATCAGCGGTCTTTAAAGGGGTAGTAATGCTATAGCAGGGTAGCATTTACTTAGGACAAGAATTAATTAATATAATCTCATATGTAAAAGGGGGAGAATACCCTGTTATGTCAGAGTGCAGCAAATACCAATTATTACTTCAGACTGACTACGTAAGACTGAGAGAGAAATATGATCATTTATTTAATTATTCTCATAGGCCATCTTACACTGCCCTTAGGCAATCATCACAGCTATATTTTGAAACAAAAGATTATTGTCCCGTCGAGTAGTCTGACGGCTGTTATAAGACAATTGTTGCCTGTGAAACAGTGGTTGACAGAAACTCGACGGGTATTCTACTATCAATTTGTAGTGTAATGAAATGTTAGATTTCATTGATTATATATATTAAGTTGAATAGAACTTGAGGGATACAGTTATTTATTGTTATGAAAACCATGTGTTTGTTACTTTAAACCACACCGGAAAAGATGTACATAGAATACAGAGCACAGTTAACGAAGCGAACTAATTAATGAAACGAATTCTACCTAAACGTTACAGTGCTGAATACCTACCAGTTGGAAATCGAAATTTAAATAGCAAACCATGAAGAACAAAATATGTATTACCCAAAATATGCAGTCGCAATCTTCGCTTAAATTAAATATTTACGTTTTATTACTCTCACTGGATCTGCTGGAGGAGTATTATAACCTCCAGGTGTCATCCGCCCAGTAGTCAGTACTTCGAAACTGATTGTTATTGTCTATACAATTTAGGTTCCTCTCTTCCTGCAATAGTATTAAAACATTTGACTTCTATACCCTTTACACCACTATTTCTCACTCTAAGCTGAAGGACAAATTAGGGGAGGTAGTCCAACTGTGTTTCATAAAAAGGAATGGCCAACGTAGATACAACATACCTTGTGATAGGAAGAGACAAATCTTATTTTGTAAAACACCACTCTGATTCTACCAAAACGTTCTCTGAAAATAATATCTTCAACATGCTCGAGCTTTTGATTTACAACATATTTGTTATGTTTGGTGGACGTGTTTTTTTCGTATGAGGCAGAGTTCATACAGGTGCTTCTCAAGAAAAACGAAAAGAAGCTAGCCCAATGCTTTAATTTCACGCTCCGCTATATAGATGATGTCCTTTCACTAAATAATTCTAGGTTTGTTGATTTTGTTGATCGCATTTATCCCATTGAGTTTGAAATAAAGAATACCACAGATACAGATAGGTCTGCTTCATACATTGACCTACACCTCGAAATCGACAGTAGGGGTCGGTTAAGAAGGAAACTTTACGACAAAAGAGATGATTTCAATGTTCCCATTGTGAACTTTCCATTTATATGTAGCAACTTTTCAACAGCACCTGCATATGGAGTATATATCTCTCAGATGATACGATATTCCGGAGCTTGTTGTTCCTATCAGGATTTCCTTGATAGAGGTTTGCTGCTAACATGGAAACTACTGAACCAATGATTCCTTTTGGTAAAGTTGAAGTCATCACTTCGAAAATTTTACGGTCAACACCATGACTTGGTTGACCGTTATGGAATATATGTGTCACAAATGACCACGGATATGTTTCACTTGTCGTAAACACTTCCCGGTTCTTTCCTCATTCACGACATATTACCGGGTTTGTAACTAGACACGACGGGTGCCACTAGTGGAGCAGGAACTGCTTACCCTTCCGGAGCACCTGAATCCCCCGGTTTTTAGTGGGGTTCGTCTTACTCGATCTTTGGTTTTATATGTATGTTTTGTAGTCCGTTGTTTGTCCTTTTGTACTTTTCGCTTGGCCTTTGTGTTGTCAGTTCTTCTTTGATATACGGATTTTGCTTGCCAAAACCAAAGGGCCTAAGGGAGGAGGACCTTAGTTTTCTTAATAATTACATTATTTAGGAAATGTAAATTTCAGTAATAAATATATCTAATAAACAATGTTAGTGCTGAAACACTGACTACTGGGTGGATGATACCATTCGGGACTAATAGTCCACCAGTAGAGGTATTTATTAGATATTAAGGTTTTCATAGTAAGGTATATATGCCGGAAGTAGACAAAACTAAATATAAAGTATAAAAATCATTCACAGGAAGAATTTTATAATAGGACATAAATTCAAACTGAAGTGAAAAGGGGGAAAGATAATAATTCATTTAAAATGTTATTTCATAGCAAACTACAGAAATCGTTGAACTTAAGGAATACCTAGAATTGAACCTTCCTATGTCACTGAGGTCAAACTTAACAAAAATTTGAATCAGTGCCCACCCCTGAGCAATTGAAATCGGGTGTTATTGTAAATTTATTACAATTGTAAATCAGCGTTTGTGTAAATATTGTAAAAAAAATGTAGCAGATGAAATTCCTTTTCTATTAATTTTCCCGACATACAAATAGTTTGGTTATTTTGTTAAGAATAAATATCCTTAAGTTGTTTTTGTGATTTGTTTATTTTTAAAGAAAAGCAGAGGCAGATACAAATACAAAAACATATGATATGCATATACAATTTTACAGACAAAAAACATTTAATTTATAATCTGCTTAATAAACCTGAATGTATGTTAATGACCCATCTCTTATCAGCGGTCTTTAAAGGGGTAGTAATGCTAAAGCAGGGTAGCATTTACTTAGGACAAGAATTAATTAATATAATCTCATATGTAGAAGGGGGAGAATACCCTGTTATGTCAGAGTGCAGCAAATACCAATTATTACTTCAGATTGACTACGTAAGACTGAGAGAGAAATATGATCATTTATTTAATTATTCACATATACCATCTTACATTGCCCTTAGGCAATCATCACAGCTATATTTTGAAACAAAAGATTATTGTCCCGTCGAGTAGTCTGACGCTGTTATAAGAAAATTGTTGCCTGCGAAACAGTGGTTGACAGAAACTCGACGGGTATTCTACTATCAATTTGTAGTGTAATGAAATGTTAGATTTCATTGATTATATATATATTAAGTTGAATAGAACTTGAGGGATACAGTTATTTATTGTTATGAAAACCATGTGTTTGTTATTTTAAACCACACCGGAAAAGATGTACATAGAATACAGAGCACAATTAACGAAGCGAACTAATTAATGAAACGAACTCTACCTAAACTTTACAGTGCTGAATACCTACCAGTTGGAAATCGAAATTTAAATAGCAAACCATGAAGAACAAAATATGTATTACCCAAAACATGCAGTCACAATCTTCGCTTAAATTAAATATTTACGTTTTATTACTCTCACTGGATCTGCTGGAGGAGTATTATAACCTCCAGGTGTCATCCGCCCAGTAATCAGTACTTCGAAACTGATTGTTATTGTCTATTCAATTTAGGTTCCTCTCTTCCTGCAATAGCATTAAAACATTTGACTTCTCTACCCTTTACACCACTATTTCTCACTCTAAGCTGAAGGACAAATTAGGGGAGGTAGTCCAACTGTGTTTCATAAAAAGGAATGGCCAACGTAGATACAAAATACCTTGTGATAGGAAGAGACAAATCTTATTTTGTAAAACACCACTCTGATTCTACCAAAACGTTCTCTGAAACTAATATCTTCAACATGCTCGAGCTTTTGATTTACAACATATTTGTTATGTTTGGTGGACGTGTTTTTTTCGTATGAGGCAGAGTTCATACAGGTGCTTCTCAAGAAAAACGAAAAGAAGCTAGCCCGATGCTTTAATTTCACGTTCCGCTATATAGATGATGTCCTTTCACTAAATAATTCTAGGTTTGGTGATTTGTTGATCGCATTTATCCCATTGAGTTTGAAATAAAGAATACCACAGATACAGATAGGTCTGCTTCATACATTGACCTACACCTCGAAATCGACAGTAGGGGTCGGTTAAGAAGGAAACTTTACGACAAAAGAGATGATTTCAATGTTCCCATTTTGAACTTTCCATTTATATGTAGCAACTTTTCAACAGCACCTGCATATGGAGTAAATATCTCTCAGATGATACGATATTCCGGAGCTTGTTGTTCCTATCAGGATTTCCTTGATAGAGGTTTGCAGCTAACATGGAAACTACTGAACCAATGATTCCTTTTGGTAAAGTTGAAGTCATCACTTCGAAAATTTTACGGTCAACACCATGACTTGGTTGACCGTTATGGAATATATGTGTCACAAATGACCACGGATATGCTTCACTTGTCGTAAACACTTCCCGGTTCTTTCCTCATTCACGACATATTACCGGGTTTGTAACTAGACACGACGGGTGCCACTAGTGGAGCAGGAACTGCTTACCCTTCTGGAGCACCTGAATCCCCCCGGTTTTTAGTGGGGTTCGTCTTACTCGATCTTTGGTTTTATATGTATGTTTTGTAGACCGTTGTTTGTCCTTTTGTACTTTTCGCTTGGCCTTTGTGTTGTCAGTTCTTCTTTGATATACGGATTTTGCTTGCCAAAACCAAAGGGCCTAAGGGAGGAGGACCTTAGTTTTCTTAATAATTACATTATTTAGGAAATGTAAATTTCAGTAATAAATATATCTAATAAACAATGTTAGTGCTGAAACACTGACTACTGGGTGGATGATACCATTCGGGACTAATAGTCCACCAGCAAAGGTATTTATTAGATATTAAGGTTTTCATAGTAAGGTATATATGCCGGAGGTAGACAAAACTAAATATAAAGTATAAAAATCATTCTAAGGAAGAATTTTATAATAGGACATAAATTCAAACTGAAGTGAAAAGGGGGAAAGATAATAATTCATTTAAAATGTTATTTCATAGCAAACTACAGAAATCGTTGAACTTAAGGAATACCTAGAATTGAACCTTCCTAGGTCACTGAGGTCAAACTTAACAAAAATTTGAATCAGTGCCCACCCCTGAGCAATTGAAACCGGGTGTTATAGTAAATCTATTACAATTGTAAATCAGCGTTTGTGTAAATATTGTAAAAAACTTGTAGCAGATGAAATTCCTTTTCTATTAATTTTCCCGACATACAAAGAGTTTGGTTATTTTGTTAAGAATAAATATCCTTAAGTTGTTTTTGTGATTTGTTTATTTTTAAAGAAAAGCAGAGGCAGATACAAATACAAAAACATATGACATGCATATACAATTTTACATAGACAAAAGACATTTAATTTATAATCAGCTTAATAAACCTGAATGTATGTTAATGACCCATCTCTTATCAGCGGTCTTTAAAGGGGTAGTAATGCTATAGCAGGGTAGCATTTACTTAGGACAAGAATTAATTAATATAATCTCATATGTAAAAGGGGAGAATACCCTGTTATGTCAGAGTGCAGCAAATACCAATTATTACTTCAGACTGACTACGTAAGACTGAGAGAGAAATATGATCATTTATTTAATTATTCACATATACCATCTTACATTGCCCTTAGGCAATCATCACAGCTATATTTTGAAACAAAAGATTATTGTCCCGTCGAGTAGTCTGACGGCTGTTATAAGAAAATTGTTGCCTGCGAAACAGTGGTTGACAGAAACTCGACGGGTTCTCTACTATCAATTTGTAGTGTAGTGAAATGTTAGATTTAATTGATTATATATATTAAGTTGAATAGAATTTGGGGGATAACATGCCATTTTATAAGACTGACCAGTGATAAAGTGCAAGGAATGGGCTTGGTGGAGCTGAGATAACCGATATTATGCGAAATGAAGGCTGGTTGATAAGATTGATGGTTGATGGTGGGAAAATTGTTAACGTGCGACACAATCACTGCTTATAATATGAACGAAACACGATGACTGAATATCGTTCTTTAATCAGACATCTGCAAAAGTAATTAAATAAATGTCTCACGACCCCAAAGAGATACATAATTTGAGCTGTCTGTCGTTATCAGTACTGACTACCAGAAGACATAAATTCTCAACTGGAACGAAAAACAAAGACACAAGTAACATTAATTCGACTGGAAAACATCAGAATCATTCATTCATAGGACGTATGTTTATATACCCAACTTATTTACAATTACTAAACATTTATAATCAGCTTAATCAACCTGAATGTATGTTAATTACCCATCTCTTATCAGCTGTCTTTAAAGGGGTAATTAGTGCCGGACTTACCATTGTGCTTAGGTGTGCATAAGCAGAGGGCCTGCCAAACAAATTTTTACGATGGATTTTTGCTTATGTGGTGCAATTTTATATTTGAAGGCGTTCTCTTTCGGAGCGATTCCAGACATAATGATAGAGTTGATAGCCTATTGGAGTGTGCCACAAAGCAGGCAGTCATGACAGTGGCTCAGTGGCATAGAAACCAAATTATTAGGGGCCTCTGGTTATTGGCCAGCAAAAATTGAAGATAGATTCATGCTTACGTGGTGCAATTTTAAATTTGACGACGTTCTGTTCAATTTGGACACTTATAGGCGAATGTAGTAGCATAAAATATCTATTGATAGAAATTTACTTTAATAACTCTATTCTTAAAGTAAATTTCTATCAATAGTTAGTTTATACTAATACATTCGTCTATAAGTGTCCAAATTGAACAGAACGCCGTCAAATTTAAAATTGCACCACGTAAGCATGAATATATCTTCAATTTTTGCTGGCCAATAACCAGAGGCCCCTAATAATTTGGTTTCTATGCCACTGAGCCACTGTCATGACTGCCTGCTTTGTGACACACTCCAATAGGCTATCAATTCTATCATTATGTCTGGAATCGCTCCGAAAGAGAACGCCTTCTAATATAAAATTGCACCACATAAGCAAAAATCCATCGTAAAAATTTGTTTGGCAGGCCCTCTGCTTATGCACACCTATGCATAATGGTAAATCCGGCACTAATTACCCCTTTAGAGACAGCTGATAAGAGATGGGTAATTAACATACATTCAGGTTAATTAAGCTGATTATAAATGTTTAGTTATTGTAAATAAGTTGGGTATATAAACATACGTCCTATGAATGAATGATTATGATGTTTTCCAGTCGAATTAATGTTACTTGTGTCTTTGTTTTTCGTTCCAGTTGAGAATTTATGTCTTCTGGTAGTCAGTACTGATAACGACAGACAGCTCAAATTATGTATCTCTTTGGGGTCGTGAGACATTTATTTAATTACTTTTGCAGATGTCTGATTAAAGAACGATATTCAGTCATCTTGTTTCGTTCATATTATAAGCAGTGATTGTGTCGCACGTTAACAATTTTTCCACCATCAACCATCAATCCTATCAACCAGCCTTCATTTCGCATGATATCGGTTATCTCAGCTCCACCAAGCCCATTCCTTGCACTTTATCACTGGTCAGTCTTATAAAATGACATTTTATCCCCCAAATTCTATTCAACTTAATATATATAATCAATGAAATCTAACATTTCACTACACTACACATTGATAGTAGAGCACCCGTCGAGTTTCTGTCAACCACTGTTTCGCAGGCAACAATTTTCTTATAACAGCCGTCAAGCTACTCGACGGGACAATAATCTTTTGTTTCAAAAATAGCTGTGATGATTGCCTAAGGGCAATGTAAGATGGTATATGTGAATAATTAAATAAATGATCATATTTCTCTCTCAGTCTTACGTAGTCAGTCTGAAGTAATAATTGGTATGTGCTGCACTCTGACATAACAGGGTATTCTCCCCCTTTTACATATGAGATTATATTAATTAATTCTTGTCCTAAGTAAATGCTACCCTGCTATTGCATTACTACCCCTTTAAAGACCGCTGATAAGAAATGGGTCATTAACATACATTCAGGTTTATTAAGCTGATTATAAATTAAATGTCTTTTGTTTTTGTATTTGTATCTGCCTCTGCTTTTCTTTAAAAATAAACAAATCACAAAAACAACTTAAGGATATTTATTCTTAACAAAATAACCAAACTCTTTGTATGTCGGGAAAATTAATAGAAAAGGAATTTCATCTGCTACAATTTTTTTACAATATTTACACAAACGCTGATTTACAATTGTAATAGATTTACAATAACACCCGGTTTCAATTGCTCAGGGGTGGGCACTGATTCAAATTTTTGTTAAGTTTGACCTCAGTGACATAGGAAGGTTCAATTCTAGGTATTCCTTAAGTTCAACGATTTCTGTAGTTTGCTATGAAATAACATTTTAAATGAATTATTATCTTTCCCCCTTTTCACTTCAGTTTGAATTTATGTTCTATTATAAAATTCTTCCTGTGAATGATTTTTATACTTTATATTTAGTTTTGTCTACTTCCGGCATATATACCTTACTATGAAAACCTTAATATCTAATAAATACCTCTACTGGTGGACTATTAGTCCCGGATGGTATCATCCACCCAGTAGTCAGTGTTTCAGCGCTAACATTGTTTATTAGATATATTTATTACTGATATTTACATTTCATAAATAATGTAATTATTAAGAAAACTAAGGTTCTCCTCCCTTAGGCCCTTTGGTTTTGGCAAGCAGAATCCGTATATCAAAGAAGAACTGACAACACAATGGCCAAGCGAAAAGTACAAAAGGACAAACAACGGTCTACAAAACATACATATAAAACCAAAGATCGAGTAAGACGAACCCCACTAAAAACCGGGGGGATTCAGGTACTCCGGAAGGGTAAGCAGTTCCTGCTCCACTAGTGGCACCCTTCGTGTCTAGTTACAAACCGGTAATATGTCGTGAATGAGGAAAGGACCGGGAAGTGTTTACGACAAGTGAAACATATCCGTGGTCATTTGTGACAGATATTCCATAACGGTCAACCAAGTCATGGTGTTGACCGTAAAATTTTCGAAGTGATGACTTCAACTTTACCAAAAGGAATCATTGGTTCAGTAGTTTCCATATTAGCAGCAAACCTCTATCAAGGAAATCCTGATAGGAACAACAAGCTCCGGAATATCGTATCATCTGAGAGATATATACTCCATATGCAGGTGCTGTTGAAAAGTTGCTACATATAAATGGAAAGTTCACAATGGGAACATTGAAATCATCTCTTTTGTCGTAAAGTTTCCTTCTTAACCGACCCCTACTGTCAATTTCGAGGTGTAGGTCAATGTATGAAGCAGACCTATCTGTATCTGTGGTATTCTTTATTTCAAACTCAATGGGATAGATGCGATCAACAAAATCACCAAACCTAGAATTATTTAGTGAAAGGACATCATCAATATAGCGGAACGTGAAATTAAAGCATCGGGCTAGCTTCTTTTCGTTTTTCTTGAGAAGCACCTGTATGAACTCTGCCTCATTCGAGAAAAACACGTCCACCAAACATAACACATATGTTGTAAATCAAAAGCTCGAGCATGTTGAAGATATTAGTTTCAGAGAACTTTTTGGTAGAATCAGAGTGGTGTTTTACAAAATAAGATTTGTCTCTTCCTATCACAAGGTATTTTGTATCTACGTTGGCCATTCCTTTTTATGAAACACAGTTGGACTACCTCCCCTAATTTGTCCTTCAGCTTAGAGTGAGAAATAGTGGTGTAAAAGGTTGAGAAGTCAAATGTTTTAATGCTATTGAACTGATTACTGGGCGAATGACACATGGAGGTTATAATACTCCTCCAGTAGATCCAGTGATAGTAATAAAACGTAAATATTTAATTTAAGCGAAGCTTGTGACTGCTTGTTTTGGGTAATACATATTTTGCTCTTCATGGTTTGCTATTTAAATTTCGATTTCCAACTGGTAGGTATTCAGCACTGTAACGTTTAGGTAGAGTTCGTTTCATTAATTAGTTCGCTTCGTTAACTGTTCTCTGTATTCTATGTACATCTTTTCCGGTGTGGTTTAATGTAACAAACACATGGTTTTCATAACAATAAATACGCTACCATAATACAATTTAGATAACACCTACTAGCAGTTGACATGAACCGGAAGCGCACCCTATTCCTTCGTCACTCTTCCGGTTCCACTACTGCATGCAGCACGTGAATTTGGAGGAACCAATTTTCTACATTTGTGAAACTTTGCGACAATTGTTTCTTTAGAAGTATTATAATATACACAGTAATACAATATATTTATTCTAAAGATTCTAACAGGTTTTTTGTTCCTATTGAAAAGGGACAACATGACACTTCTTCAAAACTTGCAGTACTGTCATGTTAGCATATAAATCTTCAGGAATTACTTTACCAAGAGACCAGGTTAAAGCACATGAAGTTAGGGCAATACCCTGGTCTTGGAATATTTCTAATTCTGTATTGTAAGTCTTTCATCATCAGCCCAGAACAGGCTATCTGAGATATATGAAGCAAGCACTACCAAACTATTTAAATACTAAAAATGTACAAAAAGTTGAAGGTACCAAAGTTTTAATAAGAAGCCGGAAATCGAAGGACAGACAAAAAGGAAAGATGTCATAAATACAAAAAACGATCGACACTAAGCTGAAATCTAAAGATTGAGCACCACAAGCACTTAAATACACAACAAAAATCAACGAACCCATATTAAATAGATTTAAATATAATTCTTGAAGGGAATGGCCAATATCGATGAAAAAGTACAAAACCTTAATGAATATGGAATTTGTTAAACTCCCATGGGAAATTCAAAGCCTCTTGGTATTTATTTTCCATAGGAAGCTTACTTACTTCAAATGGGACCATAATTCTCCTTGATAAATATCTCACTAGAATTTGACAAAGTTAATGGAAAAAGCACTTTCCCATGGAATTTTGATCTTCCTGTGTTTTTAAAAATTGAATTTTAGAACATTATGAAGGAATATTAGTTAATGTTTTGGTTATTCATAAGAGTTGATAGCTTTCAGGATTTCAGGAATGGCGGCGTAAGATTGGCAAACCATTGGAATTGTACATTTAAAAGCAGATGTGTTAACAGATTACAAATTACAAATAAGCACCATTTTCTGATAATCTGACTGTTTCATTAGAAAAATAAATAGGTTAGTCATTAAGATAATTCAAGATTTGGCAAGATTTCGATATAACATTAAAATATAATAATTTTACCCTGAAAGAATTTTTAAAGTCCGCCTATTTATTTAAAAGGGTTTGTTATTTACCAGATTTTAACAGCTTTTAAATATGAAATAGAATGAATACGCAGTAGTATATTGTTTACTTAATAAATGTTCTTAACAACAGACAGAAATACGATATTTAAATTATCATGTACTATACAATACGATATTATACCTGTAATTAAGTAAATGCGAACCAGGATTAAACCTATTAAAAGTATTGGCTTTTTCAAAGGGTAATATTTTCAAATGTATATTAACTTTTTATTTATTAGTAAACTCCACTCATTGTAAGTGCAAGCTTGGTCACTTCATTAAATGATCAATATTATTATTATTATAAAATAGTTTTAGTCATCTGTATACGTGAGTGAGTGAGTAATGATTGTTGTCTAATGCCAGAACTGTCATTTCAGGTCAAATATTTAACTAACTGGTATTAAGCAATTTTAACACAACGGGCGTCACCAGTGGAACAAGAAATGCTCATCCTTCCAGAGAACGCCTTTAGTGATGTTTTAGTTGCTTAATCTTTAGTTTTCTGTGTTTAGTAGATGATTGTTTGTCATTTGTTCTTTTTCTTTGTCTGTCCTTCATTGATTTACGGATTCCTATTAACTCTTTGGTATCTTCAATCTTGTCTTTTTATTTAAGAACCCGGGTGGCTCAATGAGTTAGATAGTTGTAGGGGGCCCGGGTGGCTCAATGAGTTAGATAGTTGCAGGAGGCTCGGGTGGCTCAATGAGTTAAATAGTTGTAGGGCCGGGTGGCTCAATGAGTTAGATAGTTGGATTACCTAACAACTCATACACGCCTATCACCGATACGACGTGGGTTCGCCCCCGGCTTTGCAGATTACGAAAAGGGTGCCCTCGACTCGCAGCCACAAGTGATCAAATTTACCAGTTGCATGCCCATGGCCGGTGGTTCTCTCCGGGTGCTCCGGCTTCTTCCACCACTAAAACTGGTCGCCATGATATAGCTGAAATATTGCTGAAATTGGTGTTAAGCACCAAAATCAAATGAAATCAAATCAAATCAAATATTTTTATTTAAGGAGTAGACCATAGTTATACATGGCATGGATATAGTGTATTTTGTCAAACCGAACGTACATGCACACAGTCTCCATGGTACCATGGAGACATGTGCACCTTACCTGTGTTTGAAACGTGATAACTGTATTTCTTCTCATTCAAGGCACTCATTAACTTCCTTTCCTAAGGGTCAGTTGTGTATTTGATTTGTTCCACAGAACATGCGCACATCCATTTCGGAACAGTTGCACCCAGCAACGGAGAAGCATGGTTTCATGTCTAACTTATAGGGTTCTGTAGTAGGCATGGTAACTATATTATATGTCATCGTTGTACCAGGAACTCAAGACCATGTAACTATATAAATGTACCATCAATGCAAATAATCGGAAAATATATCGTTATTAGTTGCACATTTTAACAATAACTTAACTTGAAAATATAATAAATTTCCAAGGTGGGTAGTCAAGGAATCAAATAGTTTTCCAGTTAGCCCTTTATTACCTATATATTGTACCTGACTATATAAAATGTATCACGTTATATTCGTTATTATCTAGTATGATGGTTAGGATTATGGTGTTTAATGCCACTTTCAATTTCAGTTTTATTGGAGTTCCTGGAGAAAACCACTTATATCTAGTATGAAGCAAAATATCTAACAGTTATCTACAAATAAATTTGAAGGATAAGCGTGCTGATGCCAACATAGCGTGTTGTGTACCGCATCGGTGGTGTAATGGTTAGTCTTCTCGCCTGGATTGCGGTAAATCGTGTGTTTGATCTCCGATCGGGTCACAATAAAGACTATAACATTAGTATTTGTTGCTTCTTCGGTAAGCGAACAGCATTAAGGAAAAGAGCAAAGACTGGTTGGCTCGGGACTAGGATAATGTGCCCGAGTGGGGCGACATGTCTATCCACGGACTGTTGTTTCAGAGAGCTTGCACTATGCAAATCCGCATAAGAATGTTGGTCTCGCCATGATATATAGCTGAAATATTGCTGAGTGTACAAACGTTGTAGGTTAGAATATTAACGCCAACACTTTTGGATTGAATTTTTTGACGTGTATAAAAAATATTAAATATAGCCTGCCATCCTTTTTGGGGGCAAGAGGGGTAGTTACTGTACATTGTATAGTTGTCAAACCTTTGTTATATAGATATCATATATGATATGAACAATCATATTATACAAAGCATAGGTATAATGCAAAATGGTGAATTAGATTGCTGCCAATTTAATAACAAGAGTTATTCAAAATAAATAAATAAATAAATAAATAAATAAATAAATAAATAAATAAATAAATAAATAAATAAATAAATAAATAAATAAATAAATAATAATAATAAAAAAGATAATAATAAAAGTAATATAACATATTTCATGCGTTTATAAGAACTTTTATGCATTTTGATAAACAGCTTTATGTTAAAGGAGTAGGTATGATAAGAGCAGAAATTGCCTAAAAAATATTATATCTATATAAACAGTTTCTGAGATTGGGCCAAAATCTACCCTTATCATACCCACTCCTTTGGAATAAACATTAATCATGAGATGCTATATATACTAGTCAACAAAAGAAATGATACAAAGATATTTCTTTGAAATACATTTTTATGTTAAAACCAAAACAATTGTTTATTAATATTAACTTTAATGTTTGCGTGAAACGCGTTCATCCTCACAAAACAAACAATAACATCCTGTTCCGTTACGAAAAAATTCCGAAAAGTCAATTTTCCGTCCCGTTTGCGATGATCGAATAAGGCATTTAAATCACATGAGGTCATTAATTGTGCTGTTATCAAAAGTAAACAATTTGCCATTCTGGAAGTTTGAATTTTCTCAAGATCGTCGATGCCACGGCTCCGTCAAAATGGCCGTTAGCGAGCGATGGGTATGGTTCAGGCTAGAATGATTCATCAAGCCGTTGTAGACCACTTTAATGTGTCTAGAAAAACCATTTCAAGGCTAAAGATTCGTTTGTTCAGGTAGGACGAATGACATACCCTATAACGACAGGCCCCGTGTGACGTCACAACGTCAGGACAGATATTTACGCCTTATTCATCTCCGGAACCGTATGATAACGGATGAAGACACTGCCCGTAGAACACCTGGTCTAGCAAACGTCCGAATTTCAGGTCAGACTGATCGCAGAAGACTACCTGAATCTGGACTCCGTGCTAGGCGTCCGGTGGTAGGATGTATCCTTAACCAATGCCATATGACCGCGAGACCAGCCTGGGCTCGTGCATACCGTCGTTGGGGTCTTCAAACCCGGCAACACATCCTTTTTAGTGATGAATCCCGATGTTCATTTCGTTCATGCATGGGCGTTATCGTGTGTACCGTAGGCGTGGGGAAAGATTTACGGACCAGTGTGTGTACGAGTTCGACCGTTTTGGAGGCGGAAGTGATGGTCGCATTAAGTTCAAAATTGTTCAAGAAACATTGAATGCGGTAAAATACAGAGACGGTATTCTTGATCATATCGTTTTGCCCTTACTGCAACAGCGAAACTTTAATAATGTCTTTCAACGTGACAATGCAAGATGTTACGTGGCTCGTGTTTGTCAAGACTTTTTGAACCAGAATTACATCAGCGTTCTTCCTTGGCCGGCATTATTACCGGATCTGTCACCAATTGAACAATTATGGGAAGAACTCGTTATACGTGTTCGCCACCGTCAAAATCCACCGGAAACACTACCTGAGCTGCGTGACGCACTTGTGCACGAGTGAAACAACATCCCACAAGCCTTTATGCACCGATTGGTTATATGCATTGGAGAAGCTGTCGTTGCTGCAAGAGGTGGTCACGCATGTTATTGAAATCAGCAAACTTCCATACTGCACGACAATTTATGTCTGTCCATGATATGTTCTGATAATGCTGTTGAGAACTTTTGTTGATATTGCCATATTTGCTGTGCCCATATGAATCTAAAATATACGATTTGTGTCGAGTTTTTTTTCTCTATGTACAAAATATTGAACATCAAGCCCTTGTATCGTTTCTTTTGTTGACTGGTATATAATGGTTAACCCAAGTCATCATGATGGCTATAAACTTACAAACTTTTAGTTGAATGGTAAAGGTTTTTCTACTTTGTATATTTTCGCCAGAGAAATTTGGATGAACTTGTGACAACGTTTGTCAGTATCAGTGGTATTCCCCTGTTGTGGTTGGATGATAGGTGGATAAAATTCTTAGTAAGATAGTGTCTATTTGTTTTTTAAAGTATTCTTCAGTAAATTAATAAATTATATGATTTTCATGAGGCCACATGGACAATTATAACAATTATCGCACAAAATGATTAAAATTCCTATATACAATTTAACAAGAAGGTTAAAAAGTAGAATTTATCCAGCTCACTTCAAAGTCGTTTTGTATCCGTACCAATACTAGATAAAGATGGCCCAAACTGCATGTAATTACTCATAAGCTGTAATAGTTTACCATGCCTATATTAGTTGAGATACAAGACCTTGAAGTGAGCTGGACAAATGTCGTTGTTTTTTGGTACAACAGTATGTATAGGGATATGGGGAATTTCGTGCGATAATTGTTACCAGAGATTGTGATGCATTCCGATAATGTTTTTTTTTCATGTTTAACATTTGCCTCCATAAATGGTCTAATTATTCCAGTGTCACGTTTTTTTTTTATTTACCATTGTCATTTATTTTTGGGGGTCGTCGTGATCGCATGGTAATTGGATTTAAAACTACCTGCGCAATCAGTGCCTATCACCACAAAAGTTGTGAATTCGAATCCCGCTCGTGGCGAGGTGTATTCGATACAACCTTGTGTGATAAAGTTTGTCAGTGACTTGCGACAGGTCGGTGGTTTTCTTCGGCTACTCCGGGTTTCTCCACCAAAAAAGTTGACCGCCACTATATAACTGAAATATTGTTGATAGTCGGGTTAAACACTATAATCTTAACTCCTTAATTTATTGTTTGCAAATTTGATATAACCATTAATATAGCCGATATTGCTAACTATATCAACAATCAAACGATCATTGTTGCGAACTAGATATTATCTCTCTGTCCAAAGGGTAGGTTGTGTATTTTAACTTGAAAAGATCTTTTGAATTATTAAAAATAAAATTCCAAGGTGGGTAGTTAAAGGAATCCAAATCGTTTTCCAAGTAGCCCTTTATTACCTATGTATATATATATTGTAGCTGACTATATAAAATATATCACGTACAACAAGGTATAGGCGTCGGATCCTTCTGTCATTTAAATAATGTAAGTTTGTAATTGTTAATTTTATATATCTAGATGAAACAAAACATCTAGCAGTTCTCTATGCTAAGAGGAACTTTTAATATTAAATTGAAAAATAATGAGATTCTAATAATAAGTGTTGAGGAGGGAAGAACAAAAATACCCCCCAAAAACTAAACACCGTTTGACCTTGCAGACGTATATGTGACAGGGCTAATCAGATTCCAGGGCGATTCGGAATCCTCCTAGGTCAAGTCGGGATTCGAGTTTGTCCTAGCAGAAACCCCAATTCCGATTTACACTGGTTTTATTCTACGCGGGTGTGCTAAGGCTGTTTCACGTCGGTTTGTTTCATACAGTTGCTCCCCTTTGTAATAGATTACGTAATGACGTTGCATCCATGGAAACGTACTCTTCATGGATGAACTGCCCGAAGGAAAAATGTATTTCTGCAGATCTAATGCACTTATTCCTTGTTCGTTTTGTGACAGTAAGATTAACATATATATTTATTGACTATCCAGATTGTGAATATATCATTATTTTGAATACGTCGATTGTAATATATTATTTTTGGCGCTTGTCAGTCTTGCGAAGCTCCACCCCTTCAATGCCCATATTTGGAAATCGCCATCGCCAAAAAGCTTGTTTGTTGACAAATACGAGAATGATACACACACACCTGTTTACTATCAATATGATACTTATGTAGCAGAATTTCACAAAAAAAGGAAAATGTACACATCTTCAGTTGCAGACAAATGATGCTGAGAGGTAAACCTTAGTTTAAATTAATAATGACAATCTCCTGAAGCACTTGGATACTGAAAAAAGGGGGTCGTATACTATACCTATCGAATTTGAAGAAAGCACATGGAGAATCAAAATAAGATACATAGGCCTAGAACTCTATCATGTCAATACCAACATTTTCGTGATCTTTTTTTTTTAAGATCGAGATGTTTGATTTGCATGCAGTATCTATTTTTGCCACAGGCACAGGTGAATCAGACACCACCACCCCCTTTTTTGCAAGTTGTGGAACACAATGTATAGAGGAATAATCAGCATAAGGACTATAATGAAGAAAACCATTAAAAAACGTTTGAATCTTTATACAAAAAATATCTTGATTGGGGGTCCTGTTTATTTTTAGAATTTACATTTGTTTTCTTTACAAGTAACATACAATGTCCATAACACCTTGGCTTGGAAAGGCAAATTGTCCATTCTGACAACTTGTGTAGGACCAATTCTCAATGCATACTAATAATCGACAACCAAAAAGTATGTATGTATTATCAGAGAATAACATCCCTTTTCAGAGGTTTTTTTTCCTCAAGCAAATCTTCTGTCAAGTTCCTGGGGAGGATGACTTCAATTTCATCAACATTTAAGCTTCTGAAATTTTGCTTGGTCAAAATTCATTTGCACATAACAGATTTGATCAAATGAACAACAGGCGAAAACTGATCTGACACCAGTTAGTTATTTTCTAAATCCAGTTAGTCTTTTTACCGACTAACAGATCATGGTCCATACAGTTATTACATAAAACCATAAAACCAAAACCTGAAATGAAACTTAATTATGTACATTGTAATTTAAATCCATTTTTTAATTAAAGGTGGGTGATCTGGTTGTGCTACAATATCACATTTTGATCAAAGAAATTTTTATTGAGACATATATTAAGACAGATGTTCAATTCCTTTTAATATACATATTGTAGTTTATTTAGTTATGCCAAAACATGTTCAGTAAAAATAAACCTTTGCATAATTAAAAATTGCACTGATCAAATTGTATAAGCATTGATACCGGTATTAAGTTTTTTTCTTAGAAGACATACCTGGTTATGCATACATTGTACAGTGTACTGTTAGTGTTAATTCTAAAAAAAAATGTTTATATAAAACCCGATTGTAGAATGAATTTATTCTGCAATTGCGTGATTTTGAGTACTAATAGACAGGTCAAATAAACTTAAGTGTTATTTAATCATTGTATGTTTTGACAATATATGTTGTAGGCATATACTATGTATACAACATCTTACAATAATAATAATTTTAGAAGATGGTCAATCTTCAGCATTTTCATTGGATTTACAAATGTAGTTCAGTAGCTGAGTATCATATTAACTCTCTCTGCACTGAGCTAAGTTCATTGTTATGCATTTAATCATCTTGGTGATATATTAAGGGTATGATAAATGGGCATCAAGGTAAGATGCTAAACATGTTATACATGTACATATTGATCTATTGATGAAACAGATTGATCTTCAGAGCAGCCATCAATTGATATTCAAACCACTCAAGAAAGACAACACTATTCATCTCCTGGTGATGGTCACCATCCTTTGATTTGGCCAGAAACACTAAATCGCAGCCGTCAATCCTCACTTCGCGTACATGCATGCAAAACAATCAAACGTTTGCCTTTACCCGAGGGTATTTTTGGGGCATCAGACTCATCATTCGGAAGCCACATATAATCTGTGCAGTGATTTTGGTTAACCCATGTTTCATCCATGTACATGATATCATACCCTGTTTCCCTTAAAGATTTGATCTTTCTCAGATAATTACACCTATAATTAATATTAAACACCAGATCGTACAGAACTCTTCGATTATCACCTATTTTTTATAAGCATGTCCAAGATCAATGAGAGTTAGAGTAAGCTTAGACTTTGATATTTTAATAGAATCTTTTATTTCCTTATGTATTATGGAGACGGTCGGAGCAATTTTCCGTGAATATAAACCGTGGATTGTTCTTTTAATAACACAATGATCAAAGTCGTCAAAATATTCAGCTCTTTCTTTGGGTCTATTTGACTTACAAGGCCTCTCACCATTCATAATACGGTGCACTGAAGTGTAAGACACACCCAAAGCTTTAGATGTCTTTTGATATACCCTATCAAATGTGACAATTGGCTTCTTCGTTGCCTTTTCCTTACAATAAAAGGCAAACAACTTTTTTACAACTTTTGGCATTCCGGAGATAAGTCAGACTTTTTACTCATTTTACACAAAATGCAAAATATAACAATAATTTATGAGAGAAATGCTTGTCAGGTTCGTCTAAAGCACACGTGGCCGAGAGAAAGATTTTACAGGTAAGATACATGACGTACGGATGGCTCTTCTATAAAGTACATCTACTCCCACCCGAAAAATGACAACAAAATAGGACCAAAATATAAAATTTCATCTGAGTGCAGCCTCAGCCAAAACAATAAGAAGCATTACTGTAACATATTTAGTTAGCACTTCTAATTCTAAATAAAACTCTCGTTTATTTTGCTGTTCAACAATCTATAGTTTAAAAGATATTTGGATTTTTCGTTATTCTAATCAACACATTATTACTTTTTAATTTATCAATCAATACAATTAGCTTCTTGGTAAGCACTTGTGTGTACTTGACAAATTAACATAACAAATAATAAGACAAGCTTAAAATAGAACCAAGTAATATATTCCTTTTAAACCATATAGTCGTGTATATAAATAAGTGTTCATACAAAAGAAAAGGTATTTTATTTAAACCTAATAAAGATTTTGGGTGAAAATAAAAGAATTGCTAAAAAAAAGTGGAATAGAAAATGATATAACTTTATATCATCTTGTATTCGGTTACAAAATATTCGATAAAAGCTATTATGACTTCAATTATTTTCTTACAATCATCGGATTTTCAATATATAAAGCATATTACATTTCAGAGCAAAAAACTAAAAGGCTTGATGTTTACTCATTGTTTGTTAGGGAATACCTTCAAATATATAGAGGAAATGAAATAATTCAGAAAAGTTCATTTCTGAAAAGACTAAAGAATTATTTGTAATCTATTTGAATATGAATTATTTTAATATCATTGTGTCACAAATTTCTCTATATTTATATTATATATATATATATATATATATATATATATATATATATATATATATTGCTTCATAAGAAGCTTGGGCTTATGAAGCTGGTTGTAACAAGCGTTTGAATAAAATATTATTGTTGTTAAAAAAAAAAAAAAATGTAGATCAAGATCAAATACAAAGAACAGAATGTCTGTGTAAATCCTGTGTTCATCTTTCATTGTGCATATCCTGGATGCAAGCCATATATGCTGATGTCTTAGATAAAAAGGCCAAAACTTTGCAAAGCACATCCTAGTACCATAAATTAAGACCAAATTATGAGGTATAATTCGTAATTGGATAAGTATTTCACCGCATGCCAACTTTTTAATCATCTTTCTTTATGAATGTTTCTTTTTAATATTTTAGGTAGAAGAAATAGTTTTTTATATTCTAGATTGATAGTTAAGTTTTTATAGAACTGAAATGTTTTATAGACATGATTTAAAGTTTTGATTTATTGAAATTTATATAGTTTCTCATAATTCTTTATAGAATGGCACTTGTATTTTATCTATAAAACTTCTGTTTTAATGTATATATTGTGATGATTGTGTATTATATGTATTACAAGTGGTGAGACTTTAATAAAATATTGAATCTGAATCTTTTACAACATTAAATGACGCTTCTTTCTTAATTAGAATTTATTCTTTTTTGATGAGTAACAATAAAGTACAGAGCCCGTTAACTGACATGATAAATATCTTTATGACGTTAGACGAAATAGTATTTCGCATAAACTAAATTAAAAACAATTCTATAAACGAAATAAAAAAAAAATTCTCATGTCAGAAAACGGGCTCCGTAAACTATTTCGCATAAACAAAATTAAAATTCTCATGTCAGTTACTGGGCTCCACAATAAAGCAACATATTAATATGCATTTAGCTTTTCTATTTTCTTTTTTTCCTTTCATATGAATTTCAAATATAAATATTTGGTGCGGACAGCAGAATCATGAACGCTAAACGATGGAAACTGGCAGAGAATCAGCATAACAAACCTGGATATTGCCGATGGCATAGTTGCCTGCAAAATGCAATAAGCCATGTGAGGTAGAAATCACTAAATTAGGCCTGCGTTCAACAACACTGCAACTGTATAGCGAAATCCGTTCACGAAAATAATAAAACGAATTGTTTTCCTTTTTTTTTGGAAAATATTACGTTCACGATTTATTGCTTATCATTGACTGTATGGAATTAATATTGATAAAGTGTCTGTGTTCAATATAATATCGTAAGTATGCGTTGCGCCGGTAGAAAAAAAATGTCACAGGAAAAAGAGTCACAATAAATGTTTTCCACATTTACTATTCCCCGAAAAGTCAGAGTGTGTATAATTATATTTGCTTTGTTTTTGTTTTTGACGTTTTGTTTTGTTTTTTCTTTATTTGTTTGTGGTTTTTTTTGTCTTGTTTTTGTTTTGATATTTATTCAAGACCTTGATTGAGAACCAAATTCGATTGATGTCTATGTATTCAATCCCAACTCCTTTTAATTATAAAGGAATGATTCTTAATGAGACCTTGATTTATGAAAACCAAAATTTGAATCATTGATATTCACCCATCTAACTCTTTCTAATTAGAAAATAATATAAAAAAAACAATGAATTAGCATTTACATTTAATTAATCACATCAATGATTGGAGCATTTATAAGTCATATAACAAATAACATATGAAATATATCAAATCATAACGATAGAATGATGAACATACAAACATTGAATATTTCCAGTTTAAAATTGTAAATGTTCATAATGTCAATTGTCTCTTAAGCACTAATATTGGTGATTGAGTCTGATGTTCCACCCAACTCCACACAAGTACTCGGCAATTGTCTTCTGGCCAGTAGTGAGATCTCTGCATAGGTTCTGTAAACGCTCCTGGAGCTGAACATGTCTCTGTTGAGTACGCTTAGCTGGTGGATTACCGACGGCATCTTGCTGGATAATAGTACGAACAGTAGCTTCTTCCTTTTGACACCACTGATAACACGCCATATAGACGGATGGGCATGTACTACCAGGTTGAATAAATTGCTGTGCCAGCCCTCGTACATGTTGTTGGTTCTGGCATCACCGTTGACTGTGGCATCATGTACGTTCCAAATGGCTGGTGGAAACAGGTGGGCTACGTGTTAAGACCAGACGGACTGCTTGATTTTGTGCTGGATTCTGCTGTCTAAGTCTACCACTGATGTAAGTTGAATCAAAGTAATCTAGGAGCTCAGCTGCCTCTGATGGGTCATCAGGGCATAGTGTTCTAAGCAGATGAATACCATTGGTCAAATCAAGTACTGATAAAAAGGCAAGACCATCCATCATACCACAGAACACTCTTGTAGAGAGGCACCAAACCAAACTGCTGTATCTGTCCCCATGATGCTTGCGTCAGGTGGTAGAAACAGCCCTTGTGATTGATGTGGCGACCAAATAGAGCTATAACTGCGCGCAGAACTGCATCTTCAAAGTCTGGACATTGAAATGTAGGTTGCAGGCATGGCAGTTTAAACAATAGACTGGAGGAGTTCCCTGTAAGTATCTTGACATTTGCAGGAACGCATATACTGCAGTGCCTGTTACATCTTTGAATGGAACCCGGATGGTGTATAGCTGTTTAAACGGGTGCGGAGGTACAGAGAATGTACCGTCCATGAAGATGAAGAAGGTCTGTGCATTGGCTAATCTTTCCAAACTCTCTGGTGAGTAGAAGACTAACATTTTGTTTTCTGTATTCTGGCCGTTGTCGTATTGAAGGAATTGGTGGTTGTTGTTGTGTACTGCTCAGGCAATCTGACATCTGCATAGGTGGGTGAGACTGGAGGAGTTGGACGCTGGTATCGAATTGTGCGTTTGGGGTTTTCTTCACGGGACAGCAAGGCTTGGACATTGTCGTCACACTGGGACACAACCTGGGCAAAGATCTGGCTGGGTTTTTCTCTGGTGTTGGTTGTCAGGTCTTTCATGGCATTTCTGGTTTTTGAGTACTTGATGCTTGTATCACTGGGAGCGTGATTGTGTGGCTGCACAGGAGCTGGATTTTCATTCTGAAGTGTAGTGCTAAGGTTTCCTTTGCATCCTATGCTTGACCGTTTAGCACACTTCCACCACTGATTGGTATCCCTGGTAGCATGTTTGGTATACAGGTACCCCTGGTAGCACAGCTTGGAACCACCTCTGTTGCTTGGTATAATCTCCATTTTCATTTCATGATAGTGACAGTTAACTAATTCCTTTTATACAAAAGGTGAAAGAAACCATACATTTTGCTCTGAATTGACTAGGGCATGGAATACACCAGGTATGGTTTCACCATATGTTGATGTTCAACAATTTCTTTCATAATTGTATTCTTAACTATTAAAAATGACCTATGTATGTCTCTGTATAAACATTATGACAATAGCAATCAAGTGGCTTCTTTTTATAAATTACCCCTTTCCATTTAAATCATTATGGTTTGAGTCATTTATGAATTAAATACATGTACTAAATAAACAACTGGGTCTCTATTCAGGAAGAATATATTAATTACAGTACAAACAAATTAAAGATTAAGGCATTGAAATAATTTTTACAAAAAACTTTAATTATCTGAAAGATGACATTATATATGTGACTTTGTTTCCGTGACTTTGTTCCCTACATTCTCTCCATATACATTGTTATTGTCTGTAAGTGTACTGGTATAGTGTAAACGTAAAGGGTCTCCTTTCCAATTCAAATGGACTTACACCCGACGATCACCGCTGCAATTTGTTTTCTATTATACTACGCCAACTTGACAAGAAAACGTAAAACGTTTCCCTTTTATATAAACTTACAAAATAAGGAATAGAACTCTATATTTGAAAAGCTCAATTTTCATACACTTCGGTAAATTAATGACAATACCATTTATGATGAACAAAATCATATATTCTGTACAAATAATTATCTGTTTGTCCCATAATTAATTTCTACGCTTCATTGTGACATATATGACAATGCAGACTGTAAAGACTCTCGTGTATATAATTTTAGGAAGCTTATACATTCCAAATAAATATTAATGTTAGGCATATTAAACCTTTTAAAAATATGTTCCACGACATAGCGTGGAAATCATCGTGGAAAAGATTAATATGTCGTGTTCACCACACATATATTAATCTCTGCCACGATGATGTCCACGCTATATCGTGTTCAAAACACATATATTAATCTTTTCCACGATGATTTCCACGCTATATCGTGGAAAAAACACACGTATAATAAAAGTTAATCCTTTCCACGATGATACCACCGCGGATGAAAAATATCAGTTTACCTGTTCCGTCGTGTTTTCATCGTAGAAAGGATTAATTTCCGTGACAGAATAGTGGGAAATGTAAAAAAAAAACACGCTGTTCCCTTTGTAGATAAACTACTATTGAAACAAAAGAAGTTGTACGTATTGCGGGATATTCAATACGGGCCGCTTCTTTCTTTTTAATAGTACTGTATCTTATACTTAAAACCATTTCGCTTGAACAGTTGACTACAGTGTATACGTGTATCACATTTCATTTCTTACATCAGCATTAGGGGAAAAGGGTGTATTTAACTCTTATAAAAAGATTTCGATGCTACATTTTTGTAACTGAGAAAAAAATGCACTCTGAAGCAGAATTTTGTTCCAATCTCGATCTAGACACCTTTTCAAATAACATAGTTGGTACTTCATATCATTTAAAGGGGAGCTTATTCAAAATAAATCCCAAAACGGCTAATGATAAAAAAAAATAATAGCAATAATAAATTTATGTTTGTAATAAACAATCCAAAGGGAACACATTGATGAATATTTTCCAAAATTTTCCAACAAAAAATATTCTTCATCTGTATGATATATCCAGTTTAAGGAAAGGAAATCTTAATTGACCTTCCCTACACTACTTAACTCAGTAGTTCGTTAGGGGCCTTCGTGGACGTGATCGTTAGGTAGCTGGATTTACAACTACCTATGCAATCACTACCTATCACCAATAACGTTATGAGTTTGAATCTCGCCCAGGCGATACAGCATTATGTTATACAGTTTGCCAGAGATTTGTGGCAGATTCGTGTTTTTCTCTGTGCACACCGTTTTCCTCCACCAATACAACTGACCCCCACGATATAACTGAAATTTGTTGAAAGTGGTGTTAAACATCAAACCCAGTAGTCCGTACGTCTATATTTTATTTATGCTTTTTTTATTGCATAGAACGCTGGGTTTTATGCAAATTCCCGATTTTTTCGTAACATTTCTGAAATTGTAATTCAAATCGTTTGACTGTTCATTTCAATAACATGCAGCTAACTAAAGTTATAAATAACGTTTTTACCTGCATTAGAATGGAATAAACCCACAAAAAATAATGTGGCATATATACTACAATGAAATAAATTTGATAATTGGGATAGTATAGTGGTGCGTGAATATGTCAACAGATAAGAAAAGTTTTTTTGTAGATGCCAAAAGAGTTATCGGAATGCAATGCAATGGCCAATCGAAAAAGGAAAAAATGATAAACAGTGGTCTAAAAAAAAACTACACAGAAAACTGAAGATTGAGCAGCACGAATCACACTTAAAACCCGGACGGAACTCTGTCGGTGACAACTTGAGCCTTTAGTTGTACATTGTATGGCAGTTCCAGGTTTTGTACCATGGTCCGCCAGTCTGATTGTACAAAATAGTTGAGTGCTACCAAAATCTGTTGAAAATAATTTAAAATAGTAAGAAACAGCAAATTTTCTTTATTTAACTATTTATCATAAGTTATGCCATTCATAATACATCTGCTCAAAATCTTTCCAAAATAAATGCTATGATTAATTCGCTTGTTGTCGAATCTTTAACAGTTAATAACACTACACGAAGAAGGAATATATTATATGTATAATTTTGTACCAAATAATTTTAAAGAGTGTGATTTAGATTTGAAGATTGCTTAAATATAGATAGACCTAGATATATTCATGATTCAAAATTTTGTACTTGGAGACGGTGTCTTTATCATTCTATGTTGTTCACTTAGAGGTAGTATTTCCCAAAATACAGGTACTTTAAAATGTTGAAATGAAGTTCATCAGTATTGCAGTGTGAGTAACCAAACATCATGTACACCTTGTATAGGCTTGTAAACGTCGTTGTATTTCTTAATATGTTCATAATAAAACTCCTTTCTTGCCACTTAAAGACTTATACCTTTATTTTACATATCGTCGTCAACTAAATCTATACTTATAACAGGTAATACCACCCTACGCTGTACTAGTTAAACCTTCAATGTTTACACTGTCCAAGTTTTATAATTCAGTTCCGTCATTAGGTTAACGTTAGATACAAGCGTTTTTGTGATTCAAACGCACATGTAACCATTTATGGAACAGCAGCGTCACCAAATGGGAGAAGCAGTGAATGGTCCCTATTGCTGGTGTCTAAAAGTTTTTAGCTATTTATAGTTTATTTTGTTGGTTCAAAAGCCCATGGAGATTGATACAGCTTTTATGTTATTTTGTTTATATGTTTGCAGAACTGAAATACAAATTATCTTGCTACTATTTAATGGGGGAAAAAACTTGGTGTAAAGCTACATGTACCGCTTTATTTCATTGCCCCTTTCTTCAAGTTTATTTAACCTAGCATACACACCAGTGACGTAGCTTGGGTCTTTTTTCTAGTGAGGCAATTCACCGAGCGCAGCGAGGCGAAAAAATGCTAGGGGGTTCGGAAATTGAAAAAAAAATGGGCGATTGAAACGCATTTTCCCAAGTTTAAATGGATAATTTATGATTTCAATAATAACCGAAATAACACGCAGAAAACTATTTCGATATGCGTCAAATGACTGTGTTTGTGAATTTATTTCAGAACCTTGGGAGTGGCTACATGAAGCTTCTTCCCGAGTTTCAGATAGAATCTATATCTGCAATCGAAAAAAAAACGAGAAGATAAAATAAGCTTGTATCTAAGAGCGGAATTAAGCCCGGCGCATTTCCACTTTCAAACTTTGGCACACGGCAACAAACTATACTAAATTATGTAACATGACGGAGCCAAAAGTTTCCGTAAACGATTTCAATTAATGATGTAGAATATATTTTTATTACAAACTTTGACAAAGGTTTTTATTTCTCGTATTTTAATCAACTTTTATAATATTAATCACATTAAATTTTTTTCTGCAAAAACATCTAGTGAGACAGTTGCCTCATTGCCTCAATGGAAGCTACGCCACTGCACACATAACGAAAACAAGATTACATACATAACATTGAACCATATATATGTAGATATACAGATATACTATAAATGTTCAGTAGACTCAGTGCCATGTTAACGCATGGGCACGCTGAGCAGTTGCCCGGGGGCCCCATGAGCATAGGGATCATATGCTAATCTTTGTATGCTGTGTGCGGCATGTTTTTTAATGCTTAAACACTGATTTTTTTGGAAGTACCTATACAATAACTATATATTTAATTTAATCGACATTTACATTTATATTCCTGCGAATGGTTGTATAGGTAGCCGTCTCGGTGTACTGCTATGCCCGGGGTCATATAATGCTGTTAAGACGGCCCTGAGTAGATTAGCTTTCCTCAGATTCACAAAACATATACAAAACGCTGTAACCCAAGATTCATTTTTACTTAATTAAGAGTTAATAAATTTAAATATTCCATCAGTTTCATCCGGTTCAAGTTCTAGATATGAAAATTTACAGGAATAGAAAACAGATTTGAGGGTTACGAGTGTTATCTGGTTTTTTTTCACTTCATCTGTAGGCCATTATAAAAAGTAACATTTTATTTTGTTAAAAAGAGGTATGAGGGGAACAAAAGAAACAAATATATCATTGCACCATGCACACTCAGATATTCACTATGCTTGCAAATATATCAATTTTTGCCATTTTTTTCAAAAGTATTTCAACTCAAAATATAATTTAGCAACTTATTTTAACAGAGAGTTGTCGAATAATTCAATATGAATATCTACTGATATACCCAATACATGCAGAGACATATTGTGTTATATGTCTCTGATACATGAATAAGTAATACATGGATATTCAATATTTTGTTTTGTACATGACGCTCAGGACCAGGTACAAGATTGTGTGATACTGATAGTGATAGAAGTTGACATGGATAATTACACCATTTTACAATTGATTAGCAATCACTTCACAGAAACGTTTTTATATATATATGAAATAAACAATTGATTAATTATCGAATCGACGACAAATTTAGTTTACTTTAATTAAATAAAGCTTAAAATTATATTGTTTTCATATTTACCTTCGATAGAGTTAACAAATATTGTTACATCCCTTTATCTGTGCACCGGATCACTTGAGTGTTTTATTGTTTTCGAAATTGATTAAATATTGAGTACGTACACTTCGACATGAAAGTTCTAGAATATACGCGTCAATAAATTCACAGTTGAAAACATATTAATAAAGAGCAGATAATACAGATATATGATTTTGCTACGAGACCAATGAAAAACTTGACAGAAGACGATGATTTACAATTTTACACCATTGGCCAACAGGAATCGTCAATTTTCCGCGTTTTATCTTGTCTTAATCTCCATTGTTGGCTGTATAGTAGATCTCGTAGCACTTTTCTAAAACAAAAACAAAAAATCTTTCAGAAAATATCCAGTTTTTAATTCAACTTTCACTCTAAATACTAGAACTTTTCGAAATTAGTTAAGGCACTGATTGTAGTCACGTGACCATCATTTTATCAACAGAAATCCACGTTGACTCGCACAAAGTTGAAACATTTTCACTTTCGAACATGTATAAATAATGGATGTAATATGCATCAAATATTGTTATGTTTTACTCATTAATTTGCATTACATACCTGACCCCCCTTTTTTATTGCATGCAATCTTAGACACAGCCTTAACACACCTGCGTAGTGTAAATCGGAATTCGGGTTTCTCCTAGGACAAATCAAGATATCCCGATTTGTTCTAGGGCGATTCCGAATCGTACAAAAATTATAGTGGGATTCGGAATATTACTGAAAATATTGCCTAGTGCGATTCCGGATCCTCCTAGCATTTTATTTCTGCATTGTACTAATGTTTTGAAGGTTTAACGAGTATTTGATATGACAAAAGACTACAAACTAATTTTTATTACAGGAATACAATTTCAAGTGAACGAAATATTTTTACAAAATGTTGACAAAACTGACATTTTTACTTATTTTCACATTTACGATTGTTTGTATGACATTCTGTGGAACACTGCAAGTTCGCCTTCCGACATGAACATCTCAGTGTATTACACATAGAAGCACAATTACAAATGGATTTCAGTAAAGGAGTATCTCCACAAACATTTTTGTTTTCTTGACAGGCCTGAATATGACATTTTGAAATTACTTCAAATACTTCGTCTCTCGTTACAACTCATGCAACTGGACATTCCGTTTTTAAGCATATCAATACTTCCTTTTCTTCGATTGTTGTTTTCCTAGAGATAGCGTTTGCCCAATGCTTGAATCTGGCACCTCCAGGAGCCTTAATTCCCTTTTCAGTACTTAGACATTCCAGAATCAAATTGTATTTTTCACTTGATAACACAAATTTCTCTCTGTCGTATTTTTGAGGAAGTTTGCTTTCATATTCATCCAATTTCTCATAAAATAGCCTTTTTTCGTCTTCCATTTCGATTCAAACACATTAAAGTTAAATGGTGAAAACTTTATGAACACTCCTTTGGCTGGGAATTGTGATTAGTATTACAAGTTAACCGTAATTGACGTGAAAAACATTTTGTGAGTGTTTTCATTCGGAATCGCCCTAGTTCAAATCGGGATATCTTAAATTGTCCTAGGAGAAACCCCAATTCTGATTTACACTGGATTAAAACCAGTGTAAATCGGAATACGGGTTTCTCCTAGGACAAACTCGAATTCCGATTTGCCTTAGGAGGATTCCGAATAGCCCTGGATTCGGATTTGCACTGTAACATGTATATGAAATATTCAATACAACCTAACAAAGATAAAATAAATAATATTAACACAACATACTTTATATAGAGGTGCTTTGACTCGTGTGTCACGACTTCATTCGTACAGATCATTGACCAATTGTCACGTGTAGTAATCAGAACACACCGGTCACAGTTAATATACACTTTAGAATATATTACTTTATTATTTTAAGAGGGATTGGGGATTAGGTTTATTCATTTCAAGGAAATTACTTTGAATAGGACAAACATTACAAGCGACTGGTGTCCATTTTTGGATTTAGACATTCCCATTTTTCAAGGTAACTTTAACACGGTCCTTCGAGGTATCCCCGGAAAACTCGATGAGACTCCACGGGTAACTGAAATAAAGGTTCGTGAAAGTTTCGAGAAACAATTGGGAATCTCTAATGAAAGAGTTAATGTCATGTTGTTAACCGCAGTTCACTGCCTACCGGGTGGAATGGATGAAAATAAGCGAAATTGTATGGTGCGCTTCAGCAGCTTGATGGACCGGGACGAAGTGCTACAGAAAGAGATTGCATTGAAATCAGGTTCTGGTTACAGTGTTGTGCCGGACTTACCCCCGTCCGTTAATATACTGAGAAGCAAGCTACTTAGCGAGAAAAGAAACATGTCACCAGAAGAAAAAACAGAGAGCACAAAGAATATCAATATTTTCATTGTTTAAAAGCCATACAAGTTTTACATCTCGTATATTAAGTAATGAAAAGTTTTTTTACAATTTTCATTGAGAAAACTATTCGATCTAATTTACTTACCTGTATATTGTTATATTATCCCCCATCCATAAGTTTAGGAATATATAATGACTATAATCATACACACGCGAGGGTAGTTACACATTCTTCGAACTCAAGGCAAATATGACAACAAGTACCTTGTGTGTCGTAGTGAATGGGACAACATAAAGTATAATGTAGGTCATCACGCTTGATGCCAGGATATACTTTTTTTTTTTTTTTATAAAATTCGCTTTTTCCTAGTCCCTGACATTCACGTCTTATGCCAATCTTGTTTTTGATAAAACAATAATTCAAATGGTTTAAGTCTCCAAAAACAGTGATTGACGAATGCATCTCCCTAAGGTACGTAATATGTGTGCTAAACTAGTGATACACACGAACATTTTATGAATGGAAATAGCATGCAGGAAAATCTCAAAATGTAAAGTACTATTTCTCAAATATGTGTATTTGTGTATTAGTGGAAATACTAGTCACGATGGTGCATAGGCAAACACGCTGAATAACATCGTGTACATTTTTCTTTATGTAGTATTTAGTCCGAGTTGGTGTATGATACTTCTGATTTGCTTAGTTCTATGAAATAAAATATATAACCCGAAATTGGTTTTTGTATCTCTATTTGCCATACTCAATGAAGTACCATTGCAAAAAAAACATTCTCCTTTTTGGGATAACAATTTTCCCTAATATTTTACAAGAGCTTTAGTTGATATGAACTTGGAAATCCGAAAATGTTTATATTTCTATTTGCGTTACTGCATTACATGGGAACGGTTGGGGAACGGTTATGTAAGTGTGAAAAAAAATCTTCTTCTTATTGTATTTATATTATCATTACCTCCTTTTTCAGTTGCTGTGCCAGAGATAGTATTATTGTACATGTAGTTTTATACTGTAATTATATTATCATTACCTCCTTTTTCAGTTGCTGTGCCAGAGATAGTATTATTGTACATGTAGTTTTATACTGTAATTATATTATCACTACCTCCTTTTTCAGTTGCTGTGCCAGAGATAATATTATTGTACATGTAGTTTTATACTGTAATTATATTATCGTTACCTCCTTTTTCGGTTGCTGTGCCAGAGATAGTATTATTGTACATGTAGTTTTATACTGTAATTATATTATCATTACCTGCTTTTCAGTTGCTGTGCCAGAGATAGTATTATTGTACATGTAGTTTTATACTGTAATTATATTATCATTACCTCCTTTTTCGGTTGCCGTGCCAGAGATAGTATTATTGTACATGTAGTTTTATACTGTAATTATATTATCATTACCTCCTTTTTCAGTTGCTGTGCCAGAGATAGTATTATTGTACATGTAGTTTTATACTGTAATTATATTATCATTACCTCCTTTTCAGTTGCTGTGCCAGAGATAGTATTATTTTACATGTAGTTTTATACTGTAATTATTTTATTATTACCTCCTTTTTCAGTTGCTGTGTCAGAGATAGTATTATTGTACATGTAGTTTTATACTGTAATTATATTATCATTACCTCCTTTTTCAGTTGCTGCGCCAGCGATAGTATTATTGTACATGTAGTTTTATACTGTAATTATACTATCATTACCTCCTTTTTCAGTTGCTGTGCCAGAGATAGTATTATAGTACATGTAGTTTTATACTGTATTTATATTATCACTACCTCCTTTTTCAGTTGCTGTGCCAGAGATAGTATTATTGTACATGTAGTTTTATACTGTAATTATATTATCATTTCTTCCTTTTCAGTTGCTGTGCCAGAGATAGTATTATTGTACATGTAGTTTTATACTGTAATTATATTATCATTACCTCCTTTTTCAGTTGCTGTGCCAGAGATAGTATTATTGTACATGTAGTTTTATACTGTAATTATATTATCATTACCTCCCTTTTCAGGTGCTGTGCCAGAGATAGTATTATTTTACATGTAGTTTTATACTGTAATTATTTTATTATTACCTCTTTTTTCAGTTGCTGTGCCCGAGATAGTATTATTGTACATGTAGTTTTATACTGTATTTATATTATCATTACCTCCTTTTTCAGTTGCTGTGCCAGAGATATTATTATTGTACAAGTAGTTTTATACTGTATTTATATTATCATTACCTCCTTTTTCAGTTGCTGTGCCAGAGATAGTATTATTGTACATGCAGTTTTATACTGTAATTATTTTATCATTACCTCCTTTTTCAGTTGCTGTGCCAGAGATAGTATTAGTGTACATGTAGTTTTATACAGTATGTATATTATCATTACCTCCTTTTTCAGTTGCTGTGCCAGAGATAGTATTATTGAGCATGTAGTTTTATACTGTATTTATATTATCATTACCTCCTTTTTCAGTTGCTGTGCCAGAGATTGTATTTTTGTACATGTAGTATATTCTGTAATTATATTATCACTACCTCCTTTTTCAGTTGCTGTGCCAGAGATAGTATTATTGTACATGTAGTTTTATACTGTATTTATATTATCATTACCTCCTTTTTCAGTTGCTGCGCCAGAGATAGTATTATTGTACATGTAGTTTTATACTGTAATTATATTATAATTACCTCCATTTTCAGTTGCTGTGCCAGAGATAGTATTATAGTACATGTAGTTTTATACTGTAATTATATTATCATTACCTGCTTTTTCAGTTGCTGTGCCAGAGATAGTATTATTGTACATGTAGTTGTATACTGTATTTATATTATCATTACCTCCTTTTTCAGTTGCTGTGCCAGAGAGAGTATTATTGTACAAGTAGTTTTATACTGTAATTATATTATCACTACCTCCTTTTTCAGTTGCTGTGCCAGAGATAGTATTATTGTACATGTAGTTTTATACTGTAATTATATTATCATTTCTTCCTTTTTCAGTTGCTGTGCCAGAGATAGTATTATTGTACATGTAGTTTTATACTGTAATTATATTATCATTACCTCCCTTTTCAAGTGCTGTGCCAGAGATAGTATTATTTTACATGTAGTTTTATACTGTAATTATTTTATTATTACCTCCTTTTTCAGTTGCTGTGCCAGAGATAGTATTATTTTACATGTAGTTTTATACTGTAATTATTTTATTATTACCTCCTTTTTCAGTTGCTGTGCAAGAGATAGTATTATTGTACATGTAGTTTTATACTGTAATTATATTATCATTACCTCCTTTTTCAGTTGCTGTGCCAGAGATAATATTATTGTACATGTAGTTTTATACTGTAATTATATTTTCATTACCTCCTTTTTCAGTTGCTGTGCCAGAGATAGTATTATTGTACATGTAGTTTTATACAGTATTTATATTATCTTTACCTCCTCTTTCAGTTGCTGTGCCAGAGATAGTATTATTGTACATGTAGTTTTATACTGTAATTAAATTATCATTACCTCCTTTTTCAGTTGCTGTGCCAGAGATAGTATTATTGTACATGTAGTTTTATACTGTAATTATATTATCATTACCTCCTTTTTCAGTTACTGTGCCAGAGATAGTATTATAGTACATGTAGTTTTATAATGTATTTATATTATCACTACCTCCTTTTTCAGTTGCTGTGCCAGAGATAGTATTTTTGTACATGCAGCTTTATACTGTACTTATATTATCATTACCTCCTTTTTCAGTTGCCGTGCCAGAGATAGTATTATTGTACATGTAGTTTTATATTGTAATTATATTCATATATACATAGATAATGGGCAAAATAGAAATTGTCAGCGTAAAAGAGTCCGAGAATATTTGGAGAAATGAATGGCGTTATAAAATTATGTTTAGTTCATATACTCAACGGGAAATTTATTATCATTGATGCAAAACTGCAGGGTAACAGAGTTACGTTAGTGGTGGTCTATGGTCCAAATCGAGACGACCCTATTTTTTATCAAAGTCTTCAAAGTAAAATTGAAATGATAGGTAATACATCGGTTATTATTGGGGGTGATTGGAATGTGCCACTTAATTATGATATTGACACCGAGAAGTATGTGAATAAAAACAACCCGAAGGCACAGAAAAAAATACACGCGTTAATGGCAGATCTTGACCTGATTGATGTTTGGCGAAAAAATAATCCTTCAGTTAAACGTTATACATGGAGAAGTCCAAACAGTAAGAGATCTCGTCTAGATTTTTTTTAAGTTAGTTCTGATCTGGAAAAATTTGTTATTAACAGTGATATAGGTGTATCTTATGGTTTCGCAATATAGAGTTAATTCGGAAGATGATGATGGCAAATATGTTTCTATAAATGACCAATTATTATGGGAAACTATGAAAGTTAAGATAAGGGGCAAGACTATTTCATATTCATCATATAAAAATAAGGAAAAAAACAAATCTGAATCCGATTTGGGAAAACAAGTAAGTGAGTTATATGCGAATAATGGTAAAGAAACAGAAATTCAAGATACTGAGAGCAAACTAACACAGTTACGGGAGAAACAAATTAAAGGTATTATGACGAGAGTAAAAGCAAAGTGGAGAGTGGGGGGAGAGAAATGTAGTAGATACTTCTGCAATTTAGAAAAAGCGAAATTTCTTAGAATAAACTATACCCAATTTAACTTTAGATGAAGGCAGAGTTATAGAAGATATTAAGCTGATTTTGTCTGAACAAAAAGAATATTACAAAAACTTATATTCCAGTAAACAAATGGAGATTAGTCAAGATAATTTAGAAATATTTTTTGACAATGATAATCCTTTTCTCACGAAACTAACTGAAGATAAAATGGTAGGTATGGAAGGGAATTAACTCTTCCCGAATGTCTTATTGTATTGAAAAACATGAGTAATGGAAAATCGCCTTGCTTGGATGGAATTACTAGCGAATTTTGCAAACTTTTTTGGATTGATATCCAGGAACATGCAATTAAATCTTCAGATTTTGCTTATGAGAACAGTTTGCTCTCAGTATCTCAAAAACAAGGGTTAATTACGTGCTTACCGAAGGAGGGAAAGCCAAAACATCTATTAAAAAATTGGCGTCCGATATCTTTATTAAATGTAGATTACAAAATCGGATCACCTTATATTGCCCAAAGATTAAAAACAGTACTTAAAAAGTTAATTAGTAATCGTCAAACAGGATTCCAGAAAGGGGGTACATAGGGGAATGCACACGATTGATCCTAGACATTATAATGAGAACGGAAGAAGAGCACATACCAGGTTTACAGACTTTTTGAAATTTGTTTTCATTCTGCTGGACATGAATTTTCTGCTGGACCCTCTGAATGTTTGCCGGACCTACATTTTTTATGCAAAATTGATTTAAAACCAAGCAATGTCATACCGTTATTATTATTTTGGTCTAGCAGAGCGCTTTCTGTATTTAACTTCATTAGTACTGATAGAGGCCTAAAAATAAGAAGACCAGTCATCATCCAGAATAAACCAAAAAATTGAAACCCATGCACCAAGAAAGAGTAGCGAAATCCAGCTAGGGATACCCTCAAACTTTGAACAATTTACCAGATTTAAAACAGAATTTTTTAATATTTTATTGAGATTACAATAACAATATTCTAAAAGTCATTAGACTCTCAATCACCAGTTAGGGTGGCACTGGTCGTTTTACGTTTGCCCAGCTGAGCTCCGTCGTAATACTTCAAGAACGACCACATTTTTGTGATCGGAACTGTAAACAAAATTCTAAATAGAAACGGATTCGGTGAAGGGAACGATACAAATCAGGGATGTCGTGTTTTTTTATTTTATTATTTTTTGGGGGGATTTTCACTCGAAAAGATCATCTTACGCATCACAATATATTCAAATATATTTATTTTCATGACAGTTACCAATAATATTTACCAAAAACAGATAAAATATCACGTATTCAATGCGGTTACGAATTCCGAGTTGACCGAACTGGTTCCGGTATTTACAATACGACCTGCGTTTCCGACTTCCGTTAAAAAAATAAAAACATCATTCAAAAATGTTTGGCGGACATGGGGACCGGCATTACTGACGTTATTGGTGGACCTCATGATTTTCTGCCCCTAAGGTCCGATAGGTCCGACGAATTTAAAAAAACTCTGGGTTTACTACTTCTTGTAGACTTCGAGGAAGCTTTCGATTCCAAGGAATGGGACTTCATGTTTAAATTTTCTTGGTATTGGAGAGTCGATAATAAAATGGGTAAAACTTTTTTACACAGACATCTCAAGCTGCATTGTAAATAATGGCCATTGCTCAGAATTTTTCACTTTAGGTAGGGGGTTTCGACAAGGTGTTCCAATATCCCTTATTTATTCATATTATGCTTGGAATTTCTCAGTGCAGCACTCAAGAATCACCCAGATATACAGGGAATATATATAAATAATTCTTAGTATTTGATAAGTTAATACGCGGACGATTCTACTATAATTTTGGAAGATGATGAAAAATCGCTGAACGTAACACTTGAAATGCTCTATGACTTCTCCGACTGCTCTGGTTTAAGGGCTAAGTTTGACAAAACAGAAGCGATATGGATTGGGGCAAAAAGGGGCTGTGTGGAAACAATTAATGCAATAAAAATATCAGATGGAATTTGGATGGAAAATTTAAAGTTTTGGGAATAAAATATGATTTAAATAAGACAGAATTTTGGGCTGATAATTTTAAGTAAAAAATCATTACGATTGAAAAACTTCTAGGCAATTGGACTTTACGAAATCTTTCAATACAGGGGAAGGTGACAGTATTAAAATCTTTAGCCTTACCTATTTTGGTACAAACCTTAACAGTCCTCCCAGATCCTCCACTTGAAATTATTTCAGAAATTCAGTTAGAATTTTAAAATTTTTGATGGGGTGGTAAATCAGATAAGATAAAGAGAAGCATATTGATAGGCGATTTCAGTCAAGGAGGTATAAAAATGACTCGTATTCTGTCATTATGTCATGCTCTAAAGTTTTCTAGGGTGAAAACACTTCTCGATCCATTACATCATGCTGGTTGGAAATCCTTGTTTCTCGACAAAGTGGATAATTTGGGAGGCGATTTCTGGATGTTTTCAAAACCCGCTTTAGGGACCGACCATTAACTTGAAGGGGAGGGGGGGGGGGGGGTATGGGTTTTTGTTTCGTTCAGAAATTTTTTTTCGGACAACACAAGAGTTAGAATATTTTTTTTTGTCGCGCCAAGCGCGAATTTTTTTTCCAGAACTCCACATTAGGTTATATAACAAAAACTCTGAATCAGATTTTTTTTTTTCCTCTACCAAAATGAGAATATTTTTTTCAGCAACTTTGGGAATCAGAATATTTTTTTAGAAAAAACCATACCCCCCCCCCCCCCCCCCCCTTCAAGTTAAATGGTCGTTCCCTTAGATAAACTTCAAAACCGTTTTACCAAATTTAGGCAGTATATAATAAATGTTTGGGCAGACATCAACGACAATAACCACACAGCCCCCGAAAATGCTGTTTGCCAACACCTTTGGTATAATCCAAAGATAAAGGTGGCAAGTAAACAGGTTTTTCGAAAAAAAATGGTGCAAAAAAGGAGGTTTTTTTATTAATGATCTAATGGAGAGGGATGGTGGATTTATGACTTTAAAAGGATTTAACAATAAGTATAATTTAATTGAGAAAGTCGCCGTCTAAAACCACATCAATTTCAATATAATTTAAATATTAATCTAGACGTTAATGATAAATATATAAACCTTCTAAAGTCTATAGAAAATCCAACAAAATATTTCTGTAGGATATTGATTGAAAAAATAGCCGAAAAACCATTACAAAGTCAAAACAAATGGAAATTATAAATTATGCTTAGGAAAAGAAGTTTCAGAAGAAGAATGGGAAAATGTATACTCTTCGACTTTTTATTTGTTAAATGATACTCAACTTCAGCCTTTTCAGTTTAAAATAAATCACAGAATTATTTTTACAAACCACCTCTTGATGAAATGTCAACTGTCTGAAACAGCATTATGCACTTTTTGTAATGATGCTATTGAAAAAATTGAACATCTTTTTGGGAATGTCAATATGCTAAAATCATTTGGATCAGCTTAGCATCATATCTTCAAAAATCCTTGAATTTGAAGTTAGATATTGTGTGTTTATGCTTAATTGCTACTCTTGTGACCTTCCACAGTGTGTCAATATTTGCAATTTTTTGGATAAGAAATATCTGTATGCATGTACAATTAAGAATGCATTGCCCACTGTGGAGGGTTACCACACTATGTTAAAAAATTATAAAAATGTTGATTTAGCTTGATGTTTTCTTCTATCCACGACAAAGGCAAATCAGATAAAAGAAAACTAGAGAAATATTACGCTGACACTGCAATCGAATTAGGGAATACATACAATCATTTAGATATAGTATCTTATTGTAATTATGTTGCATCATGTTGTATAAGAAGATGATGAAATAAAATATTGATTACAAAAAAAAACTTTAACACGCGTTTACGACAAAAGAGACGATTGTTCTTTTCCTGTCGTCAATTTTCCTTTTTTGGATGGTGACGTTCCAATGACTCCGTCACATTTCTCATTTAGTTCATGTTCTACGTATTTGTAATAATATGTCTGACTTAAATGACCATAATCTCGTAATAACTGATAAAACGTTTACACCAAGGATACAGCTTACATAAATTATTGACAACTTTCACAAATTTGTATAGCTGCCATGCAGAACTTGTAAATAAATAAAATTCCACATGCACAGATCTGATCAAAAAGGGTAATTCCCATCCATGTTTTTCTATGGCGACGTAATAAACAAAGCTAAATAGGTCATATCTGACTTAACTTTTAAAACCCTTGAACAATCTTATTCATAAAGGCTATGACTTACAATTATAGCTCACTATTTGATACAGGTTTATTATTCTAAAAATATAGACAATCCGCTAGTACAACTAGTAGGTCCACCTTGTATTATATTACTCTTTTTTTCAATAGTTTCATGACCTGTTTATTCTTTTCTCTCACGAAGACCTTTAATTTCTCTGGATGTTGATGATCAATAATTGATATTAAATATGTTAGATGTATCAGCTATGCTTTTAATGATCTATAACTAACCGAACCTACCATCCTAGATAGTCGCTAGTCAACTACGAGCATTCATTGACCCTGCTAGTGTAATGTACAGGTTTAGTATGTGGTCTTTTTGAGTGGAAGCGAATATGTGCAGGTTTGTTTATAGTTTTGTTATATATTTACTGTCGTTGGAGATCCCCTTATCATGAGGGGAGGGTTTGGATCCCATTAACCGATTTAATACCGCCACACTTTTGTGTCGGTCCAAAACCAGGACCTAGATTTCCAAAGTCATATGTTGTGGTCTTTTTAGTATTCAGACAAGGATTTATATAGTAGAAAGGATTCGAATCTCGTATTGTCTAGTTTTATCTCGCGTGGCGAGGTTTTATGCTACAACAGAGCAAAAATTAATTCATTCATTTTGAAATGCCTTGAGAATTCGTAGGAAAATCAACCAATTACACGAAAGTTCGTGTTATACATCGTCTATATACTACACAAAACAATCTTTGAATTTGCCGATATAGGTTCAATGGAAAAGTTTCTGTATCACCCCTCATACACGTAAAATAAAAAAAAAGTACAGTCGAGTTTCATACATCTAAAAACATATTAAAAATGATAAAACAAGAAACCAATCACGCAAGTTCTGTTCTATATATCGAATACACATTTATACACTTTGGTATGTCGACTTCATGTAAACAAGGAAGTTTATTGATTTCTAAATAGGCCACCCCCATTTCCGCCCAGAACGCCGCCATTTTGACAAATGATGGTAAACAATCCCTAATAAATACAAATCGGGAGCACTGTTTTCAATAAACTCCTTCTATACATTGAAAAATATTTATATTATCAGAAAAATGACGGCTCCGCTTCAATATTCGGTATGATGAGAGAAGAGAGGAGTTTGAAATTTAAATTCGAGTCTTGACCGCCCATAAGAGGCGGGATTATGAAGATCAAAAAGGCAAATCGATTAATGTCAATTATTGATGAAAATATGGGTGATACATCAACAAAAGTCGATACTTTATTAATGATTGGTATTTACGACAGCTATTTTCACTTTATACCTGTAATTATGGTTTTATATACTTACAAATACTGGTTTAAAATGTAGAAGCGATGAAAATTTCCACCAAGGCACGTGCATCGTCAACGAATTGTATTATGGGTAATCTCGCCACGCAACATACTTACATACAATCTATGTTAAATCTCCCCATATTCCTATCCTTCCTACTATATAAATCCTTGGTTAAGATGAGAAATGATTGTTCATTTTGTTGATATTGGTGGAATTGATGACCATCATTGTTAACTTTTTTCCACCATATATATATGAACATGGAAAACCATATACAATATAAATAAGTAGGTATCAGGACATGTTGTTATTTTAAATGACATGGCGCCTCAACCACATCCATTCTGGCTTCTTATATCGTTGATATGATATATTTTTGTTCATGTATGTTATTAAAATGAAAAGCAAAAAAACATACCATTGTGGCGGAACAGTTTCAAAATTTTAAAAGAAAAAAAAAAGGAGAAAACGACAAAATGACCGTGCATATTCCTGGCTTGATACAAGGGATTGAATACAAAGTTGCGGGATTAAGCTAGTTGTATGTGCCAAATTTAATCTATTTTATAAATTCAACTTAGAGCTATAATACTTTTTCAGAAAAAAGATATACGCAATGAAGCCAGTGTGTGTTATTGTCCTGTTGCTTTCCTGTATCAATGTTTCTTACACTTGTCCCAGTGCTTGCAGCTGTGACGGCAACACAACGAATTGCTTTTATAAGAATCTGGAAGAAATTCCATCAGGAATACCTGCCACAACACAGACATTGTAGGTATTATGTTGTGTAGAAGACGAAAGGTCTGACGATTTTATATTACAAATATTCAGGTTATCCAGAATAAATAATGTTGAGATCTGCTGTCAACAAAACAATGTTTCGAAACATCTAAAGAAACGGATTTCAATATAACGATATTCGAACGACTTTACATCCAAGAGAATTCGTTACTGCTTATTAACCAGAGTTTTTACACTTTGAAACGGGTTTTAATTTATACATGTAAGATATAGCGTCATTCCATAGTTGCGCAACCACTAAATATTTCACTCTTATATTTGAGGAAACACAAGGACTCAAAATAAAAACAAGTGTAATAGAAAAACTATTGAGCCAAAATTTGAACAATTAAAAGTCCAATAAAATTCTGGAGTAAAACCAGGTCGATTAGAGTCTCCCGTTCCATTAATAATGTTTTTAAAGAAGTTCTAATAAGAAAACCCAAGAACTACGAATTCAGAGATCTCATGATCATATCTTTTAAATAGTTGATAGTAATCCAATATGAAAACTACACATAAAACTAAAGATAGGAGAACGCGAACTCCACAAAATACGAGAGGTTTTTACGGTTGGGTGAGCAGCTCATGCTCCACTTGTAGCACCCGTCGTGCTACGTTACTCTGTAAATCTGCTGATAAGTCAAAGATGAGGGAAGAACGAGATTGCCATAATCGACAAGTAGTAGTGCACACTTTGGTTGTTACAGTTGTATTTCCTGTTGTGTATAGTCTGTTGTATCATTATCTCAACAAACACTACCAATATGATGTCGACTAAAGTACATCATTTTTGTAATGCCATGTTCAATGTAATTGTTGCGTGAATATATGTTTGACAAAATAAAGTCTCTCAACAAAACATAAATAAATTTATCTGCTTCTAACATTATTTTCATGCAAAACCAACCGATGTTAATGTTGTTTCAAATTATTTATTGTAGCATAGAAATAAGCAACTGAATAGTTTCAAAAATTCCATCATTTTTATAATATTATCTTCAGTGTAATCGTTGCGTGAATTTGTGTGATTTTTGTTGAAGAAAATAATTTAAGATTTCCTTCCATGAAATATAAATAGCTTAATCTTCTTCTAACATTATTTTCCAACAAAGCCATCCGATGAAAATGTTGTTTAAGATTATTTATTTTAACATATACATAATTAACTGAATATTTTTATTTTTCCAGGTCTTTGCACAACAACCAAATTACCAATATCAGTTCTGAGGTCTTTGAAGGTCTATCGGCCTTAGAAAGTTTGTAAGTGGTTTAAATTTCTATAATATATACTAGGTTAAAGGCTTATAAAACGATATTACATACTAACTAGAGTTTTTTTTAAAGGATATGCATTTGTGCATTTAAGATTTAACGTCTTTCAAATCACATTTCAACAGTTGCACAGCATCTAAATATTTGTCTCTTATATTTTAAGAAACATGACCGCATAAGTAAGCCTATGTTATTTTACCCCAAAGTATTTGTACTCGTCAGTATGCTGGAATATTTATAGACAACATATTTATTGTGCTGGGTGGTCTTGTTTTCAATAGAGACTTAGTATTCTAATGGACACTTGATGTGATGCCATTGTGGCCGAATGATTTATATATTTGTATGAGGCGGACATCAGTGGCTAGCCAGGAGCAAAGATAGTACATTAGCTCTTTTCCTCTTCAAATTAAGATTACTTTGGAAGCCGGATGCGATTACTTCGTGTTTTTCTGTTTGCACATTTAATCTATGCAAAACTAAAGCGCAAAAAATAAAAGTGGAAACATGAAAGCAAATGCACGAAACAGCAAAATGAAATTATTAAACGCTGTTAAGCTGCGAAAATGCGAAAACCATCCTTTCGTCCTAGGTTAGCCGATAAGTCATAGATGAGGAAAGAACAAAGATTGTTATTAACAACAAGTAGTATAGCATAGTCTGCTTGTTCCTGTTGTATGTAATCTGTTGTAACATCATGTCACCAAACACGACGAATATGATGTCGATTAAAAAGTCCATCAAATTAATTTAAGCTTTGTTTCCACTAAATATAAATAACTTAATCTCCTTGTAACATTATTTTCAAGCAAAACCATCCGATGTAAATGTAAAATAATTTAAGATTTCTTTTCCAACAATATCGTGTTTGTATGTAAATCTTATTACTTCGAATGCCTAATCAAGGAATTAGGTATAAATAGCAACACCTCTAGTAATACCACATACAAACCAACTTCGTTCGACAAAGATGAAATCCTAGCTAACCACAGATCATTCATGACCTCTTTAAACATTCCCTCTGGTAAAAAGTCTGAGGATTTACCCTATTTATATTGGATACCTAAACTCCATAAGACACCATACAAAGAAAGGTACATAGCGGGATCATCAACTTGTTCGACGAAAGAATTGTCTATTCACCTAACAAAGATTCTGTCTGCAGTAAAAGAGGGACAACAGAAATATTGTGAAACTGTTTACTCGCGTAGTGGCATAAATCACATGTGGATTTTGAAAAACTCTAAAGATCTTTTGGATAACCTGAAATCAAGATCTTTCTCTCAGGTATCCTCCATCAAAACTTTTGATTTTTCAACTCTATATACCACCCTACCGCATGACAAATTAAAAACCCGCTTAAAAGAAACAATTCATAAAGCTTTTAGTCATAGAAACTATGGCTCAAAATTTGTTGTGTTAGGCTACAATTCCACATATTTTTCAAACAAAATTCATAAAGGTAAAACATGCTACTCCGAGGAACAAGTGATCAGTATGCTGGAGTTCCTCATCGATAACATATTTGTCTCTTTTGGAGGGACACTGTTTCAGCAGGTCGTCGGCATACCAATGGGTACGAATTGTGCCCCTCTTCTAGCCGATTTATTTTTATACTCATATGAGTCGGAGTTTCTTCAAAAGCTTGTAAAAGATAAGAAGATTCATGAGGCTAGAGCCTTTAATTTCACATACAGGTATATTGATGACGTTTTATCTATCAATAATTCTAGATTTGCAGAATTTCTTCCATTGATATATCCTCCAGAGCTGGAAGTTAAAGAGACCACCGATACAGCTTCGTCCGCATCATTTTTGGACTTATACCTCGAATTTGACGACAGTGGTCAACTCAGTACTAAAATTTATGATAAGCGGGACGACTTCAATTTTAAAATCATAAATTTTCCAAATATGTGCAGCAATATACCAGCTTCTCCTGCATATGGTGTTTACATCTCGCAATTGATTCGCTATGCAAGGGGCAGTAGCAATTATTCTGATTTCCTGAAACGTCATCTTCATCTGAGAAACAGGCTACTGGACCAGGGCTATAAAAAGATTCGCCTTAGTCGATCTCTTAAAAAGTTTATATTCCGATACCAATATCTTGTCGAAATATATTCCGTCTCTGCAGAAAAAATTATAAGAGATGCATTTTCATATAGTGAAAATGTATAAAGATAAAGAGTCAAATATGTCAAGAATTTTTTTGTCAATGTGTGACGTAAAAATATTTTTGACATTTACGTCACCGAATATGGTACTGCTTTGACAACTATTTTACCTATTTTGTACCTGTATTTAAATACTGTTACAGTGACAGCCGGAACCTTTGAACCGTAATGAGAGCGGGAGGTTTGGCGCCTTAAAATCTGATTCAACCCACCATTTCTTTAGAAATGCCTGTACCAAGTCAGGGTCATTACGGTTTTCACAGTTTTCCGGTTGTTGACTGATTTTGTCTGTTTATATAATTATGAGTTTTGACTTTCCCTTTGTAAGATTGTTCGGAGTTCGGTAATTTTGTTATTACCTTTATTCATGACATATATATAGCTTAATCTTCTTCTAACATTATTTTACAACAAAGCCATACAATGTAAATGTTGTTTAAGATTATTTATTGTAGCATATACATAATTAACTGAATAGTTTTATTTTTCCAGGTATTTGGACAACAACCAAATTACTAATATCAGTCCTCAACTCTTTGAAGGTCTATCGGCATTAAAATTATTGTAAGTGGTTTAAATTTCTAATATAACATGAAAGCAAAAGCATGAAACAGCAAAATGAAATTATTTAACGTTGTTAAGCTGCGAAAATGCGAAAACCATCGCTTCGTGTTAGGTTAGCTGAAAAGTCATAGATGAAGAAAGAACAAAGATTGTTATCAACAACAAGTAGTAGAGCATAGTTTGTTTGTTCCTGATGTATGTAGTCTGTTGTAACATCATGTCACCAAACACGACGAATATGATGTCGATTAAAAAGTCCATTAAAGTAATTTAAGCTTTGTCTCAACTAAATATAAATAATTTAATCTCCTTGGAACATTATTTTCAAGCAAAACCATCCGATGTAAATGTTGTCTTAAATTATTTATTTTAGCATAGAAATAAGCAACTAAATAGCTTTAAAATTGCCATCACTTTTATAATATCATCTTCAGTGTAATCTTTGCCTGAATTTGTGTAATTTTTGTTGAACAAAATAATTTAAGATTTCTTTTCATGACATATACATAGCTTAATCTTCTTCTAACATTAATTTACAACAAAGCCATACAATGTAAATGTTGTTTAAGATTATTTATTGTAGCATATACATAATTAACTGAATATTTTTATGTTTCCAGGTCTTTGCACAACAACCAAATTACAAATATCAGTTCTCAAGCCTTTGAAGGTTTATCGGCATTAATAACATTGTAAGTGGCTTACATTTCTACAATATATACTAGCTTAAAGGCTTATAAAACTTCCAATGACAAATTTGACACCAATTCCCTCTGGAATACCCGAGACATTACAGAGATTGTAAATCGAAGGATTTGGTGATTTTATATTGAAAATATTCGAGTTATCTGGAATAAGTAATGTTGAGAACTGATGTCAACAAATCTAATTTTCGAAATATCTAAAGAAACAGCAACTAAATAGTTGTCTCTTATATTTTAAGAAACATGACCACATAAGTAAGCCTATGTTATTTTATCCCAAATTATTTGTACTCGTCAGTATGCTGGAATATTTATCGACAACATATTTATTGTGCTTGGTGGTCGTTTTTTCAATAGGGACTTAGTATTCCAATAGACACTTGATGTAATGCCATTGTGGCCGAATTATTCATGTATTTGTATGAGGCGGACATCAGTGGCTAGCCAGGAGCACCGATAATACATTAGCTCTTTTCCTCATCAAATTAAGATTACTTTGGAAGCGGATGCGATTACTACGTGTTTTGGGGTTTGCACATTTAATCTATGCAAAACTAAAGCGCAAAAAATAAAAGTGGAAACATGATAGCAAAAGCAGGAAACAGCAAAATGAAATTATTAAACGTTGTTAAGCTGCCAAAATGGGAAAACCATCCTTTCGTGCCAGGTTAGCCGATAAGTCATAGCTGAGGAAAGAACAAAGATTGTAATTAACAACAAGTAGTATAGCATAGTGTGCTTGTTCCTGTTGTATGTAATCTGTTGTAACATCATGTCACCAAACACGATGAATATGGTGTCGATTAAAAAGTCCATCAAAGTAATTTAAGCTTTGTCTCCACTAAATATAAATAACTTAATCTCCTTGTAACATTATTTTCAAGCAAAACCATCCAATATTAATATTGTTTTTAATTATTTATTTTAGCATAAAAATAGGCAACTGAATAGCTTTGAAAAATTCCATCATTTTTATAATATCATCTTCCGTGTAATCGTTGCGTGAATTTGTGTGATTTTTGTTGAACAAAATAATTTAAGGTTTCTTTCCATGAACTATGAAAAGCTTAATCTTCTGCTAACATTATTTTCCAACAAAGCCATCCCATGTAAATGTTGTTTAAGATTAATTATTTTAACATATACATAATTAACTGAATATTTTTATTTTTCCAGGTCTTTGCACTACAACCAAATTACCAATATCAGTTCTGAGGTCTTTGAAGGTCTATCGGCCTTAGAAAGTTTGTAAGTGGTTTAAATTTCTATAATATATAATAGGTTAAAGGCTTATAAAACGATATTACATACTAACTAGAGTTTTTTTTAAAGGATATGCATTTGTGCATTTAAGATTTAGCGTCTTTCAAATCACATTTCAACAGTTGCACAGCAACTAAATATTTGTCTCTTATATTTTAAGAAAGATGACCACATAAGTAAGCCTATGTTATTTTACCCCAAAGTATTTGTACTCGTCAGTATGCTGGAATATTTATAGACAACATATTTATTGTGCTTGGAGGTCTTGTATTCAATAGAGACTTAGTATTCTAATGGACACTTGATGTGATGCCATTGTGGCCGAATGATTTATATATTTGTATGAGGCGGACATCAGTGGCTAGCCAGGAGCAAAGCTAGTACATTAGCTCTTTTCCTCTTCAAATTAAGATTACTTTGGAAGCCGGATGCGATTACTGCGTGTTTTTCTGTTTGCACATTTAATCTATGCAAAACTAAAGCGCAAAAAATAAAAGTGGAAACATGAAAGCAAAAGCACGAAACAGCAAAATGAAATTATTAAACGTTGTAAGCTGCGAAAATGCGAAAACCATCCTTTCGTCCTAGGTTAGTCGATAAGTCATAGCTGAGGAAAGAACAAAGATTGTTATCAACAACAAATAGTATAGCATAGTTTGCTTGTTCCTGTTGTATGTAATCTGTTGTAACATCATGTCACCAAACACGACGAATATGATGTCGATTAAAAAGTCCATCAAAGTAATTTAAGCTTTGTTTCCACTAAATATAAATAACTTAATCTCCATGTAACATTATTTTCAAGCAAAACCATCCGATATAAATGTAAAATAATTTAAGATTTCTTTTCATGACATATACATAGCTTAATCTTCTTCTAACATTATTTTACAACAAAGCCATACAATGTAAATGTTGTTTAAGATTATTTATTGTAGCATATACATAATTAACTGAATAGTTTTATTTTTCCAGGTATTTGGACAACAACCAAATTACTAATATCAGTCCTCAACTCTTTGAAGGTCTATCGGCATTAAAATTATTGTAAGTGGTTTAAATTTCTAATATAACATGAAAGCAAAAGCATGAAACAGCAAAATGAAATTATTTAACGTTGTTAAGCTGCGAAAATGCGAAAACCATCGCTTCTTGTTAAGTTAGCTGAAAAGTCATAGATGAAGAAAGAACAAAGATTGTTATTAACAACAAGTAGTATGGCATAGTTTGCTTGTTCCTGTTGTATATAATCTGATGTAACATCATGTCACCAAACACGACGAATATTGTGTCGATTAAAAAGTCCATCAAAGTAATTTAAGCTTTGTCTCCACTAAATATAAATAACTTAATCTCCATGTAACATTATTTTCAAGCAAAAGCATCCAATGTTAATATTGTTTTTAATTATTTATTTTAGCATAGAAATAGGCAAATGAATAGCTTTGAAAAATTCCATCATTTTTATAATATCATCTTCCGTGTAATCGTTGCGTGAATTTGTGTGATTTTTGTTGAACAAAATAATTTAAGGTTTCTTTCCATGAACTATGAAAACCTTAATCTTCTGCTAACATTATTTTCGAACAAAGCCATCCGATGAAAATGTTGTTTAAGATTATTTATTGTAGCATATACATAATTAACTGAATATTTTTATTTTTCCAGGTCTTTACACAACAACCAAATTACCAATATCAGTTCTCAGGTCTTTGAAGGTCTATCGGCCTTAGAAAGTTTGTAAGTGGTTTAAATTTCTATAATATATAATAGGTTAAAGGCTTATAAAACGATATTACATACTAACGAGTTTTTTTTAAAGGATATGCATTTGTGCATTTAAGATTTAACGTCTTTCAAATCACATTTCAACAGTTGCACAGCAACTAAATATTTGTTTCTTATATTTTAAGAAACATGACCGCATAAGTAAGCCTATGTTATTTTACCCCAAAGTATTTGTACTCGTCAGTATGCTAGAATATTTATAGACAACATATTTATTGTGCTTGGTGGTCTTGTTTTCAATAGAGACTTAGTATTCTAATGGACACTTGATGTGATGCCATTGTGGCCGAATTATTCATATATTTGTATGAGGCGGACATCAGTGGCTAGCCAGGAGCAAAGCTAGTACATTAGCTCTTTTCCTCTTCAAATTAAGATTACTTTGGAAGCCGGATGCGATTACTGCGTGTTTTTTTGTTTGCACATTTAATCTATGCAAAACTAAAGCGCAAAAAATAAAAGTGGAAACATGAAAGCAAAAGCACGAAACAGCAAAATGAAATTATTAAACGTTGTAAGCTGCGAAAATGCGAAAACCATCCTTTCGTCCTAGGTTAGTCGATAAGTCATAGCTGAGGAAAGAACAAAGATTGTTATCAACAACAAATAGTATAGCATAGTTTGCTTGTTCCTGTTGTATGTAATCTGTTGTAACATCATGTCACCAAACACGACGAATATGATGTCGATTAAAAAGTCCATCAAAGTAATTTAAGCTTTGTTTCCACTAAATATAAATAACTTAATCTCCATGTAACATTATTTTCAAGCAAAACCATCCGATATAAATGTAAAATAATTTAAGATTTCTTTTCATGACATATACATAGCTTAATCTTCTTCTAACATTATTTTACAACAAAGCCATACAATGTAAATGTTGTTTAAGATTATTTATTGTAGCATATACATAATTAACTGAATAGTTTTATTTTTCCAGGTATTTGGACAACAACCAAATTACTAATATCAGTCCTCAACTCTTTGAAGGTCTATCGGCATTAAAATTATTGTAAGTGGTTTAAATTTCTAATATAACATGAAAGCAAAAGCATGAAACAGCAAAATGAAATTATTTAACGTTGTTAAGCTGCAAAAATGCGAAAACCATCGCTTCTTGTTAAGTTAGCTGAAAAGTCATAGATGAAGAAAGAACAAAGATTGTTATTAACAACAAGTAGTATAGCATAGTTTGCTTGTTCCTGTTGTATATAATCTGATGTAACATCATGTAACCAAACACGACGAATATTGTGTCGATTAAAAAGTCCATCAAAGTAATTTAAGCTTTGTCTCCACTAAATATAAATAACTTAATCTCCATGTAACATTATTTTCAAGCAAAAGCATCCAATGTTAATATTGTTTTTAATTATTTATTTTAGCATAGAAATAGGCAAATGAATAGCTTTGAAAAATTCCATCATTTTTATAATATCATCTTCCGTGTAATCGTTGCGTGAATTTGTGTGATTTTTGTTGAACAAAATAATTTAAGGTTTCTTTCCATGAACTATGAAAACCTTAATCTTCTGCTAACATTATTTTCGAACAAAGCCATCCGATGAAAATGTTGTTTAAGATTATTTATTGTAGCATATACATAATTAACTGAATATTTTTATTTTTCCAGGTCTTTACACAACAACCAAATTACCAATATCAGTTCTCAGGTCTTTGAAGGTCTATCGGCCTTAGAACGTTTGTAAGTGGTTTAAATTTCTATAATATATAATAGGTTAAAGGCTTATAAAACGATATTACATACTAACGAGTTTTTTTTAAAGGATATGCATTTGTGCATTTAAGATTTAACGTCTTTCAAATCACATTTCAACAGTTGCACAGCAACTAAATATTTGTTTCTTATATTTTAAGAAACATGACCGCATAAGTAAGCCTATGTTATTTTACCCCAAAGTATTTGTACTCGTCAGTATGCTAGAATATTTATAGACAACATATTTATTGTGCTTGGTGGTCTTGTTTTCAATAGAGACTTAGTATTCTAATGGACACTTGATGTGATGCCATTGTGGCCGAATTATTCATATATTTGTATGAGGTGGACATCAGTGGCTAGCCAGGAGGAAAGATAGTACATAAGCTCTTTTCTTCTTCAAATTAAGTTTACCTTGGAAGCCGGATGCAATTACTACGTGTTTTTGGGTTTGCACATTTAATCTATGCAAAACTAAAGCGCAAAAAATAAAAGTGGAAACATGAAAGCAAAAGCACGAAACAGCAAAATGAATTTATTAAACGTTGTAAGCTGCGAAAATGCGAAAACCATCCTTTCGTGCTAGGTTAGCCGATAAGTCATAGCTGAGGAAAGAACAAAGATTGTTATTAACAACAAGTAGTATAGCATAGTTTGCTTGTTCCTGTTGTATGTAATCTGTTGTAACATCATGTCACCAAACACGACGAATATGATGTCGATTAAAAAGTCCATCAAAGTAATTTAAGCTTTGTCTCCACTAAATATAAATAACTTAATCTCCATGTAACATTATTTTAAAGCAAAACCATCCAATGTTAATATTAAATAATTTAAGATTTCTTTTCATGACATATGCATAGCTTAATCTTCTTCTAACATTATTTTACAACAAAGCCATACAATGTAAATGTTGTTTAAGATTATTTATTGTAGCATATACATAATTAACTGAATAGTTTTATTTTTCCAGGTATTTGAGCAACAACCAAATTACTAATATCAGTCCTCAACTCTTTGAAGGTCTATCGGCATTAAAATTATTGTAAGTGATTTAAATTTCTAATATAACATGAAAGCAAAAGCATGAAACAGCAAAATGAAATTATTTAACGTTGTTAAGCTGCGAAAATGCGAAAACCATCGCTTCGTGTTAGGTTAGCTGAAAAGTCATAGATGAAGAAAGAACAAAGATTGTTATCAACAACAAGTAGTAGAGCATAGTTTGTTTGTTCCTGATGTATGTAGTCTGTTGTAACATCATGTCACCAAACACGACGAATATGATGTCGATTAAAAAGTCCATCAAAGTAATTTAAGCTTTGTCTCAACTAAATATAAATAATTTAATCTCCTTGTAACATTATTTTCAAGCAAAACCATCCGATGTAAATGTTGTCTTAAATTATTTATTTTTGCATAGAAATAAACAACTAAATAGCTTTAAAAATGCCATCATTTTTATAATATCATCTTCAGTGTAATCTTTGCGTGAATTTGTGTGATTTTTGTTGAACAAAATAATTTAAGATTTCTTTTCATGAGATATACATAGCTTAATCTTCTTCTAACATTATTTTACAACAAAGCCATGCAATGTAAATGTTGTTTAAGATTATTTATTGTAGCATATACATAATTAACTGAATATTTTTATGTTTCCAGGTCTTTGTACAACAACCAAATTTCCAATATCAGTTCTCAAGCTTTTGAAGGTTTATCGGCATTAATAACTTTGTAAGTGGCTTACATTTCTACAATATATACTAGCTTAAAGGCTTATAAAACTTCCAATGACAAATTTGACACCAATTCCCTCTGGAATACCCGAGACATTACAGAGATTGTAAATCGAAGGATTTGTTGAATTTATATTGAAAATATTCGAGTTATCTGGAATAAGTAATGTTGAGAACTGATGTCAACAAATCTAATTTTCGAAATATCTAAAGAAACAGCAACTAAATAGTTGTCTCTTATATTTTAAGAAACATGACCACATAAGTAAGCCTATGTTATTTTACCCCAAATTATTTATACTCGTCAGTATGCTAGAATATTTATCGACAACATATTTATTGTTCTTGGTGGTCATTTTTTCAATAGAGACTTAGTATTCCAATAGACACTTGATGTGATGCCATTGAGGCCGAATTGTTCATATATTTGTATGAGGTGGACATCAGTGGCTAGCCAGGAGGAAAGATAGTACATTAGCTCTTTTCCTCTTCAAATTAAGCTTATCTTGGAAGCCGGATGCAATTACTACGTGTTTTTGGGTTTGCACATTTAATCTATGCAAAACTAAAGCGCAAAAAATAAAAGTGGAAACATGAAAGCAAAAGCAGGAAACAGCAAAATGAAATTATTAAACGTTGTTAAGCTGCGAAAATGGGAAAACCATCCTTTCGTCCTAGGTTAGCCGATAAGTCATAGCTGAGGAAAGAACAAAGATTGTTATTAACAACAAATAGTATAGCATAGTTTGCTTGTTCCTGTTGTATGTAATCTGTTGTAACATCATGTCACCAGAGACAGCGAATATGATGTCGATTAAAAAGTCCATCAAAGTAATGTAAGCTTTGTCTCCACTAAATATAAATAACTTAATCTCCTTGTAACATTTCTTTCAAGCAAAACCATCCAATGTTAATATTGTTTTTAATTATTTATTTTAGCATAGAAATAGGCAACTGAATAGCTTTGAAAAATTCCATCACTTTTATAATATCATCTTCCGTGTAATCGTTGCGTGAATTTGTGTGATTTTGTTGAACAAAATAATTTAAGGTTTCTATCCATGAACTATGAAAAGCTTAATATTCTGCTAACATTATTTTCCAACAAAGCCATCCCATGTAAATGTTGTTTAAGATTAATTATTTTAACATATACATAATTAACTGAATATTTTTATGTTTCCAGGGCTTTGTGGAACAACCAAATTTCCAATATCAGTCCTCAAGCCTTTGAAGGTTTATCGGCATTAATAGCTTTGTAAGTGGCTTACATTTCTACAATATATACTAGCTTAAAGGCTTATAAAATTTCCAATGACAAATTTGACACCAATTCCCTCTGGAATACCCGAGACATTACAGAGATTGTAAATCGAAGGATTTGTTGATTTTATATTGGAAATATTCGAGTTATCTGGAATAAGTAATGTTGAGAACTGATGTCAACAAATCTAATTTTCGAAATATCTAAAGAAACAGCAACTAAATAGTTGTCTCTTATATTTTAAGAAACATGACCACATAAGTAAGCCTATGTTATTTTACCCCAAATTATTTATACTCGTCAGTATGCTAGAATATTTATCGACAACATTTTTATTGTGCTTGGTGGTCGTTTTTTCAATAGAGACTAAGTATTCCAATAGACACTTGATGTGATGCCATTGAGGCCGAATTATTCATATATTTGTATGAGGTGGACATCAGTGGCTAGCCTGGAGGAAAGATAGTACATTAGCTCTTTTCCTCTTCAAATTAAGCTTATCTTGGAAGACGGATGCAATTACTACGTTTTTTTGGGTTTGCACATTTAATCTATGCAAAACTAAAGCGCAAAAAATAAAAGTGGAAACATGAAAGCAAAAGCACGAAACAGCAAAATGAAATTATTAAACGTTGTTAAGCTGCGAAAATGCGAAAACCATCCTTTCGTGCTAGGTTAGCCGAGAAGTCATAACTGAGGAAAGAACAAAGATTGTTATTAACAACAAGTAGTATAGCATAGTTTGCTTGTTCCTGTTGTATGTAATCTGTTGTAACATCATGTCACCAAACACAACAAATATGATGTCGATTAAAAAGTCCATCAAAGTAATTTAAGCTTTGTCTCCACTAAATATAAATAACTTAATCTCCATGTAACATTATTTTCAAGCAAAACCATCCGATGTAAATGTAAAATAATTTAAGATTTCTTTTCATGACATATACATAGCTTAATCCTCTTCTAACATTATTTTACAACAAAGCCATACAATGTAAATGTTGTTTAAGATTATTTATTGTAGCATATACATAATTAACTGAATAGTTTTATTTTTCCAGGTATTTGAGCAACAACCAAATTACTAATATCAGTCCTCAACTCTTTGAAGGTCTATCGGCATTAAAATTATTGTAAGTGATTTAAATTTCTAATATAACATGAAAGCAAAAGCATGAAACGGCAAATGAAATTATTTAACGTTGTTAAGCTGCAAAAATGCGAAAACCATCGCTTCGTGTTAGGTTAGCTGAAAAGTCAAAGATGAAGAAAGAACAAAGATTGTTATCAACAACAAGTAGTAGAGCATAGTTTGTTTGTTCCTGATGTATGTAATCTGTTGTAACATCATGTCACCAAACACGACGAATATGATGTCGATTAAAAAGTCCATCAAAGTAATTTAAGCTTTGTCTCCACTAAATATAAATAACTTAATCTCCTTGTAACATTATTTTCAAGCAAAACCATCCGATGTAAATGTAAAATAATTTAAGATTTCTTTTCATGACATATACATAGCTTAATCCTCTTCTATCATTATTTTACAACAAAGCCATACAATGTAAATGTTGCTTAAGATTATTTATTGTAGCATATACATAATTAACTGAATAGTTTTATTTTTCCAGGTATTTGAACAACAACCAAATTACTAATATTAGTCCTCAAACCTTTGAAGGTCTATCGGCATTACAATTATTGTAAGTGGTTTAAATTTCTAATATAACATGAAAGCAAAAGCATGAAACAGCAAAATGAAATTATTTAACGTTGTTAAGCTGCGAAAATGCGAAAACCATCGCTTCGTGTTAGGTTAGCTGAAAAGCCACAGATGAAGAAAGAACAAAGATTGTTATCAACAACAAGTTGTAGAGCATAGTTTGTTTGTTCCTGATGTATGTAGTCTGTTGTAACATCATGTCACCAAAAACGACGAATATGATGTCGATTAAAAAGTCCATCAAAGTAATTTAAGCTTTGCTTCCACTAAATATAAATAACCTAATCTCCTTGTAACATTATTTTCAAGCAAAACCATCCGATGTAAATGTTGTCTTTAATTATTTATTTTAGCATAGAAATAAACAACTGAATAGCTTTGAAAATGCCATCATTTTTATAATATCATCTTCCGTGTTATCTTTGCCTGAATTTGTGTGATTTTTGTTGAACAAAATAATTTAAGATTTCTTTTCATGACATATACATAGCTTAATCTTCTTCCAACATTATTTTATAACAAAGCCATACAATGTAAATGTTGTTTAAGATTATTTATTGTAGCATATACATAATTAACTGAATATTTTTATTTTTCCAGGTATTTGCATAACAACCAAATTACTAATATCAGTCCTCAACTCTTTGAAGGTCTATCGGCATTAACAACCTTGTAAGTGGTTTAAATTTCTACAATATATACTAGCCTCAAGGATTATAAAACCTCCAATGACGAATTTGACAGCAATTCCCTCTGGAATAGCCGAGACATTAAAGAGATTGTAAGACGAAGGATTTGTTGACTTTATATTGGAAATATTCGAGTTCTTCGGAATAAGTAATGTTGGGAACTGCTATCAACAAATAAATTTTCGAAATGTCTAAGGAAACGAATTATCGAAGATATTTGACCGACTGTACATGTAAATACAGAAAATACGATATTACATACTAACCAGAGTTTTTTTTAAAGGATATGCATATGTGCATTTAAGATTTAACGTCTTTCAAATCACATTTCAACAGTTGCACAGCAACTAAATATTTGTCTCTTATATTTTAAGAAACATGACCGCATAAGTAAGCCTATGTTATTTTACCCCAAAGTATTTGTACTCGTCAGTATGCTGGAATATTTATTGACAATATATTTATTGTGCTTGGTGGTCTTGTCTTCAATAGAGACTTAGTATTCTAATGGACACTTGATGTGATGCCATTGTGGCCGAATGATTTATATATTTGTAAGAGGCGGACATCAGTGGCTAGCTAGGAGGAAAGATAGTACGTTAGCTCTTTTCCTCTTCAAATTAAGATTACTTTGGAAGCCGGATGCGATTACTACGTGTTTTTGGGTTTGCACATTTAATCTATGCAAAACTAAAGCGCAACAAATAAAAGTGGAAACATGAAAGCAAAAGCATGAAACAGTAAAATGAAATTATTTAACGTTGTTAAACTGTGAAAATGCGAAAACCAACCTTTCGTGTTAGGTTAGCCGATAAGTCATAGATGAGGAAAGAACAAATATTGTTATTAGCAACAACTACTAGAACATAGTTTGCTTGTTCCTGTTGTATGTAGTCTGTTGTAACATCATGTCACCAAACACGACGAATATGATGGCGATTAAAAAGTCCATCAAATTAATTTAAGCTTTGTCTCAACTAAATATAAATAACTTAATCTCCTTGTAACAATATTTTCAAGCAAAACCATCCGATGTAAATGTTGTTTTAAATTATTTATTTTAGCATAGAAATAAGCAAATGAATAGCTTTAAAAATGACATCATTTTTATAATATCATCTTCCGTGTAATCTTTGCCTGAATTTGTGTGATTTTAGTTGAACAAAATAATTTAAGGTTTCTTTCCATGAAATATAGAAAGCTTAATCTTCTGCTAACATTATTTTTCAACAAAGCCATCCGATGTAAATGTTGTTTAAGATTATTTGCTTTAACATATACATAATTAACTGAATATTTTTATGTTTCCAGGCTTTTGCATAACAACCAAATTACCAATATCAGTCCTCAACTCTTTGAAGGTCTATCGTCCTTGACAAATTTGTAAGTGGTTTAGATTTCTATAATATATACTAGTTTAAAGGCTTATAAAACTTCCAATGACAAATTTGACAGCAATTCTCCCTGGAATACCTGAGACATTACAGAGATTGTAGAACGAAGGATTTGTTGACTTTATATTGGAAATATTCGAGTTATCCGGAATAAGTAATGTTGGGAACTGCTATCAACAAATCAAATTTTCGAAATATCAAAAGAAGCGAATTATCGAAGATATTCGACCGACTGACATGCAAATACAGAAAATACGATATTACATTCTAAACAGAGTTTTTTTTTAAAAAGGATATGTATTTGTGCATTTAAGATAAAACGTCTTTCAAATCACATTTCAACAGCTGCACAGCAACTAAATATTGTCTCTTATATTTTAAGAAACATGACCACATAAGTAAGCCTATGTTATTTTTCCCTAAATTATTTGTACTCGTCAGTATACTGGAATATGCATAGACAACATATTAATTGTGCTTGGTGGTCATGTTTTCAATAGAGACTTAGTATTCTAATAGACACTTGATGTGATGCCATTGTGGCGGAATTATTCATATATTTGTATGAGACAGACATCAGTGGCTATCCAGGAGGAAAGAGAGTACATTAGCTCTTTTCTTCTTCAAATTCAGATTACATTGGAAGCCGGATGCGATTACTACGTGTTTTTGTGTTTGCACATTTAATCTATGCAAAACTAAAGCACAAAAAATAAAAGTGGAAGCATGAAAGCGAAAGCACGAAACAGCAAAATGCAATTATTTAACGTTGTTAAGGTGCGAAAATGCGAAAACCATCGTTTCGTGTTAGGTTAGCTGATACGTCATAGATGAGGAAAGAACAAAGATTGTTATAAACAACAAGTACAGATCCTGGATCGTATAAGTTTACAGTACGCACCAAACGCAAACGAACGAAAAACGCAAACAAAACGAACGAAAAACGAACGAACGCTTGACACGAACGATACGTAAAAGGCGCGATACGCGAAACGAACGCACGATACATGAAACAAACGCACGATACACGAACGAACGAACGAAATGAAACATTATCCAATGACAAACGATCCTGGTTCTATAGAAGTACAATATAGTGTCGTGTTATTATTTGAATGACTTTTGTGCAAAATGATGTGATTACCTAATCTTATATTTTATGCGCAATTGATATATATAAATGATAAATTAGTCGGTAAAGTAATAGGATAATACAATTTATATTAAATAGTTTATATTATGAATGTGTTTAATAATTATATTTATGATTAAATTTTAAATCTCATATATTTGACTTCCAAATATGACTTTATATTTATATAATTATACAGAATTTATATTCATATAATTATTCGGATTCTGTATTGACAACCAGACATAGGTGTATCAGTTATTTTCCCGGTGAAGCTGTCCGAGAGGTGTGTAGCTTCAAAAGGTCATATAATTGTTAATTAGAATGAAATTAAGAGTTGACATATCACACCTGCAGTGCATGTATTTTCCAGGTGAAACTGCAAGAGGCGTTTGTTTACAGACATGTAGATGTCACATATGTAGATGATTTCTTGTTTATTTGTCCGTGGAGTAAATTATAGAAAACATGCATTTATTAAATACATTTTCCCTTTAAACAATTAATAAGATAGTCCAGTCTGGTAACATCGCACACCCTCTGTCTTTGCGCATATGCCCGTTTGAATGCTTCCAGTGGGTATATCTTTTAATTGTGTTTATGAATTGTTAATGTATCGTTGGTATTTCGTTTCGTGCGTTCGTCTAATTAAACTGACGAACGAAACGAACGATACACGAAACCAACGAACCAATTACAGGAACGAAACGCAAAGGAAAGGAAAACGGAAAACGAACGAACGATCCACGCAAACGACACGAACGAACAACGCAAACGATACGAAATATCTGTTAGCTTAAACGATCCAGGATCTGTAGTAGAGCATAGTTTGCTTGTTTCTGTTGTATGTAGTCTGTTGTAACATCGTCACCAGAGACAACGAATAAGATGTCGATTAAAAAGTCCATCAAAGTAATTTAAGCTTTGTCTCCACTAAATATAAATAACTTAATCTCCTTGTAACATTATTTTCAAGCAAAACCATCCAATGTTAATATTATTTTTAATTATTCATTTTAGCATAGAAATAGGCAACTGAATAGCTTTGAAAAATTCCATCATTTTTATAATATCATCTTCCGTGTAATCGTTGCGTGAATTTGTGTGATTTTTGTTGAAAAAAATAATTTAAGGTTTCTTTCCATGAACTATGAACAGCTTAATCTTCTGCTAACATTATTTTCCAACAAAGCCATCCCATGTAAATGTTGTTTAAGATTAATTATTTTAACATATGCATAATTAACTGAATATTTTTATGTTTCCAGGTCTTTGTACAACAACCAAATTTCCAATATCAGTTCTCAAGCCTTTGAAAGTTTATCGGCATTACCAAATTTGTAAGTGGCTTACATTTCTACAATATATACTAGCTTAAAGGCTTATAAAACTTCCAATGACAAATTTGACACCAATTCCCTCTGGAATACCCGAGACATTACAGAGATTGTAAATCGAAGGATTTGTTGATTTTATATTGGAAATATTCGAGTTATCTGGAATAAGTAATGTTGAGAACTGATGTCAACAAATCTAATTTTCGAAATATCTAAAGAAATAGCAACTAAATAGTTGTCTCTTATATTTTAAGAAACATGACCACATAAGTAAGCCTATGTTATTTTACCCCAAATTATTTGTACTCGTCAGTATGCTGGAATATTTATCGACAGCATATTTATTGTGCTTGGTGGTCATTTTCCCAATAGAGACTTAGTATTCCAATAGACACTTGATGTGATGCCATTGTGGCCGAATTATTCATATATTTGTATGAGGTGGACATCAGTGGCTAGCCAGGAGGAAAGATAGTACATTAGCTCTTTTCCTCTTCAAATTAAGCTTATCTTGGAAGCCGGATGCGATTACTACGTGTTTTTGGGTTTGCACATTTTATCTATGCAAAACTAAAGCGCAAAGAATAAAAGTGGAAACATGAAAGCAAAAGCACGAAACAGCAAAATGAAATTATTAAACGTTGTTAAGCTGCGAAAATGGGAAAACCATCCTTTCGTGCCGGGTTAGCCGATAATTCATAGCTGAGGAAAGAACAAAGATTGTTATTAACAACAAGTAGTATAGCATAGTTTGCTTGTTCCTGTTGTATGTAATCTGTTTTAACATCATGTCACCAAACACGACGAATATGGTGTCGATTAAAAAGTCCATCAAAGTAATTTAAGCTTTGTCTCCACTAAATATAAATAACATAATCTCCTTTTAACATTATTTTCATGCAAAACCATCCAATGTTAATATTGTTTTTAATTATTTATTTTAGCATAGAAATAGGCAACTGAATAGCTTTGAAAAATTCCATCATTTTTATAATATCATCTTCCGTGTAATCGTTGCGTGAATTTGTGTGATTTTTGTTGAACAAAATAATTTAAGGTTTCTTTCCATGAACTATGAAAAGCTTAATCTTCTGCTAACATTATTTTCCAACAAAGCCATCCCATGTAAATGTTGTTTAAGATTAATTATTTTAACATATACATAATTAACTGAATATTTTTATGTTTCCAGGTTTTTGTTCAACAACCAAATTTCCAATATCAGTCCTCAAGCCTTTGCAGGTTTATCGGCATTAATAACTTTGTAGGTGGCCGAATTATTCATATATTTGTATGAGGTGGACATCAGTGGCTAGCCAGGAGGAAAGATAGTACATTAGCTCTTTTCTACTTCAAATTAAGCTTATCTTGGAAGCCGGATGCGATTACTACGTGTTTTTGGGTTTGCACATTTAATCTATGCAAAACTAAAGCGCAAAAAATAAAAGTGGAAACATGAAAGCAAAAGCACGAAACAGCAAAATGAAATTATTAAACGTTGTTAACCTGCGAAAATGCGAAAACCATCCTTTCGTGCTAGGTTAGCCGATAAGTCATAGCTGAGGAAAGAACAAAGATTGTTATTAACAACAAGTAGTATAGGATAGTTTGCTTGTTCCTGTTGTATGTAATCTGTTGTAACATCATGTCACCAAACACGACGAATATGGTGTCGATTAAAAAGTCCATCAAAGTAATTTAAGCTTTGTCTCCACTAAATATAAATAACTTAATCTGCTTGTAACATTATTTTCATGCAAAACCATCCGATGTAAATGTTGTTTTAAATTATTTATTTTAGCATAGAAATAAGCAACTGAATAGCTTTGAAAATGCCATCATTTTTATAATATCATCTTCAGTGTAATCTTTGCCTGAATTTGTGTGATTTTTGTTGAACAAAATAATTTAAGGTTTCTTTCCATGAAATATAAGCCATCCGATGTAAATGTTGTTTTAGATTATTTGTTTTAACATATACATAATTAACTGAATATTTTTATTTTTCCAGGTATTTGTATAACAACCAAATTACCAATATCAGTCCTCAACTCTTTGAAGGTCTATCGTCCTTGAAAACTTTGTAAGTGGTTTAGATTTCTATAATATATACTAGTTTAAAGGCTTATAAAACTTCCAATGACAAATTTGACAGCAATTCTCTCTGGAATACCTGAGAAATTACAGAGATTGTAGAACGAAGGATTTGTTGACTTTATATTGGAAATATTCGAGTTATCCGGAATAAGTAATGTTGGGAACTGCTATCAACAAATCAAATTTTCGAAATATCTAAAGAAGCGAATTATCGAAGATATTCGACCGACTGTACATGCAAATACAGAAAATACGATATTACATTCTAAACAGAGTTTTTTTTAAAAAGGATATGTATTTGTGCATTTAAGATTTAACGTCTTTCAAATCACATTTCAACAGTTGCACAGCAACTAAATATTTGTCTCTTATATTTTAAGAAACATGACCACATAAGTAAGCCTATGTTATTTTTCCCTAAATTATTTGTACTCGTCAGTATACTGGAATATGCATAGACAACATATTTATTGTGCTTGGTGGTCATGTTTTCAATAGAGACTTAGTATTCTAATGGACATTTGATGTGATGCCATTGTGGTAGAATTATTCATATATTTGTATGAGACAGACATCAGTGGCTAGCCAGGAGGAAAGAGAGTACATTAGCTCTTTTCTTCCTCAAATTCAGATTACTTTGGAAGGCGGATGCGATTACTGCGTGTTTTTGTGTTTGCACATTTAATCTATGCAAAACTAAAGCACAAAAAATAAAAGTGGAAGCATGAAAGCGAAAGCACGAAACAGCAAAATGCAATTATTTAACGTTGTTAAGCTGCGAAAATGCGAAAACCATCGTTTCGTGTTAGGTTAGCTGATACGTCATAGATGAGGAAAGAACAAAGATTGTTATAAATAACAAGTACAGATCCTGGACCATATAAGTTTACAATACGCACCAAACGCAAACGAGCGAAAAACGCAAACAAAACGAACGAACGCTTGACACGAACGATACGAAAAACGCACGATGCACGAAACGAAAGCACGATACATGAAACAAACGCACGATACATGAACGAACGAACGAAATGAAACATTATCCAATGACAAACGATCCTGGTTCTATAGAAGTACAATATAGTATCGTGTTATTATTTGAATGACTTTTGTGCAAAATGATGTGATTACCTAATCTTATATTTTATACGCAATTGATATATATAAATGATAAATTAGTCGGTAAAGTAATAGGATAATACAATTTATATTAAATAGTTTATATTATCAATATGTTTAATAATTATATTTATGATTAAATTTTAAATCTCATATATTTGACTTCCAAATAAGACTTTATATTTATATAATTATACAGAATTTATATTTATATAATTATTCGGATTCTGTATTGACAACCAGACATAGGTGTATCAGTTATTTTCCCGGTGAAGCTGTCCGAGAGGTGTGTAGCTTCAAACGGTCATATAATTGTTAATTAGAATGAAATTAAGAGTTGACATTTCACACCTGCAGTGCATGTATTTTCCAGGTGAAACTGCCAGAGGCGTTTGTTTACAGACATGTAGATGTCACATATGTAGATGATTTCTTGTTTATTTGTCCGTAGAGTAAATTATAGAAAACATGCATTTATTAAATACATTTTCCCTTAAAACAATTAATAAGATAGTCCAGTCTGGTAACATTGCACACCCTCTGTCTTTGCGCATATGCCCGTTTGAATGCTTCCAATGGGTATATCTTTTAATTGTGTTTATGAATTGTTAATGTATCGTTGGTATTTCGTTTCGTGCGTTCGTCTAATTAAACTGACGAACGAAACGAGCAATACACGAAACCAACGAACCAATTACAGGAACGAAACGCAAAGGAACGGAAAACGAAAAACGAACGAACGATACACGCAAGCGAAACGAACGAACAACGCAAACGATACGAAATATCTGTTAGCTTAAACGATCCAGGATCTGTAGTAGAGCATAGTTTGATTGTTCCTGTTGTATGTAGTCTGTTGTAACATCATGTCACCAAACACGACGAATATGATGTCGATTAAAAAGTCCATCAAAGTAATTTAAGCTTTGTCTCCACTAAATATAAATAACTTAATCTCCTTGTAACATTATTTTCAAGCAAAACCATCCAATGTTAATATTGTTTTTAATTATTTATTTTAGCATAGAAATAGGCAACTGAATAGCTTTGAAAAATTCCATCATTTTTATAATATCATCTTCAGTGTAATCGTTGCGTGAATTTGTGTGATTTTTGTTGAACAAAATAATTTAAGGTTTCTTTCCATGAACTATGAAAAGCTTAATCTTCTGCTAACATTATTTTCCAACAAAGCCATCCCATGTAAATGTTGTTTAAGATTAATTATTTTAACATATACATAATTAACTGAATATTTTTATGTTTCCAGGGTTTTGTGGAACAACCAAATTTCCAATATCAGTCCTCAAGCCTTTGAAGGTTTATCGGCATTAATAACTTTGTAAGTGGCTTACATTTCTACAATATATACTAGCTTAAAGGCTTATAAAACTTCCAATGACAAATTTGACACCAATTCCCTCTGGAATACCCGAGACATTACAGAGATTGTAAATCGAAGGATTTGTTGATTTTATATTGGAAATATTCGAGTTATCTGGAATAAGTAATGTTGAGAACTGATGTCAACAAATCTAATTTTCGAAATATCTAAAGAAACATCAACTAAATAGTTGTCTCTTATATTTTAAGAAACATGACCACATAAGTAAGCCTATGTTATTTTACCCCAAATTATTTATACTCGTCAGTATGCTGGAATATTTATCGACAACATATTTATTGTGCTTGGTGGTCGTTTTTTCAATAGAGACTTAGTATTCCAATAGACATTTGATGTGATGCCATTGTGGCCGAATTATTCATATATTTGTATGAGGTGGACATCAGTGGCTAGCCAGGAAGAAAGAGAGTACATTAGCTCTTTTCTTCTTCAAATTAAGCTTATCTTGGAAGCCGGATGCGATTACTGCGTGTTTTTGGGTTTGCACATTTAATCTATGCAAAACTAAAGCGCAAAAAATAAAAGTGGAAACATGAAAGCAAAAGCACGAAACAGCAAAATGAAATTATTAAACGTTGTTAAGCTGCGAAAATGCGAAAACCATCCTTTCGTGCTAGGTTAGCCGATAAGTCATAGCTGAGGAAAGAACAAAGATTGTTATTAACAACAAGTAGCATAGCATAGTTTGCTTGTTCCTGTTGTGTGTAATCTGTTGTAACATCATGTCACCAAACATGACGAATATGATGTCGATTAAAAAGTCCATCAAAGTAATTTAAGCTTTGTTTCCACTAAATATAAATAACTTAATCTCCTTGTAACATTATTTTCAAGCAAAACCATCCGGTGTAAATGTTGTCTTAAATTATTTATTTTAGGATAGAAATAAACAACTGAATAGCTTTGAAAATTCCATCATTTTTATAATATCATCTTCAGTGTAATCTTTGCCTGAATTTGTGTGATTTTTGTTGAACAAAATAATTTAAGATTTCTTTTCATGACATATACATAGTTTAATCTTCTTCTAACATTATTTTACAACAAAGCCATACAATGTAAATGTTGTTTAAGATTATTTATTGTAGCATATACATAATTAACTGAATAGTTTTATTTTTCCAGGTATATGCCCGTCAACCAAATTACTAATATCAGTCCTGAACTCTTTGGAGGTCTATCGGCATTAGAAGAATTGTAAGTGGTTTAAATTTCTACAATATATACTAGCTTTTAAGCTTATAAAACCTCCAATGACAAATTTGACACCAATTCCCTCTGGAATACCCGAGACATTACAGAGATTGTAAGACGAATAAGGGTAATAACAATCTTATAAAGGGAAAGTCAAAACTCATAATTATATAAACAGAACAAATTAGTCAACAACCGGAAAACTGTGAAAACCGTAATGACCCTGACTTGGTACAGGCATTTCTAAAGAGATGGTGGGTTGAATCAGATTTTAAGGCTTTGTTGATTTTATATTGGAAATATTCGAGTTATCCGGAATAAGTAATGTTGGGAACTGATGTCAACAGATCTAATTTTTGAAATATCAAAAGAAACGAATTAGTGGAGTTAAAAAAAACGATATTCGACCGACTGTACATGCAAATACAGAAAATACGATATTACATACTAACCAGGTTTTTTTTTAAAGGATATGCATTTGTTCATTTACGATTTAACGTCTTTCAAATCACATTTCAACAGTTGCACAGCAACTAAATAGTTGTCTCTTATATTTTAAGAAACATGACCGCATAAGTAAGCCTATGTTATTTTACCCCAAAGTATTTGTACTCGTCAGTATGCTGGAATATTTATTGACAACATATTTATTGTGCTAGGTGGTCTTGGTTTCAATAGAGACTTAGTATTCTAATGGACACTTGATGTGATGCCATTGTGGCCGAATGATTTATATATTTGTATGAGGCGGACATCAATGGCTAGCCAGGAGGAAAGATAGTACATAAGCTCTTTTCCTCTTCAAATTAAGATTACTTTGGAAGCCGGATGCGATTACTACGTGTTTTTGGTTTTGCACATTTAATCTATGCAAAACTAAAGCGCAAAAAATAGAAGTGGAAACATGAAAGCGAAAGCACGAAACAGCAAAATGCAATTATTTAACGTTGTTAAGGTGCGAAAATGCGAAAACCATCGTTTCGTGTTAGGTTAGCTGATACGTCATAGATGAGGAAAGAACAAAGATTGTTATAAACAACAAGTACAGATCCTGGACCGTATAAGTTTACAATACGCACCAAGCGCAAACGACCGAAAAACGAACGAACGCTTGACACGAACGATACGAAAAACGCACGATGCACGAAACGAACGCACGATACATGAAGCAAACGCACGATACACGAACGAACGAACGAAATGAAACATTATCCAATGACAAACGATCCTGGTTCTATAGAAGTACAATATAGTATCGTGTTATTATTTGAATGACTTTTGTGCAAAATGATGTGATTAACTAATCTTATATTTTATACGCAATTGATATATATAAATGATAAATTAGTCGGTAAAGTAATAGGATAATACAATTTATATTAAATAGTTTATATTATCAATGTGTTTAATAATTATATTTATAATTAAATTTTAAATCTCATATATTTGACTTTCAAATATGACTTTATATTTATATATTTATACAGAATTTATATTTATATAATTATTCGGATTCTGTATTGACAACCAGACATAGGTGTATCAGTTATTTTCCCGGTGAAGCTGTCCGAGAGGTGTGTAGCTTCAAACGGTCATATAATTGTTAATTAGAATGAAATTAAGAGTTGACATTTCACACCTGCAGTGCATGTATTTTCCAGGTGAAACTGCCAGAGGCGTTTGTTTACATACATGTAGATGTCACATATGTAGATGATTTCTTGTTTATTTGTCCGTAGAGTAAATTATAGAAAACATGCATTTATTAAATACATTTTCCCTTAAAACAATTAATAAGATAGTCCAGTCTGGTAACATCGCACACCCTATGTCTTTGCGCATATGCCCGTTTGAATGTTTCCAGTGGGTATATCTTTTAATTGTGTTTATGAATTGTTAATGTATCGTTGGTTTTTCGTTTCGTGCGTTCGTCTAATTAAACTGACGAACGAAACGAACGATACACGAAACCAACGAACCAATTACAGGAACGAAACGCAAAGGAACGGAAAACGAAAAACGAACGAACGATACACGCAAGCGAAACGAACGAACAACGCAAACGATACGAAATATCTGTTAGCTTAAACGATCCAGGATCTGTAGTAGAGCATAGTTTGCTTGTTCCTGTTGTATGTAGTCTGTTGTAACATCATGTCACCAAACACGACGAATATGATGTCGATTAAAAAGTCCATCAAAATAATTTAAGCTTTGTCTCCACTAAATATAAATAACATAATCTCCTTGTAACATTAATTTCAAGCAAAACCATCCAATGTTAATATTGTTTTTAATTATTTATATTAGCATAGAAATAGGCAACTGAATAGCTATAAAAAATTCCATCATTTTTATAATATCATCTTCCGTGTAATCGTTGCGTGAATTTGTGTGATTTTTGTTGAACAAAATAATTTAAGGTTTCTTTCCATGAACTATGAAAAGCTTAATCTTCTGCTAACATTATTTTCCAACAAAGCCATCACATGTAAATGTTGTCTAAGATTAATTATTTTAACATATACATAATTAACTGAATATTTTTATTTTTCCAGGTCTTTGCACAACAACCAAATTTCCAATATCAGTCCTCAAGCCTTTGAAGGTTTATCGGCATTAAAAGCTTTGTAAGTGGCTTACATTTCTACAATATATACTAGCTTAAAGGCTTATAAAACTTCCAATTACAAATTTGACAAGAATTCCCTCTGGAAACATGAAAACAAAAGCACGAAACAGCTAAATGAAATTATTTAACGTTGTTAAGCTGCGAAAATGCGAAAACCATCCTTTCGTGCTAGGTTATCCGATAAGTCATAGATGAGGAAAGAACAAAGATTGTGATTAACAACAAGTAGTATAGCATAGTTTGCTTCTTCATGACATATACATAGCTTAATCTTCTTCTAACATTATTTTACAACAAAACATTACAATATAAATGTTGTTTAAGATTATTTATTGTAGCATATACATAATTAACTGAATAGTTTTATTTTTCCAGGATTTTGGCCAACAACTAAATTACTACTATCAGTCCTCAACTCTTTGAAGGTCTATCGGCATTAACAACTTTGTAAGTGGTTTAAATTTTTACAATATATACTAGCTTTTAATCTTATAAAATCTACAGTGGCAAATTTGACACCAATTCCCTCTGGAATACCCGGGACATTACAGAGATTGTAAGACGAATAAGGGTAATAACAATCTTACAAAGGGAAAGTCAAAACTCATAGTTATATAAACAGACAAAATCAGCCAACAACCGGAAAACTGTGAAAACGTAATGACCCTGACTTGGCACAGGCATTTCTAAAGAAATGGTGGGTTGAATCAGATTTTAAGGCTTTGTTGATTTTATATTGGAAATATTCGAGTTATCCGGAATAAGTAATGTTGGGAACTGATGTCAACAAATCTAATTTTTGAAATATCCAAAGAAACGAATTAGTGGAGTTAAAAAAACGATATTCGACCGACTGTACATGCAAATACAGAAAATACGATATTACATAGTAACTAGAGTTTTTTTTAAATGGATGTGCATTTGTACATTTAAGATTTAACGTCTTTCAAATCACATTTCAACAGTTGCACAGCAACTAAATATTTGTCTTATATTTTAAGAAACATGACCACATAAGTAAGCCTATGTTATTTTACCCCAAAGTTTTTCTACTCGTCAGTATGCTGGAATATTTATCGATAACATATTTATTGTGCTTGGTGGTGGTGTTTTCAATAGAGACTTAGTATTTCAATAGACATTTGATGTGATGCCATTGTGTAACAGTGTGTTCTATCCACCAGTGTATTCTTTCCAGAGGAATTATTGCACTAGGTTATTTTTTCGGTGCTTAGTGTAAATTATCCTTTGTTTAATTGTGTATCCAAAACACTCTTAAAAGGGATTTTTTAGGGGGACTATACAAAAATGAGGTATGGGCGTTTTTGGGGGAGGGGGGGTAAAAGATATTGAAGTGATTATTTCAAAATGAATTGTTATGTGGAAATTATAAACTAGTATAATTTATTCTGGAAAAAATTACCGAGTGCAGTTATTCTTCAAGGATATACTACACTACCTTAAGTGTCATCCCTTTTCTAAAAGATGTGATAATAAATTGCATATCAATTTATGCAAAATCATTTAAAAATTTATCAATTCATACAATAAATAGTACATTCATAATACTTTACAGCTTTGAACAGTTGATTACATATATGTCAAGGACAATAATATTCATAAATACTAGCTTGTTTCATTTTTCTACTCCGTTTTGTCTACTTGAGGTCTCTTTGGTAATGGGTTGTAACATCTCCAAAACATCATACATAAAACTAAAGATTGAGTAGCACGAACCTCATTTAAAACCGGTATTAAAATCAAGTGCTCCTGAAGGGGGAATAGTTGGATGAGAGTTGGCCATTGAAATTGACAGGAAGTAATCATTTGTCTCATTTTTTTTCTACTTTTTTACAGGAGATTAGATAATAACTCGTTGGACTGTTCTTCTTGTGATCTTGAAGCGTTTAAAGTGTTCCTGAATAATCAAACACACCTTGGAAATGCTGAAGCAATATGTGATGGTACAAACACCTATGTGGTCAACCATGACTTTCAAAATTGCACAGGTAAATATTGTGAAAGAAGTAGAACCAAATATAATTGGACTGTCGAGAAATTGACAGAAATGACAGACTGTAGAGAATATGAATATATTTAAATTGAGATCTCAATAAATGAAGAAGTACGATACTTTATTCGCACAAACAATAGCTCATTCATGAATATGTAATATAAATACCACATAGAAGTGTGACTAATAATAGATCGATAGATGTTTTTATATACATATATTATATATTGATGACACACGTTGACGTACCTAATGGGGGTTATTCCTGAAGGGCATTGTGCACACTAAATCATTTGGCTTTGCAATCTTTCGAATTTTAGCATACCTGATGAATGTTATCCTAGAAACGCGTCGTGTGCACTAAATTTGATATCTACATTTTTATTTTTTCATATCTACGTCTTAATTGTTGACAAATATACATTTGTGTTTCAAATAATTTGGCTTTGATCGTAGCTGCCGAAGGGCGTGAAGGTTATTGCAGAAATGAGTCGTGCATGCTAAATTTGCTATCTATGCTTTTATTTTTCACAAATATACATTTGACTTTCAAATAGCTTGGCGTCGTGCGTACTTTATGAAAGTTATTCCAGAAATGCTCTAAAATAGATACAAATGTATCTACCTTTTTAATACAGTCCGTCCTACAGATGAACCAACTTCAAGCGGTCTAGTTTTCTCAGTATTTACCAGTTGGCAGCACTGTGGTTGGTTTTTGTCCGTATTGGTAACCTCGTAATGTGATATTAGTCTCAGCGCATGTCCGTATTTGTACGATTACTTCCCCCGTAGTGGTTTCGTGTTGATAACAGCACAACCATCTGCAAAATGAAGTTTCATAACCAAATAGAACTCAAACAACAATGCTGCCCAGATGTAGAGCTTACCTATGGAAGTAATGAGGACCTCTTAACTGCATGCAAGTGGCCGTTTCACACTCATTGTTTGATATGAGTTATGCTCTTTGTTGAAGACCCTTCTGTGACTGTGAAATGAAGAGGAGCAATTGAAATACTGTTCCTTTCCTAGATTTTGTGTAATGTTGGATAATCTTTCATGATCATTTACATCCATATCATTTCTTGCTAAAAGTCGTTCCTTTACTTTAATTAATGTCTTCGTGTAATGGTGGATGGTCTCTCATGTTCATTTACATACTTTCTTACTAATTAGAATATGAACAATGAAGACCGTGTTTGCACACTAAATTAGATATCTACGTTTTTATTAATTCAATCTGCATTATCTCCCTTCTATTAGAATTTTCTTTAGAAAAAATCCCTGAATCTTTAAACTATTCATATTTTAAATACAATATCCTGAACGTTTTGTTAATCATTTTTGAAAAAAAGTAATCAATTATGACAATTGTCACCAATGTCACGATAGGCACGTGTCATAGAGCATTACGCTGTCTTACCGTCTAAACCCGAAATCGATTATTTCTACAACCAATATACTGTAGCTACAAATGTTATTTAAATGGATGCGTACTATACTTCTGTATTATATTATATTATGCATACCTTGGTGTCACATATATTTTGAACATAATAATTGCCTTTTTCATAAATATACTACCTATTGAAATAGTTTTACAATTCTTCACAGTAGTTGCATATGGTATTATTAAATGTGAACAGCCTCGTGAATGTTAATTAATATCTTGTTTTACAATACAGAACGAACAACAGAATATCAAACAACAGGAACAACAATAATTGATATGACAGCAACAGCAACACCTACAGTTGCCACGACAACTACAGATGCTGTGACAACTACAGATGACATGACAACTACAGATGACATGACAACTACATATGACATGACAACTACAGATGCAATGACAACTACAGATGACATGACCACTACAGATGCTGTGACAACTACAGATGACATGACAACTACAGATGCAGTGACAACTACAGATGCTGTGACAACTACAGATGACATGACAACTACATATGTTGTGACAACTACAGATGACATGACAACTACAGATGCTGTGACAACTACAGATGACATGACAACTACATATGACATGACAACTACAGATGCAATGACAACTACAGATGCTGTGACAACTACAGATGACATGACAACTACAGATGCTGTGACAACTACAGATGACATGACAACTACAGATGCTGTGACAACTACAGATGACACGGCGACGCTGGTTAGCAACAGTACCAATACTACGGGTTCCTTTCAAGGTAATTATGATTATTGAGTATGTATGGTTTACAGCACTGTCAACAATATTCAAGCTATATCTTTGCAGCCATGTTTATCGTTGGAGAAAATTGGAGTTCTCTGAAAAACCAACTATTTATATTTGATTTGTTACATGCACATAGGTCACTTCCTATCGGAGGGTTTGTGCCTTACACCACATAAACTAGATTTGTATTTCTATACCCCAGGCTTCCTCGCTTTAGATCTCTTAAAATAGGAAATTATTTTACTTCATATACATTTGTCAATTCCCGTCAGTTTTGTTGTCCAAATAGGAACTACAGCAATTTGCTACAAACTTCATGCATTGATATTGAAATAATGAATTACGTACTTAGTTCCGTGTTATAAAATCCACCACGATTTCCACACGAAAACTATGTTCGATTCGTCCCCCACTTATTTGTAGGAGGGCTTATGTCATATATATTCTATTTGTATTTGTTGCGCATAGTGGTATTCAACATGTATTTACTTGAAGAGTAACATGACGGGTGTCTTATAAGAGGAAGGAACTGATTACCTTTCGCGAGCACCTGCGTCTCCCCCTTTTTATGGTGGGGTCCGTGTTGCTCATCTCTTTAGCTTTGTGTTCACGTTGTCCTATTATGTGTCTTTACGTTCTTAGTTTCGTCTTGTGATATCCCTACTATGCCACATGTACTTTAATTATTCTTTTAATCTGACCTGGTCCCCTGTATTCAGCATCTGAGTTCACTCCCGGGATATTGGTGGGGTCCGTGTTGCTCATCATTTTAGTTTTAGTTTTTTCATGTTGTCCTATTATGTGTCTTTACGTTATTAGTTGCGTGTTGCGATGTCCGTTGCAATTTCCGCATAAAAACGATGTTCGCTTCGTCTTTACCTTCAGTTGTCTGTAGGAGAGTTCATGTTTTATCGTGTTTTTGTGTATTTTGGGGTATACTAATGTCCAATATTTTGTTGTTGCTCTTATGTTTAGTTTTCTGTGTTGTGTTTTTTGCTTTATATCAGGTCGTGTCTGTTGCGTGAACTAACCGCGTCTGACATAAATTATTGTACAAACACACTATGTATGTAATGGGTATTTATCAGTGAATGTGACGTGAAGCACATTATGACGTGACCGATGAAAAAAATAACGTCCGAGTTGAAGGTCTCAACATATATTATCACTAATCTCGCAGCTCGGTCTACTGGAATCGATACGATATTTGTGATCTTCAAAACGGACGCTCGTCTTTATATACTGTTTTGTTTATATTTACCATAGTCTATGCATAATATTTTAATTCGAGTATTAGGTTAATTCATACTTACGTAATATATGCTTTCGAAATAGAAAACAACGGGATTACAATTATTATAATTATTTAGTCAAAAGTTTATACGGCCATTGCTTATGAGTTGGTAAGTAAGTGTTGTTTAATGGCAGCTCAGCAAATATTCAGCTATATCATGGTGAGAGTAAATTAATTTTCAATGTGATGATGAGGAGGTCCGCTTTGTATTAGACCTGAGTTTCAAATAGTTTGGCTTTGGTCGTACCTGATGATGGACGTAAAGATTACTGCAGAAATGCGTCGTGCATACTAAATTTGCTATCAATTTTTTTTATTTTTGACAAATATACACTTGACTTTCAAATAGTTGGCATCGAGCGTACTTTATGAAAGTTATTCCAGAAATGGGTCATCCGTTCTAAAATAGATATCTACCTTTTTAATACCGTCCGTCCAACAAGTGAACCAACTTCAAGCTGACTAGTTGTCTCAGTATTTGTCTGATGGGAGCACTGTGGTTGGTTTTTGTCCGTATTGGTAACTTCTTATTGTGATATCAGTCTCAACGCATGTCGGTATTTGTACGATTACTTCACCCGTAGTGGTTTCTTGTTGATAACAACACATCCATCTGCAAAATGAAGTGTCATATCCAGATAGAACCCAAACGACAATGATGCCCAGATATAGTAATTACCTCAGAAAGTAAAGAGTAACACTCAATTGCATGCAAGTGGTTGTGTCCCATTCATTGTATGATATGAGTTATGCTCATTGTTGAAGACCCTTCTGTGACTGTGAAATGTAGAACAGCGATAAAGGCACTGTTATCTAATTTTGTGTAATGTTGGGTAGTTTCTCATGTTCATTTACACTCTTTCTTACTAATTAGAAAGGTAACAACGGAGACCGTGTTTGCACAGTAAATTGGATATCTCCGTTTTCATTAAATCAATCTGCATTATCTCCCTTATATTACAATTTTCTTTAAAACAAAAAAAATCGCTTAAAGTTTAAACTATTCATATTTTTCATATAATACTCTATAAGTTTTTCTAATCATTTTGGAAAAAAGTCATTAAATAATGACAATTGTCACCGATGTTGCGACAGTCACTTTTGATAGAGCATTCCCCCATCTTACTGTCTCGACCGGACATCGATGACTTCTACAACCAATATACAGTAACACTTGCTTATTACGAATTTCTGGGGAGGGGTGAAATAAATTCGCAATAAACTTAATCCGTTGTATTGATATAACGAAATTCGTTATAAAATATAACGAATTCGCTATAAAGGGATCATACGGGAAAACTATAACGACCAAGATACATCTGATAAAGACGATAAATTACAAGCAATGCATTTAATATTTCAATTATGTACACAACACATTCAAAAGAAAATTGATTTAGATTTTATTGAAGAAACTAGCGATATAAGTTTTGTTTTTGTTTGCTTGTGAAGATTTGTTTTATTTTAGCTAAAGCGGAAAACAATTTCTCGTCGACGTTTTCATGGGTTTCTAATACACGGCGAACTGTTTCTAGTCCCTGTAAACCTTCAATCTTTGTTGGAACATTCTCTTCAATCGGTTCCTCCTCTATTTCCGAATCGTCCGTATCAGATTCCTTGCTTAAGAGATCCCCTACGATGTCATCGTCAGATTTAGATTCGGCTGAAACGACTTCACAGTCAACACTAACTAAATCATCCATGGTGACCCCAATCTGAGCTAGCCTGTTACGTGTACGATTATCGAAGAGGTTCGCTAAGGGGATTTCATCATCATTTTCATAATCTGAATCACTGCTTTCCTGCATTTCGGCATTACCAGACGTAAGTGACATGCTAAATAGGCTTATTCGAAACATCGGCTGATGCAGATTGGGGTTACATTACGCCATAAAATGTGAAGCATTCTGATTGCCTTCAACACATGGATACAAGGTACAACTCTTTTGTCGTCACACTGAAATAGAATTGTACCGCTAATCAGTGTTTGCATTGAGTTTATTGGTTGGATAATTCAGATTTAGAAACGCCTATAAAATGATTGACTGTTTGTGTGTATTTGATGTAAATGTATTTTGATGATCCCGTAAACAATTCAAGTTTTTGAGTTTGGATAATTTATTTTGGGGTGCACGTCGTAAATTCAGAAATTGCAATTAGAAATGAATTACATTCATTATGAATCAACAACAAAATAAATTTGGCTTACCTCCAAAATGTATTGGATAAGTCGTTGTTTGTATTTGGTTTTGAGATTGTAGATGATTCCTTGATCCATTGGTTGAAGTTTGCTTGTTGTGTTTGGTGGCAGAAACTGTAAATTGATGGATCTTAGATTGTCTATGCTTGAATGAGCCGAACAATTGTCAACATAGAGCATTGCTTTCCTCTTTTGACGCGAAAATTGTTTGTCAATGGATCGAACCCATTCCACAAATATTTGACTCGTCATTCATGCTTTCTTATTCCATCGATATTCAACTGGCAAATATGCTACGCCCTTGAAACACCGTGGGTTTTGAAATTTTCCAATTACCAAAAGTTAGATTTTTTCTGAACCATCCATGTTGGACGTGGCTAGAACAGTCAACCTTTCCTTGGATTTGTTACCTCCATGACATTTTTCACCTTTCAATTGAAGTGTTTTATTTGGCATAAGTTTGTATAATAACCCAGTCTCTTCGGCATTGAAAATATCACAAGCCTTGTAATTTTTCACTAAATTTGGAATTTATTTTTCAGCCAGTCGTCACAAATATCCGTGTCAACAACGGCACTTTTACCACTGATAGATCGGCATACGATGCTGTGACGCTCCTTGAAACGATCTAACCATCCTGTGCTGGGCTAAAGTCCCTGTCTCCAATTTGTTAGCGAATTCCTACGATTTTGCCATTAAAATTGGTCCACTAATTGGGATATTTTGGTTACGCCTTTCTTTAAACCATTCATACAAGGCGGCATCCACGTTTTCATGGGCGGACGATCTGTGGCGTTTCCTTGCTGGCAAAATTGTCGACTTCTCATACGATTCCACAATTTTTTCTTTGTTTTTCAAAATTGTACTTAAGGTATTTGGAAGAATGTCAAATCTTACAGCAACATCCTTTTTTCGGCTCATTTCCCATCGCAACACATTGAATGATTTCATATTTTGTCTAACGAAATTGCGTTTCTTTTTCGGGTCGGCGTCGCCATACTTGTGTGACCATAAGATCAAAAACTACATGTTAATTTGATTAGATTTTATTGCAATAAAAACATCTCACCTTCTTTAATTAGACATGTTGTCTAATTGCATGACTTTTCATAAGCTTGGGACACACTTATCTTTAGGTGTATTTTAAATTCGTTGTAACCGTCAATCAATACATATTAATCATTGATCACCGGGACTCGAAAATATTTCGTTGTATCAGAAAATGCGCTAAAAGCGAATTCGCTATTACAACACAAATTATCATGTGTTTTTAATGATCTTCGCCAGGGATTCACAAAATGTTTGCTATATGCGTAAATTCGTTATATGCGTGTTCGCTATATTCGAGTTTTACTGTATTGTAGCTACAATAGTACGTACTCTGTACTTCTGTTTAAGATTACAATATGCATACCTTGGGGTCACATATATTTTGAACATAATTATTTCCTTTTTCATAAATATATTACCTATTGAAATAGTTTTATAAATCTTCACAGGAGTCGCAAATGGTAAGTTTGGTTAACGTTTGTCTTGATTGCAGGTGGCATGGCAACTACAGATGCCATGATGAATACAGATGACATGACGACTACAGATGAATTGACAACTACAGATGCCATGACAACTACAGATGACATGACGACATTGGTTGACAACAGTGCCAATAATAGGGGTTCCTCTGAGGGTAATTATGAATATTGATTATGTATGTCCTACAGCACTTTCGGCAATATTTCAGTTATATCTTTGCGGCCATGTTTATTGTTGGAGAAAACTAGAGTTTTATGAGAAATCAACTATTTGTATTTGATTTGTCACACGCACACGGGGTACCTCCTGCCTCACAACACAGAAACTAGATCTGTATTGCTATCCCTCAGGCTCCCTCGCTTTCAATCTGTTTTACTTCATATATTTTTTTTTCAATTCCCGTCAGTTTTGTTGCAAAAATATGAACTACACACAATTTGTCAGAAATATGTCTGCATTCATATTAAAATAATGAATTACAGAGGAAAATTAAAAACGTTAATTACGAAGAAAAGATAAAAACGTTAATTACGGAGGAAGATTGAAAACGGTGATTACGGAAGCATATTAAAAACGTTAATTACGGAGGAAGACTGACCAAACGGTAATCAAACAGGGCTACGTTGCTTTAGTTTGAAGTCATCGCTACAAAACTTCTACGGTCGTAATTACAATCTAATTGACTGTTATCCCATATCTCAAATGACAATGGATCTTTTACTTTATACGTAGGCATGTTTTCCTTTATCACTGCCAATACTTTTATCAGATTTGACTGTATACATGAGTAATAGAACGAGTGTCCTATAAGAAAGCAGGAACTACGTATCCTTCAGGAGCATCCGAACTCACCACCGGTTTTTGGTGGGGTCCGTGTTGTTCATATTTATAGTTTTCTTAGTTGTTCTATTATGTGTCTTTACATACTTAGTTCCGTGTTGTAATATCCACCACGATTTCCACACGAAAACTATGTTATGTTCATTCCCCACTTTTCAGTAGGAGCGCTCATGTCATTTTTATTCTTCAACATGCATTGACTTTATGAGTAACATGGCGGGTGATATATAGATTGATAGTTTATTAACGAATTATCGGCCCATAGGGGCATATGCAATCAATACAATGAAATAAAAACAATCAATTACAAATGGTATATACAAAAACAAAAAATGACAGTATGATTATTAATTTTGATTATGCTTACCATCATTTATTGAGCAGAATCAATGTCTTATTGTGTCTCTGAACAATCAAAGGGAAATAACTCCAATTTTAAAGAGAGACAAAAGAAAATCCATATCTGCTGTGGTAAATAAAAAAACATTTTAAGGAACTAACAAAATGCAAAAATACAGTCATTGACACAACCCCCCTCTAAGTTTATTAATTTATTTTCTTCAAAAGGAAATTTATTAGGTGGAAACACCAGATGACAGTTGTGAGATTTCCCCTCTCTTAAAACAATTAAATATAAATAGAGATGCGAGTCTTAAAATATTTTTATCTTCACAGGTCATCAAGTATATGAGTTTTTTGGTCGTAATTTAATATTAAGCAATTGGGAACTATTGAAGATATCGATTTAGTGATATCATCTCTCAGGGTTGAATATTCAAATACAAAGTGAACTTCATTTTCAACTTTCAAACAACCGGAACATAGTCGTTCATCTCTCGGTTTATTTTTGTACCTGCCCATTTCTATTTCTAAGTTATGAGTACTAATACGAAATTTAGTTAGGTATCTTATATGGTTTTTATTTTCAATCTCGTTTAAATAAACTTCTCTTCTAAAGTTAAATTTAAATTTCTTGTAGGTGTCCAATTTATCATTAAGTTCGATTTTCTTTATCCAATATTTTTGAAATTTAGTAATTAGAAATTCTTTAACTGAATTGATGTCATAATCTGCTATGTTGGTATTAAGTTCCTTCAATTTTTTTTTTAACATGTGAAAGCCATGATTCTTTACCAGACTGCCAAATGGATTTGCTCTCAATAAATGATTGATACAATAAGCTATCATGATCAAGTTCTTTAATTCTATTTAAATATTTTAGTATCTTATAAGAGGCAGGAACTGCTTTTCTCACTTTTGAGATAGACCAGTTCCTATTTTTAGCGATGTGATATTTTCTTATCTTGCACTAGTGCAAGACAAAAAAGTCACGTGCGCTTTTCCGGCAAATGCATGCTGTACAGTTGATGTCAACTGCCCCCAATTCTACATGCTTTACAATTTAAAAAATAAACAATTAACCACGATTCTACTACATAAGTATTTTTAAATTCATTTATGTATTATATTCTGCTAGCTAACGTGCACCTTTCACGGTGTTTGATTATTTTTTCAGGCTCTCTTCCAGTCAATGTTTGTTTACTTTGAGTAAATAATAGAGTGCTCTCTCTTGTTAGTAACTAACGTAAAGAAAGAAATTACCTCCCTTTGACCAAATTCAAATATTTTTTTACTGGTATTTCTCTGTTGTAGTAACATTTATAATATATTTATTAAATACATTGTACTTTATGATGAAATACATTTGAAATACTGCCGAGATACGGTTGCATATGGATAAATCGAATATTTACTTCAGCAATGGAAAAATAAAGTGCGGGAAAACGACCGATGGAATGTAAACAAAAACAATTTGGTGTTTAGTGAGAAATAAAATCAAACGCCGGAAAAAGTACAAGATAAGGAAATCTCCGACACCCTTGGTAAGATTACAATCGTTCTCTAACTCGGCAAGCCTCGTAAAGAGAACGATTGAAATCTTACCCTCGGGTGTCGGAGATTTCCCTATCTTGTACTCTCCCCGGTGTTAGATTCTATATATCTTTCTTAGTTTCGTGTGGTGATGTACGTTAACATTTCTGCATGAAAACGATGTTCGGTTCGTCTTTACCTCCAGTTGTCTGCAGGAGGGCTCGCGTCTTATCGTGGTTTTGTGTATTTTTGCGTCTATTAATGTCCAATATTTCACTGTTGCTCTTCTTTTTAGTTTTCTGAGTTGTGTTTTTTCTTTTATATCAGGTCGTGCTTGTTGCGTGAACTAACCGCATCAAAACTCAGAGTGATGCTGGTTAACTGAACAGACTCGCTCTGACACAAATTATTCTGCCAGCAGTAATGTAATGGGTATTGATCAGTCAATGTGACGTCAAGCACATTATGACGTGACCGATGAAAACAATTACGAGTTGAAGGTCTCACATACAATATTACTGATATCGCAGCTCGGTCTACCGGACTCGATACGATACTAATGATGATGTCTGTCTCGATCTTCAAAACGGACGCTCGTCTTTATATACTGTTTTTGTTATATTAACCATAGTATATGCATACTATTTTAATTCGAGTATTATGTTAATTCATACTTACGTAGTATATGCTTACGAAATACAAGAACAACGGGATTCGATTACAATTATTATAATTATTTAGTCATTTGTTTATACGGCCATTATTTAAGTAAGTAATTGTTGTTTAACGCCAACTCAACAATTATTCAGCTATATCATGGTGAGAACAAATTAATTTTCAATGAGATGATGATGATGAGGTCCGCTTTGTATTAGACCAACATTTTGAGTTGGATTTTTATAGTGCTGGCTCACTGAAACATAGACCGCATACAGAGATGTCGCCCCAATCGGACGCAATATTCTGATTTCGACACAACGAGTCATTGCTTTTTATCCTTAGTGTTGCGTGCTTGGCGGAGAAGCCACACATACCAATTTTATAGTATTTGGTTTCACCCGACAGAGGCTCGAACCCATGATCTACCACACTTGATGCGAACACGCTAATCATTACACCACCGATGCGGTCACATTGCTTATGATGTAAATATATTATAATTATTTAGTCATTTGTTTATACGTCCATTGTGTATGATGTATTTTGTATTAATCGTAGTAGGTAGTGTCAGTGCTGTAGCTGTTGTTACCATGATAAGTGTATTGGTAGCCTATGCTTGTTCTGTCTAAAGCAGGTGAGTCTGTTATTAATAGAATAACTACTCTTGGATTCCGAATATCGAAAATGAAGCACGAGTTACCGAACATCACAGTTATAATTGAGCGTTAGCGCATCAGTGAATTACCGTCGTTGTTCGGTTAAGAGTAATTACACTATTTATTGCGTAAAATATACAATTGTGTGTGTTCTATATAGACATTTAACTGTGGAACCGTTGCTCTTTTTTACCATTGAAAAATAGAATCGACTTCGGAAAATGACTGACATCTGTAGCTTTCTCGACACGAAAAAAAACCAAAAAACCACAACAGCTACTGTTCCGCAGCTAGATAGACATTTAAAAACGAATATGGTTTTCATTGTCTGACGTTCAATGGTGTATTTTTTCTTCACAGCTCTGTAGTATATTGTCGTGGGATATCACACTATCTTGTGCAATGCATTTCAACAGCTTTGTCATACCCGCATAATGCGAACGTATAAATTCCTATAACTCAACTTGGACACTTTAAAATGTATTTAGACCCTCGGACTATTATTGCTAATATTCTGTCACGGTGTGATGAAGATCAATAAAATTAGAGCAATATAAGTAATGACAAAGTGGAAGTTAGTGAGCAACATGTTAACAGATAAAGGGAGAACGGATCAGTCATATAATGCCATAATACATATCGTCCAATGATGACGTATATAAAAACGGGAAAAAAAGTATGGCATTGCATATCCAGGTCTTAACTTGGGACAAGCACGACAATATGGCGGGGTTAGACCAGTTAACGGGATCCCAACCCTCTTCCTCGTGATAACTGGATCTACAACGACAATACAAATATAAATCAGAAAATACAAAAACTATACAGATTCGTATCCATTCAAAAAGATCACATACTATCACAAAAAAATGAATGAAAACATGAACACGGTCACCTACCAAGTGGGGTCACTGAATGCACGTAGCTAACTGACTACTGGGTTAGAAGTTAAAAAATGATAACTGATACTTCCAACAGATTTAATATCAATTAATCATAAACTTCTAAAAAATTTCTTCGTTAGAGACCATGGCATTTTTTTTTCATTTTCTTTCTCCATTGTAATCTTCGATATTTGACCTCTCTGATTGCACATTTTCTTACATTTATATTCTAATAAAGACCTAATATTGGTATAATACTATTTTTTTTTTAGGAAACGTATCAGTGCAATCACAATATAAATGGATTGTTTATAAACTTACCTTCTGTGATAGACAAAGTGACTATATAAAGGAATTCCGTAAACTTCTTTCTGGGTTAGACACAAGGATTACATGCTAGATGTTTTAGTTTGTCTTGTATCACCGAATCTTTAGCAAAACTTACTCGACGGTTTCCACTAGGGAAGCTGGAACTCTTTAGCCTTCTGAAGCATCATAGATCTTTTGTGGATCATTGCTTGTCGTTTTGTTCTTTTCATCAAGCCATTGTATTCTGTCCTCCGTCGATTTAACGCTTCCTGAACCAGATTTATATACAACAAATAGCAGATACGCCAGACATTGAAGTATTTTGTTTGCTTTGCCGAAGCACTATATTGATAATACAAAAGCTGATTATTAGTTCCCATGATTTACCGTGTAATATGGTTTATTGATATCACTTTGCGTTCGTCCATCGTCTGTCGTCAGTTATTACCATTTCACATATTTTTTATATGAAACCTATTAGAAAATTCTAACCAATCATTGTAGTGATTATTTCTGAAAGGCTTTCTACAAAAGGACATTTTTTTGTTTTGATTTAGTGGAGAATATAGCTGGCATAGGCAATTCCTGTTTCTGATTAGCCAGCTTAAACCAATCTTCTCTCTGAAACTACTAGGCCAATAGCCACCAAACTACATGAATAATGTATGGAAAGTGTTTTATACAAGTACCACATTTCGAACCTATGCTCAAACGAGAGGCATTCCAAGTTTCTGATCAGTCAATTACAGAAAGCAAATAATGTTCTCTGAAAGTAAAACAATAAGTTCAGATGATTTTTAACTTAGTATCAATGATAATGATAAGAATGCACCCAGGGTAAAACAAACAAGGTGATCGATTCAGACTCAAATCGACCTGTAGTGTACATGATATAAGAAATGTATTGTGATTTATTTAATATTGTATATATTTGTGTTTTTCATTTTATTAACAAATTTATAGTATGTAACAGATTTGAAAATATTTATATATTTAGCAAAACATTATTTAACCGTGTAAATGTCAATTTTTTTTCAACTTTTGACCTTTATTCACAAGAAAGATCAAATTCTATCAAAGAATTTACACGAAATACTTTTAAATAGTTATAAATATCAAGAAATTACAAACATATATTTACAAGACAACCTCTTTGGTGTAGTGGATATCGTATTCACTTCGAATGAGGGCTACCCTAGGTTCGATATATAGATGGTTTATACTTATAAGGCTTCGTTCAATTGCTATATTCATGATCTATAACTGTAACGCTGGTTTCAAATATTACATTTATTGTAATATTTTTTTTATCTATAATTGTTACGCTGGTTTCAATAAATATATTTATTGTGATAAATTTTATCTATAACTGTAACGCTGGTTCCAATTATTATATTTATTGTAATATTTTTTATCTATTACCTTAACGCTTGTTTCAATTATTATATTTATTTTTATAAAAAAAAATTATCCATAACTTTAACGTTTGTTTCAATTATTGTATTTATTTTAATATATTTTGTATCAATAATGTAACGCTTGTTTCAATTACTATATTTATTTCAATATTTCTTTGATCTATAACCTTAACGTTTGTTTCAATTAATATATTTGTTTGTGCTATTTTTTTTATTATCTATAACTGTGATGTTGGTTTCAATTATTATATTCATTTTAATATTTTGTATCTATAGCTCTAACATTTGTTTCAATTATTATATTTTTTGTACTATTTTTTTTTATCAATAACTGTAACCTTCTTTCAATTATTAAATTTATTGTAATATTTTTAAGAAAACATGCATGACAGTTTCCACTAAGGGAGCAGGAACTCTTTACCTTTCTGGAGCACCATAGATCTCCCATATCTTTCAGTGGGTTCCTCTTCCTCCTTTTTTGTGTAGTGCTTTGTGGATCATTGCATGTCGTTTTGTTCTTTTTTTCAGCAATTTTTTTAAATAGTTATAAATATCAAGAAATAGCACACATATATTTACAAGACAACCTCTTTGGTGTAGTGGATATCACATTCACTTCGAATGAGTGCTACCATAGGTTCAATCACTGTCCGATCAAATCACTGACTAGAGATTTGGTTTTTCCTGCGATCTATCTATCGAACGGTTTACCTGCACACAGGTGTGAACGTTGATACTTCTCAGCAATTAAAAAAGATTTTAGCTACAGCTATGTTGTTCTACTGTTGCAATTTCAGTTGAGGTCTGATAAATAATAATCACAGCCCTTACTTGCTTCAGTTTTTGACTCTCAATATCCTTTTGTGCTACATTTTCATTCCCTAGCTATATATATATATATATATATATATATATATATATATATATATATATATATATATATATATATATATATATATATATATATATATATATATGTATATATATATATATTAGTTGGACCTTTGAGAAAATTGGTAGATGCATCTCTCTTCTTATGAGTAATTACAATTTGTGTCGTATTAGATCAAAGCACAGTAATATTTCAAAAAGGGGGGGGGGTACATATCAAAATTCACAGGTATGCAAAACTACATTAGTCAAGGTAGACAGAAATAAATATTTGACATTGGATAAGTGTAAATTAGGCACTGATGAATATAAAACCACACATCAGATCAGACAGGTGTAAAACTATTTAATAAATGTGGGCAGGGTAACCTCAGATGTGTCGCATACTATTGTTTTTGAATTAATCGCCATTAACTTCTCCCATAAGTCTCCCCACTTCTCTCTACAAAATATAACATAAACAATGGACGTATATACAAATAACTATGATAATTATACATCATTAGCAATGGGGCCTCATCGGTGGTTTAATGGTTAGCGTGTGGTAGATCATGGGTTCGAGTCTCTGTCGGGTCAAACCAAAGACTGTTGTTTCAGTGAGCTAGCACTATACACATTCAACTCAGCGTGTTGGTCTAGTACAAAGCGGTCCCATTATCATCTCATTGAAACTTACCGTGTTCTCGCCATGATATATCTGAAAAATTGCTGAATTGGCTTTAACCAACAATCACTCACTGACTCACTCATTCAATGAATCGCCATTAACTACTCCCATAAGTCTCCCCACTGCTCTATGTTGTCCTCCGCAGAGAAGTGACTTCTTCCTCTAACTTAAAAGTAGTGAGACTCCTGAAATGTTTATCTGACGCTATGTGGCAATGTAATGAAAAGTATTTCACAGCATCTTAGATTTGTTTCTTTTACTTTTTATACTGTTATAGTGACAGCCGGAACCTATGAGCCGTAATGAAAGCGGGAGGTTTGCCGCTTTAAAATCCGATTCAATCCACCATTTCTTTAGCAATGCCTGTACCAAGTCAGGGTCATTACGGTTTTCACAGTTTTCGGTTGTTGACTGATTTTCTATGTTTATATACTTATCAGTTTTGACTTTCCCTTTGTAGGATTGTTCGGAGTACAGTAATTGTGTTATTATGTCCCCCAAACAAAGTTTGGGAGACATATTGTGTTTGCTCCGTTTCTTATTATTATTACGTCACCCCGAACGCAGTCGGGTGACGTATTGCTATTCTACGTTTCTTTTTCACTATTATTATTATTATTCTTATTATTATTCTTCTACACATTTTTGTCCGCTCGATTTCTCGGAGATGCCTTGATCAAACTTTATGAAACCTTGTAGAAATAGCATATGCCATGTGAAGTTGTGCTGGTAAGGGTTGATTTTTTCGAAATGGCTGCCGTTGCCATGGAAACGACCAAAATGCTAAAATATTGAAAAACACAAATATGATCATAGCAGGTTACTCGCTGAACAGAAATTGATGCAACCTGACAGGAACAACATCCACAGCTAGTGAAACGAGATAAGCCAAAAAATCGGAATCGTTGGACAAACTTTGCCGCAGTTGCCATGGAAACAAAAAAGGGGGCATTTAAAATAATTTTGTATTCCTTTCATCAAACTTCATGAAACTTTGTAGGAATATCCACTGTAGTGTGTGGTAGCTGTTGGGGGGTTGAACAAATTCAAAATGGCGTCCGTTGCCATGGTAACCAAGGTGCAAATAATTTTAAATTCACTTCCAACTTCACAAAGTTTTGCAGTAATGTTTCCTGTCACATCCACATCTAGTCGAATGAGATAAGCCAAAAAAATCGCAAAAATTGGACAAGCTTTGCCGCAGTTGCCATGGAAATAAAAAAAGGGGGGATTTAAAAAAAAATTAGATTGTTCATCAAACTTCATGAAACATCGTAGGAATATTCACCGTAGTGTGTGGAAGCTTTTGGCGTGTTGATAAAATTCAAAATGACGTTACCATGGGAACCGAGGTACCAAAATAATGGGGTGGGGTGACGTCCGCTATTGCTTTGCAATGGCAATTCTAGTTATTATTCCTCTTCTTCTTTCTTTCTTTCTTTCTTTCTTCCGCCAAAATTTTGTCCGACACATTTCTCGGCGACTATTGAAAGGAAATCAAAGAAACTTCACAGGAATGTTAAGCACTATGAGTAGATGTCCAAACTACTTTTGGAATTTTCAGAATGGCCGCCGTTGCCATGGACACGGCCAAAATGCTAAAAAATTGAAAAACACAAAAATGATCATAGCAGGTTATTCGCCGAATAGAAATTGATGAAACTTGCAATGAACAACATCCACATCTAGTGGAATGAGATAAGCCAAAAAAATCGGAATCAATTGGACAAACTTTTCCGCAATTGTCATGGAAACAAAAAAGGAAGGATTTAAAAAAATTGGGATTCTTTTCATTAAACTTCATAAAACGCTGTAGCAATATCCACCGTAGTGTGTGGCAGCTTTTGGGGGTTGAACAAATTCAAAATGGCGGCCGTTGCCATGGTAACCAAGGTGCAAAAAATGTTAAATTCAAACGGTACAGAGGATCCTTTTGATACTTGACACAAAAATAGATCATCACTCAAAGTTGTGCTCTTTGTTTTTAAAATTTTCAAAATGGCCACCAATATAAAAATTAAAAAAATCGTTAAAAATTCAAAATGAACAGATTTCAATGGAAATGGATATTTACAGGGAGTAAGACATGCTGACCATATGGCAACCATTTTGGTTTGCTATGGTGGCCATTTTGAACCAAAAATGGTCGCCAAAATACAAAGATCCAGCGATTTGGGTGAAATTTGGTTTCCAACATGATAGAGTTAAAAACTGGGCTCTAATTATTTCTTGCTATGTTCTCACGCTATTCTTCATTCATACCACTAGTACTTGTATTGTTCGTTTGGGGGACATTTGTAGCGTTCTGCGTTACAGTAGCCAATATTTACCCTTATTTTAGACCCTTAGTACTGTTGTTTTATAACAATGAGTTGTATGAGGTTCAATACATGATTTCATGTAAAATCATTCCTTTTACAGCTATCACTTCGAAAGTTGTACGATCGCCACCATGACTTGGTTGACCGTTATGGCATATCTGTGTCACACATGACCAAGGATATGTTCCATTTGTTGTAAACACTTCCCTGTCTTTCATGACTTATCAGCGGGTTTGTTAACACGACGAGTGCCACTAGTGGATCAGGAGTTGCCTACCCTTCCGGAGGACCTCAGTTCACTCTCAGATTTAGTGTGGTTCGTGTTACTCGATCTTTAGTTTTATGTGTAAGTTTTGTAGATCGTTGTTTGTCCTTTTGTGTTTTGCATATTGTGTTGTCTGTCCTTCTTAGAATTACGGATTCTGATTACCCCTTCGGTATCTTAAAATTCTTCTTAATAAAGATCGATTTGTAAATACAATGAAACCTATCTAAACTAAACCTTGAAATAAAGTCCAACTATATGAAATCTCTGTTAATTTAAACTGATCACCTTGTCTATTTGAGCACCAACATGAGTTCAAAAGAAGTTCAGCTTAGCCAGGTTTCAGTAAACACTGTGCAAAAGACACTAACTGTATTACCTCCCTTGTTATCTATGGTAATAAATGATTATTTTGTATGTTATGCAAAATCAGTAACAATTTTGTTTAAGGTAAAAGATGTATCGTTTTGTTATATTTGAGAACAAGTTGACATAATATATATATATATATACGTCTGAAAATTAAACCAAACAGTGTTAGAATTAGATTTTAGAGCTGTCAAATGTTTGTTCTTCCCTCGACGGGATTTGAACCCACACCATTGTTACACTGCAGCACCATTCGCTTAGCCTTACGTCCAGCGCCCTAGACCACTCGACTACATCCACTCCCTATATCAACACGAGGTCAAGGGATGATTGGCGGGGTGATATTGAAAATGTCATATATTAATCATTTTATCATATACTTCAGATTGTTTTTACAAACCATTTTAGACGTTTATATATATATATATATTGCATATGCAAAACAGAAAAATGCATTATCTACAAATACAAATATGGTAATTGATATGTACATAGAAACTTGTTCATGTCATATAAATTATGTATTGTTAGTAATGTGTAAGGAGGGGCTTCATTTGTAATATAACTTGTACCCAATAAACTCAAAATATTTTCCTTGTAATGTGACAGTACGTCAAGTTGAATATTTTAACTTTCTTATAATAAATAAGGGTAATAACAAATTACCGAACTCCGAACAATCTTACAAAGGGAAAGTCAAAACTCATAAGTATATAAACAGACAAAATCAGTCAACAACCGGAAAACTGTGAAAATCGTAATGACCCTGACTTGGTACAGGCATTTCTAAAGAAATGGTGGTTTGAATCAGATTTTAAAGTGCCAAACCTCCCCCTTTCATTACGGCTCAAAGCTAAGTGGTTTAGAATAATAATTTTTAAACAAAAAGACCCTATATCAACACGAGGTCAAGGGATGATTGGCGGGGTGATATTGAAAATGTCATATATTAATCATTTTATCATATACTTCAGATTGTTTTTAATGTCATCTTCTTGACGACAATTGTTGCCCTCTCAACTCTATTCGCCAATAGTACACGCATCCTTACTGGTCATCTCCACTGATTATTGTTGACACGATTAGTAGGGATGTAAGCAATTTACGCTGGGTTTAATTTTTTTTTTCTCAAGAATTGTGATGAGCAGAATTGTCTTCCCGTGAAAAATTATTAGTAAAAAGTATTTTTCATGAACCATGATGAGAACCCTATCTCTCATTCATCTGTATGTGTCAGCTATACATTTTTGTTCGTTTTCAATTTTCTTTTGTTTTACTCTTATTTGAATTTATTTATATTTTATCTCGAAATAACTGATTGTCATCCAGCTTTTGTTCCATGTAGATGAATAGGAGATTGCTATATCCATTTCTGGGATAAATCTATCTAATTAAAATTAGATATCCTCACCTACATCCATCCCCTTTTTCTTCAAAAATACTAATTATCAAACGAGCGTACTTCTATTAATCTATCAAAACTTGGTAAAAGAGGAATAACTGGAATAGTATTTTTCTTGTGTCGTCGGGTCAATTCTCAGGTGAATAATAAAACCAAGACGTTGTAAGTTCGAGCATTTATTACAGTCGGAAATACTTCCAAATAAAAGACCCTGTAATAACAATATTAAATCAATAAATAACGGGTCAAGAAAAATAACTCTGATAGGTTATGTATGCTAGCAGTGGAATATTTAAAATAAATTCAATTACAATTGTGACAAGTTTTCTATTCCATTATTTTAACAAAATATTCATTCTATATAGCTGCTCATAGTTCTCATGGACATTTTCAAATATCAAACAAAGGTTTTATTACATGTAAAAAATATCTTCACATGAACCAAACAAAAAAATAGCAAAAATAAGCATAAGCCAAGCAAAAATAAGCATAAGCTAAACACTATGATAAGTAAAATAATAAGTAGCAAAATTAGCATTTATAAGCAAAACTATAAAAACAACTATCTTTACCTCACACTGGGGTGTAAAGGTCTTGGAAAAAAATACAGGATATACCACAAAGGATCACAATATCATGCTGGTGTTCATCAGTGTGTATTATATCATGGCAACCTGAATATATAATGAGGTTCATAACTATTGTGCTCAAAGCAATCACAATTACACAAAAACACAGATTACACATAACATTGTTAATAATGCATCTTTTAATATTCTAATGGTCAAGATATATAGGGTCTAATACCAAGAGAGGTGCAAGATAGTAAAAGCTTTGATCGAGGGTAAAATTTAAATCGTATCGGTCGAGGTTTGTCGAGTCTGATACGTATTAAATCTTACCCGAGGGTGTCACAGATTTTACTATCTTGCACCTTTCACAGTGGTTGACTCTTTTTCTCAACCCTTTCTACCGTGTCAATGTTTGTTTACTTTTTGTGTAGTTTGGCGCATTAATTTGCGAACCGTATCACACGACCAAAATGTCACGTAATAAAATAAAACAAGATTTTCATTTTACAACTTTAAAGAGGTTCAAAATAATAAAGTGATAGATTCTACAATAACAAAATCTTGCACCTTTTACGATGTTGGCCTTTTTTTCTCATCTCTTTCTATCGTGTCAATATTTGTTTACGTTCAGAAAATATAGAGTGCTCCCCCTTGTTAGGTAAATAACGTAAATTAAAAAAAATACCTCCCTTTGACCAACGTCAAATAACTTTTTTTAAATGCATTTATCGCTGTTTTAGTAGCATTTACAATATATTATATTTGAAATACAATTCAATTCAACAATGGAAAATAATTTTGCGGGAAGAACGGCACGTAGCTTGTCTTACCCTGTAGCCAGGGTAAGACAGAACATTTTGTTTCACCTAAGTCAACGGACTACTTTATCCAAGGGGTGAGAAAGAATTATGATCATATTAAATTCATATTTAATAGTTTTAAATATTATCTCATTTATCCTTTAACATTTCAATAGCATTTAATATGTTTTATAAATCAGTCAATCAATCAATCTATCAACTCGATCTCACTGAGAACATTACTTTATAAACAATTAGTAAGTTTTGTAAGTATATATATACCTTAAATTAATATTAGTGGTGACAACTAGAAATATTATATCAGTTCAAGCTGGTTTCAAATACTCATCAAAACGAATATCTACAGTAGTTGACAATATGTCTGCCATCCAAGATTATGTAAAATTATAGAGTGCCTCAAAAGAACAATATAATTTCTCACCAAAAGTGCATGTGACTCAAATAGCCTATGATATGAAATACATGGTCAAACTGATCTTAGCCTATCAAAATTATAAAATAAGAATACATATCGGGGTCAATTTCCTGAACTCAGGTCATAGCCCTAATCAGAATGTAAAACATAACATCAGCTTAATTAACCTGAATGTATGTTAATGACCCATCTCTTATCAGCTGTCTTTCAAGGGGTAGTCAGTGCCGGATTTACCATTGTGCTTATGTGTGCATAAGCAAAGGGCCTTGTTGGCCTGAGGGGCCTCCTCTTCCTGCCAACAAAATTGTTACGATGGATTTTTGCTTATGTGGTGCAATTTTAAATTTGAAGGCGTTCTGTGTCGGAGCGATTCAAGACATAATGATAGAGTTGATAGCCTATTGGAGTTGCCACAAAGCAGGCAGTCATGACAGTGGCTCAGTGGCATAGAAACCAAATTAAGGTTGAGAAACCTTGCGTTAACTGATGCTTAGATTTAATAACATGATATTGACTGTAATGACTGTCCTGTGTGTTCTCGTTTTATCATGTTTTACTGTTTCATTATGTGTCCTGTGTAAGACAGCGTTATGCAGGTTGGGGCTTTGGGGTAATATATAATAGTTTCTAGTATGTTAAAGGCGCAGTGCGAGTACATGTCTGACCTAATTGCGTAATATTTTAACAATTCCTAATTTACTGGAGCATTTATGTCTGACTGCATGTTTAGGCCTATCGGGCACAAGTAAGGGGCCTCATAACTTATCTAGCACAGGGCCTCCTATGTCCTAATTCTGGCACTGCACATGAATGTCGGTGTGAGATTCTGCACTTAGGTCCACAGTAGTGTGTCAAATATCAACTTTGCATTGTGGAAGGGGGAGGGGGGTCCAGAAATATTTCCTGTATGCCCTGAAGTCGATTCAATGTGTTGAATGTGGAATTACAGAAATAAATTTATTATTGGTAGCTGGAAATCTTTTAAAGTACATTTTGCTCTTATTATTTTTTTTTGGTTTTGAGACATATCGCCCTATTGGTCGCTAGCTTAGTGGTAGCTAGAAATTGGTTGCTAGCTTGAGGCTGGTCTTTTGAGGAACTACAAGTTCATTTTCATGCTCAACGTGGTCATGAAATTCGTAATAATTTCTTCATTTGTGGTAACGCATAACATATGGCCAGGTGAAAGGGACTGATCGTGGTACCGTATAGCACATTGCCAGGTGAAATACACTGTTTGTGGTACCGCATGACACATTGCTAGGTTGCACTGGTCGTGATACCGCATGACACATTGCCACGTGAAAGGCATTGGTCGTGGTACCGCATAGCACATTGCCAGGTGAAACACACTGGGTGTTGTACCGTATAGCATATTGCTAGGTTGCACTGGTCGTTTTCCCATATGACACATTGCCATGTGAAATACACTGGTCGTGGTACCACATGACATAATGCCAGGTGAAAGGCCCTGGTCGTGGTACCGTATGACACATTGCCAGGTGAAAGGCACTGGTCGTGGTACCATATGCCACATTGCCAGGGGCGAGGCACTGGTTCGTGGTACCATATGCCACATTGCCAGGTGCGAAGCACTGGTCGTGGTACTGTATGACAGCGCTTAACACATGACCACGTAGGAAACGAAAACAAATCTCCACAAATTCAGAACCTATTAAAGTATTCGACAACATGTATGCTTTTGTGTCGATCGGAAATGCAAGATTACATACTTCTATGTGACTAATAACCCTTTTAGGTTTAAAGTGACATTGTTTTCTTTGCGTGGTCTTTAACACTTTAACAACTAATTTGTTTCATTTTGTGTCGATCGACAATAAAGATGGCCACCATATCGAGTGGATATGTTAATTTACTTCCTCCTTGGTATTTCAAAATTACCTTAAGCTATATCATGCATGTACTTGTCCTTTAGCAAGGTGACGTTTTCGTGTGCCGATTTGAAATTGTCAGAAATCAAGGATCAATTAAGTTAAAACAAGTTATAACATGGCGATGTATTCAATAACAGAAATATATTTCAATTAAGAAAAAATGCTCAATGTTATGTTCAATTAGACAAATTTGGTGGGAAAGGTCGAATCCCTGTGTTTATACTTGTCGACCAACTGAACGGAATCTTCCTTTAAACTGTCGGATTGGATTTGTTAAATGCGTTAATCATGCAACATCGAGACAACTAGTTTGTACTTTATTTACATCGTTATAAAGAAACCGGTCTTACAAGATGGTGTTTCTTCCTTTTGTGCATGTTTTTATATCTTATAAATCCTTGTCTCGGATAATAATTATACTATAAACTATTGTTATCTGATTGAATATTTAGGGTTTAATAAAAACTATATTATTACCCCAAAAATGTCTAATAACTTTGTTTTGTGATTATAATTTTTTTAATCTTTTGGAAATCACCATTTAAATCTAGTATTGCAACTTTTGTCTGACAGTTCATGAACCCTAGATTAGACATATTTCTCAATGTAACTCTCATGTTGTGAATTAAATTTGGCATAATTCAACGTTAAAAACTTGTATGTTCGATATCAATAAAATGAAGTTGCAGTACATTGACTTACATGTTCAGCAATTACAGGTCCGATTACTTAAACTTCTTTTTTTTGGGGGTTGCTCTTTTCGTTTTATGTTTTTTTTTTCAATCTAAGTTATGGCCCTTCATTATGATCAATGTTAGTTACAATAAATGGCTCCATATACACTTGAATCTTCTCAAACTACAACTGATCATTTGAACAAACACTTTCCAACCATATCCATAGTCAGCCAACGACACATCTTACGAGACTTATACCGCTGGTATAATAATTTTTGATTCATATTATGTGAACAAATCTTCTCAGACACAATTACCAGAGGCGTAGTGGTGGATCGGAAAGTGGGTGCAAACTTCATGAGGTGACGGGAAAGTGGAGGGGTAAGCTTTAAAACTTTCAAAACTGAAAAGCAAAAAAAAAAAGGTCTTTCGCCTTCAAACACCATTAATTACCTCTTGATTTCGTGAAAATATTTGAATGCTACAAATTAAACTTTTTCTAATTCTTTGCACCCAAATGTGGGAGGGCAGAACCACTTTTTGAAAGGGGGTATGTGTCCCCCTTTTTTTGCCCCTTGCTCCTGCTTGGGTTGATATTTAAGCGACATTTGGCAAAAATAACCATTACAGATATACAAATGTGGTAGATATACATTTGTAGTTTATTATTATTATACATGTAATATTATATGTGGATGAGAGAGGTGAATCATGTAAAACGATTTATGGAAACTTTGCAGAAAATCTCGAAAATTATATTCAAGATTTTTTTCAAACTTGAAAACAAAATAACAAACAAGTAAAGGGGTTTTCCTTTTTTAATACAAATGTGAAACCTAAATAAGTAATTTGGTCGTTATCTGATGTATGCAACCTTTGAAAGTATAAAAGTAAAAATGGTGATAATAATAATAAAATAAAGTGTAAATAGGAATAATGGATGAGGAAATATTAGGTGAGGGGTGGAAACACCTATCCAAAAGCAAGATCTTGCCCAAACGGATGACAATATACATACATTAAGATGAGTTGCCTTGGGACTGTGGTCTGTGTGCTCACCCATATGAATTATCATCCTTCCCCCTTTTCACTTCAGTTTGAATTTATGTCCTATTATAAAAATTTTCCTATGAATGATTTTTATACTTTATATTTAGTTTTGTCTACCTCCGGCATATATACCTTACTATGAAAACATTAATATCTAATAAATACCTCTGCTGGTAGACTATTAGTCCCGGATGGTATCATCCACCCAGTAGTCAGTGTTTCAGCACTAACATTGTTTATTAGATATATTTATTACTGAAATTTACATTTCCTAAATAATGTAATTACTAAGAAAACTAAGGTTCTCCTTCCTTAGGCCCTTTGGTTTTGGCAAGCAGAATCCGTATATCAAAGAAGAACTGACAACACAATGGCCAAGCGAAAAGTACAAAAGGACAAACAACGGTCTACAAAACATACATATAAAACCAAAGATCGAGTAAGACGAACCCCACTAAAAACCGAGGGGATTCAGGTGTTCCGGAAGGGTAAGCAGTCCCTGCTCCACTAGTGGCACCCGTCGTGTCTAGTCAAAAACCCGGTAATATGTCGTGAATGAGGAAAGGACCGGGAAGTGATTACGACAAGTGAAACATATTCGTGGTCATTTGTGACACAGATATTCCATAACGGTCAACCAAGTCATGGTGTTGACCGTAAAATTTTCGAAGTGATGACTTCAACTTTACCAAAAGGAATCATTGGTTCAGTAGTTTCCATGTTAGCAGCAAACCTCTATCAAGGAAATCCTGATAGGAACAGCAAGCTGCGGAATATCGTATCATCTTAGAGATATATACTCCATATGCAGGTGCTGTTGAAAAGTTGCCATTAATCGACTAGCAAAATTGACACCAGCAACAATTGCGAGATTTTGTGACTAGTACAATGCGACCTACCCCAAAACGCAACTTTTCAACAGGAAATCCATCACTGGAGTACGTTCTGTCAAGATCTTAAGGACAAACTATCCTCCCTATTCGATGCTTTTATTATAATGGCCGATCCGGATTATTACCCAAGCATTCGCGAAACCTTCCATATTCTACTAACCATGCCAATGGGATTCGTAAAAAAACATATGAACACTCTTATTTTCTGCTTTGAGGCGTCTAAAGCAATGGAACAGAACAACAATGGTCGAGGACACACTAAGCAGACTAGCATTATTGTACATTCACAGACATGGTCAAAGTACTAGAAAAAAGTGGGGCTCTGCACTTGTAAATTACTTAGCTGACATTTATGGTATTATGTACAAACATAAACATTTCAAATATGGTTTTAAAGTTTGATGAGTGTATGTGTCTTTGCTGGTTAGTGTGACATTTGAAGTTTAATATTTTTATGTATGTAAAGACAAAGCAAGAAAAGGTTTTGTTTTAAAGTAATTTTCTTTTTTTCCATTAACAAGTTTTGAGATAATGAATGCTCGTCTATTCATTCTGCTGTCCATTAATGAAAACTCACCTTAATATTAAGTCCGTATACACCGGAATTGAGTATGATAAGAAGTTGTCCAGACTGCTTGGAATTTAAAAACAAGTGTTATTCCACTGTAAACCAGTCAGTCAGCAAAAAACAACGATATTTGATTTAATTTTATGGGAAGAGCAAAGACTAAACCGTTTTTGAAGCGAAGAAAGGTGCGAAATTCTACTTTCACTTTGGGCAGCAAAAAAAGTGCCCTCCCTTCTTCTTTTAACATATACCTGGTGATGTGAAAATATAACTGCGAGCCCCTGTGTTTTCCACCACCAATAAAGCCAGGCTTCAATTTTCTGATTGGAAATACTCTCACCATAAATAAGGGTAATAACAAAATTACCGAACTCCGAACGATCTTGCAAAGGAAAAGTCAAAACTCATAATTATATAAACAGACAAAATCAGTCAACAACCGGAAAACTGTGAAAACCGTAATGACCCTGACTTGGTACAAGCATTTCTAAAGAAATGGTGGGTTGAATCAGATTTTAAAGCGCCAAACTTCCCGCTCTCATTACGGTTCAAAGGTTGCGGCTGTCACTATAACAGTATTTAAATACAGGAACAAAATAGGTAAAATAGTTGTCAAAGCAGTACCATATTCGGTGACGTAAATGTCACAAATATCTTTACGTCACACATTGATAAAAAAATATTTTTGACATTTTTCTTGACTTCTTTATCTAAATGAAGCAATTATTACGAATTGCATGACCACTTTGAGCATGAAAATGAACTTGTAGTTCATCAATTTACCAGGCTTTTAAGTTTTGAAAGTTTTAAAGCTTACCCCTCCACTTTCCCGTCACATCATGAAGTTTGCACCAACTTTCCGATTCGCCACTACGCCTCTGGCAATTGTGTCCGAGAATATTTGTTCACATAATATGTATCAGAAACTATTATACCCGCGGAATAGGTCTCGTATGATGTATTGTTGGCTGACTATGTATATGGTTGGAAAGTGTTTGTTCAAATGGTCAATTGTAGTTTGAGAAGATTCAAGTGTATATGGAGCCATTTAATGTAACTAATATTGACCATAATGAAGGACCATGTCTTAGATTGAAAAAAAAAACAAAAAAATAAAACCGAAAAGAGCACCCCCCTCCCAAAAAAAGAAGTAGTGGAAATCGAACCTGTAATTGCTGAACATGTAAGTCAATGTACTGCAACTTCATTTTGTTAATATCGTACAAAAAAGCTTTTAACGTAGAATTATGCCAAATGTAATTCACAACATGAGAGTTACATTGAGAAATATGTCTAATCTAGGGTTCATGAACTGTCAGACAAAAGTTGCAATACTAGATTTAAATGGTGATTTCCAAAAGATTAAAAAAATTATAATCACAAAACAAAGTTATTAGACATTTTTGGGGTAATAATATAGTTTTTATTAAACCCTAAATATTCAATCAGATAACAATAGTTTATAGTATAGTTATTATCAGAGACAAGGATTTACAAGAAATAAATCTTGTAAGACCGGTTTCTTTATAACGATGTAAATAAAGTACAAAATAATTGTCTCGATGTTGCATGATTGTTATGAGGTAGGTATCTCCTTTGAATAGACTCCGAGGTCAGGAACCTTGTAACTAAAATACGGCTAAATAATTTTTCTCTTGAAGACTAAGCACGCAATATGGCAGCTGAAAGGAAGATTTCGTTCAGTTGGTCGACAAGTTGAAACAAAGGGATTCGACCTTTCTCACACAATGTGTCTAATTGAACAAAACACTTTGTATTTTTTCTTAATTGAAATATATTTCTGTTATTGAATACATCGCCATGTTATAACTTGTTTTTATTATTATTTTGTACTATTACAAGGCATTTATATAGCGCTTATTTAATTACACAATTACCCTAAGCGTAAAACTGACAAATTATATGAAGAGTACATACAATACAATTATATATGAACTTAACTATTAAAGTAATAAGAAAAGCAAAAAGTATTTACATTAACGAGCAAAACCCATATGATATATACAAATAAAAAGTAAGGAAATATCATAGTGATAGTGATAAAAGTTAACTATTTACGAATTCCTATTAAAAGACAGATTTTGATCACAGTGAAATAAACAGGTTAAGACAATATTACTAAGAATCATTAAAAAAAGTGTTTTAGCTAATAAAAGGTCAGAACCAAAAAGTAATATTAACTAAAAGATGAAATAAAATTGGACAGTAATAAAAATCAATAAAAATGACAGAGATTTGGCAAATATATGATAAAAATAGCTAAAAGGAAATAATTTACTAAGTAAAAAGCATCTACATGAAAAACAAAAAATAGTAAATCACAAAAATAGTACACAAATACAACATAAATAAAACTGAAATATGACAATCACATCACAAATTACTAAGAAATACCAATGTCATCACAGAACCATTAAACATCACAGTATGCTTGCCTAAAAATATCAGTTTTTAAACCTTTTTTAAAAAGAGGAAGAGATTGTTCTTTCGCAGATAAATTGAAAGATCATTCCACAATGTAGCCCCAGCTCGGTCGAATCGTTTTTCGCGGTATGTTTTAGTGCGAACATCTCTCGGTTGTTGTAAGAGACCATCATTCTCTGACCTTAGTGATCTACCTGGTGTGTATGGTACGATAAGTTCTTCCAAGTACGTGGGTGCTTTGCCGTGTAATGATTTAAAAACGTAGAGTAAAAGTTTAAAATGCGATCTGTGTTTAACGGGAAGCCAATGCAGCTGCATAAGAGATGGTGTGTGTGATCGAGTCAAACTTCTTACTTACGGGTAATCATTCTAGCTGCCGTGTTTTGAACGCGTTGAAGTCTTGCTATGACTGAAGAATTCACGTTGTATAGCAAGGCGTTCCCATAGTCTAAGGGACCGATCATTTAACTTGAAAGGGGGGGGGGGAGTTATGGTTTTTTGTTTCGTTCAGAAATTTGTTTTCGGTGAACACGAGAGTTAGAATATTTTTTTCCAGAATTTAACATTAGATTATATGACAAAAACTCTGAATCAGATTTTTTTTTTTTCCTCCACCAAAATCAGAATATTTTTTTCAGCAACATTGGGAATCAGAATATTTTTTTAGAAAAAAAACCATAACCTTCAAGTTAAGTGGTCGTTCCCTAACCTGGAGGTGACAAGAGAGCAAACTAGTGTTTTGTAAGCGTTTTCTGTGATGTACGATATAATATGTCCTATTTTTCGTATTTGATGGTAACACGATTTTGCAATGGCGCTGAATTGTTGTGCCATGCTTAGTGTCTTATCAAAAAAAACTCCCAGATTTTTAGCACAGTTTGGATCACTTAAAATAGCGCCAACGAAGGGGAGCTTGAAATCTGACATTTGTTTAACTCGATTTTTAGGAGCAAAGACGATGAGTTCTGTTTTGTCTTGATTGAGCTTAAGCAGGTTGGAAGACATCCAAGCACTAATATCTGATAAGCAGGCTTACAGACGTTCAGATAGATCATCACAGTCACCTTCTGGTTTAATAACTTGATACGCCTGTGTGTCGTCGGCATAATAGTGATAAAGCATGTTATGTCGCTTGCATATTTCCTCAACTGGTTTAGAATACATGCAGTATATTTTAGGTCCTAACACAGACCCTTGAGGTACACCGCATTGAAGTTTTAGATCGTCTGATTGAACGGTACCGATTGCGACTCGCTGAGATCTATCTTTCAAGTATGACTCGATCCACGATAACGCACTATCTGAGATACCGAATGAGTAGTTGAGACATTCTAACAATATGGTGTGGTTGACAAAGTCGAATGCAGCCGAAAGATCGAGCATCAGAAGAACGACACAACAGTTTTTGTCCAATTCAGAAACAATATCGTGATGTACACGCAGAAGAGCGGTTTCTGTGGAATCTCGGGCTCGGTATGCAGACTGCAGATTGCAGAGTGTCGTGCAGACTGTTGGAGTCTGTGTGGTGTTTAGGTTTTAACTTAATTGGTCCTTGACATGTGACCTTTTCAAATCGGCATACGAAAACGTCACCTTGGTAAAGAACAAGTACAAGTTCCTCACCTACAGACAACGAGCGATGGTCTTCAGTAATAAAAAAAAACTCAAAGGAAACAAGGACAAAATATTCATATGTGAAAACCTCATCAAACACAGATATGACATGTTAAAACGTCTGAATACCCATCGAATAAACAACAAAGTTCACTCCTACTGGACTCATGATGGTTCCATCATTGTGAAGAAGAGCGAACATTCGGTTACTAAAGTTGTTAGGAACCTAGAAGATGTTGACAGACTTGCTCTTGGTTCTCTAAATTAAATTGAAATGATGATTGCTGTTTTATATTTGAACTCACAATGTGAACACTATGCTTTACTTGTAATTTGTCATAAGTACCAATTTGCTTATTTACTTTGTTACCCATTTTGTCCCTTCTTTACATACATTACTCGACAACGTGCATTTGTTTATACATATATACCGCATGTTTACAAACAATATTCACGCAATCATGGCAATAGTGTATCGTTATTTAAATACATTATATTTTGTATTGGTCATTTAAATTCATCTCGGCCTTCATGCTTCACTGCGCAAATAAATTGCTCTACCTACAATTTTTTGTATAAAAATATATAGTAATTCTCCTATATATACTTTAGATTTGCCACAAACATCATACATAGTGTGACATGAAATAAAACTGAAATATAAATAACTCGACCACGTGCATTTGTATACAAATATACCGCAGGTTTACAAACATTACACACTCATTATCGTGTTGTTATCCAAATATAGCAATTTAAATACACTATATATATAATAGTTTGTATTGATCATTTAAATCCATCTCATCTATCATGCTCTACTGAGTAACCTAAGAGTTGTTTGCTTATATGAACGCGTTTACATATAAATTTGCCAAAAGAAAAAAAAAGAAAAGAAAAAGAAAAAAAAGAGGCATGAAAAGCAACTGATTTTACACGTATTGCAATATTAATAATGTAAATTTCAACATGTTCTAGATCTGTTGACCACACATTATAAAATGAACCCTGACTTGCCTACTATTTATTAAAAAAAAAAAAGAAAAAGAAGAAAGACATTTATCTACTGAATATTTTTTTTTTATTTTTTTTTTTTATTTTTTTTTTTATTTTAGTGATATAAGTCGAATAGCTGTTAGCACATACCCGAGGTCAATGATGCTACAGCTATCCGTCCTATAGCTACATGCATATAGATTTACTTATTTAGTAGATACTATTCATTTGGTTACAAGTAAATAACGCAACCACGTGTATGTATATATAAGCACAGTCACGTTTACCGTATGTTTATAAACAATCAAGCAATTGAACATTCAATGTCGTATTGGTCATTTAAATCCACCTCACCCAGCACGCTTAACCACATAGCTATTTTTTCTACTTAAAAGAGTATTGTTTTATTCTGAATATATGAACACTTAAATACGCATACATAATAATACCCCCGCTTCTAAAAAAGAGGCATGAAAAACAACGGATAAATCCCAATATACTATGTCAATTACGCATTATAAATGAACCAGGATTTGGCTAAACCTACATGTATTATTTGTTGCTGTTTTCTCTGGGAAAAAAACCCCAAAAGAAAACCAACATTAAATGCAATGTTATCAAAAGTACAATTTACATTCAAGGTGAACTCGATTGATTCACTTCAAGGCATTGAAATTGAAATTCATGGTTGACCGACCGTAACAATGTAATCATGTAATCAAACGGGACGGTTAACAGTAAACCCGAATTGTTTTCAAATAGAATATACAAATCGTCCTATTATACAATATGTTTGTGTGTGTATGTGTATTTGTATGAATCTATACGTATATGTATAATGTATGGATATTATTTTTGCATATATATATTATTTTTTTCTTTGGCATGTATATATATATTTATATATAATATGTAATTCTCTTCTTTTAAATGACGGTGATCTAGTGAAGTTAGATCAAACAATATTAATAATTTTAATTACTTAGCAATTTCCCTATTTTTGCTTACTTAAAATTCCATCCATACAAGATCGATGGAAAAAGTTTCCTTTGCATCTTGTATATACATGTATTTTCTTTCCCTTATGTTTTTCACTCGATACCTACAGTGCGACCATTTGAAGTTTATTTTCATGTTTTTCTTGTATTATGACTGTTGTCTACATGTACTAACAAAGCAACCCAATTGTTCTTATGTAATGTTGTTTATTTTTGATAATGGGTAATGGTATTGTAGCACATAGAATTATAATTGGGTTGTTTTATCATAAAATAGGTATGGCTTGTTGTTGAAAAGTTAAACTGATTGTATCTTTCAATTTATATGACATTTTACATTGGTTAATATTATATGTACATGCCTTATGTAGGACTGCGTTGATCAGGTTCAGATCTACATACTCTGTTATCTCATTTAACTTGCTTCTCATCAGCTTATTGTTATTATCTGGAGATGTTGAAATAAACCCTGGCCCAGGAGGCACATCCACTATTGCGAATGAAAATATATTGTCCATCTTCCATTGCAACATTAGAAGTCTCAGAAATAAACTTAATTATATAGCTGATATTATCGAAGAGTTCGATATTGTATTTTTTTCTGAGACCCATCTAGATAATCAAGTATTAGACAGCGATATTATTATCGAGGGTTTTGAAACACCAAGTAGGAAAAATATGGATTCAAGAGGAGGTGGAATTATTACGTATCATAAAAGTTGTGTAAACTTGACTAGGAGGTTGGATTTAGAACATGAACATGTTGAAAGTATGTGGGACGAGCTTAAGACAAAATTACATAATATTTTAATAAAAATTAAATTACAGATCTGAGAGACAATCTCATATTTATTACTGGCAATATTTTGAGCATATGCTTAAGCAGGCTCATGGTGAGAATAATAATATTATCTGTTTGGGAGATATGAACAAAAATGTTCTTGGTAATCTTCCTCATAACGTTAATGACATTCTTGTCATCAACGGATTAGTTTTTATAATAAATAAACCTACACATTTCGACGCACGATCAGGTAACACGTCTCTATTGGACCCAATTTTAATTACCGATTCAATACCGGTTATTGATTGTGATACAATACCTATTGACAGGGAAATAAGTGACCATGACGGCACTTATGTCAGTATAGACTGTGGCTATTGTAACAGGAAAACCTTTCAGCGTACCATCTGGGATTATAAGAGGGGGGACTATTTACTTATGAAAAAGAAAATAACTGAAACAGACTGGGAAAACGTGATTGATGCAGAAATTGATATTAACTCGGCATGTTCAAACTTTACTAAATCATTTCTTAATATAGCAAAAACTTGCATTCCTACAAGGGAGGTAACTATTCGTAGTGATGATAAAGTTTGGTTCGATTCTGATTTACGGCGTGAATCGCGTAAACGCGACAGACTACGGCAAATATTTTTAGGACGAAAACAGAAACAGCCGAAAAAAAAATTAAAACACAAAGAAACAAATTTAATAACTTAAAGAAACAGGCGAAACAACGGTTTTACGATAATATTAACGAACATCTTGATGATCTCAAAACAGTAAATAGCAAAATGTATTGGAAAACAATTCACATGTTACTTAAAAATGACCGCTCTACGAATGAGTTACCTCCACTCCATGATCCATTCAATAGTTTTAATTTGGCATATGATGCCACTCAGAAATCCAATGTTTTGAAGAAATATTTTTGCTCGATTACCAAGTTGAACGACGATGATGCTGTCTTGCCAGATTTTCATGACAGATGTGAAAATATTCTATCCCAAGTTATCGTTACTGAACAAGAAGTAATCGATATGTTATGTACTCTTAATGCTAATAAAGCTGTTGGTCCCGATATAATTAGTAATAGGATGTTGGTGTATGTAAAGGAGGAGATATCGAAACCATTGTGTAGTTTATTTAATAAATCCTTACGTGAAAAAGTATTTCCATCGGACTGGAAAATCGCCCATGTAATCCCTTTGTTTAAAAATGGGGACAAATCTTTACCGTCTAACTATAGACCTATTTCTTTACTTTCTTGTGTAAGTAAGGTGCTGGAAAAAATGATTTTCAAGCATGTGTTTAATCACCTACTTGAAAATAAACTATTATACAAGTTCCAGTCGGGATTTATACCAGGTCACTCTACAAGTCATCAACTAATAGAGTTGTATCATACAATATTACTTGCATTAGAGGCAAAACAAGTCACCAGCGTTACATTTGCTGATATAAGCACAGCATTTGATACAGTTTGGGTAAAAGCACTTTTATATAAACTTGGCAAATATGGTATTAAAGGTGATCTGCTTTGTTGATTAAAAAGTTATCTTTCTAACCGTACTCAAAGGGTTATAATAAAAGATGCTTTATCCGGGATTGGTCATTTGCATGCGGGTGTGCCTCAGGGGTCAGTATTGGGGCCTTTAATGTTCTTGATCTTCATAAACGATATTACTGATGAGATAGTAGGTCTAGGTCGTCTTTTTGCTGATGACACGTCTATTGGACATATAGCACAAGATGAAAGCACACTAAGAAAGATGATTAATACAGATCTGAATCACCTGAACAAATGGTCAAACAGGTGGTTATTAAAGTTTAATCCCACCAAAACTGAAATTATTATTTTTAATGTCAATGGGGTTGAATGTAATTTAACATTTAATTTTGACCAAACAACTATTGATCCAGTACATACACACAAACATTTAGGGATTGTATTCAGCAGCGACTGTAAGTGGACTAAGCACATAGACAAATTAATTGAATCAGCTTCGAAACAACTTAATGTACTCAGAAAATTAAAATACGTCTTAACAGAAATTACTTAGAAACAATTTATTTAACATTTATTAGACCTGTTTTGGAATATGCATCTGACGTGTGGGATAATTGTGGACAAACAAATTCGGACAGATTAGAAAAAGTACAACTTGAAGCTGCGCGTATTGTTACGGGATTACCATCGTTTGCCAGTATACATTCTATTTATATCGAGACGGGTTGGGAAAAGTTGAAAACTAGAAGGGAGGTAAGAAAATTGGTGCTATTTTATAAAATCGTCAACGATCAAGTACCTGATTATTTAACAGAATTGGTACCACCTACAGTCGCTGACACTAATAATTATAATTTAAGGAACACACTTAATATTTCACAACCATCATACCGATTATCTACATATCAACAGTCTTATTTTCCAAGTACTATTAAATTATGGACACTTTAGATCTGAACCTTCGTCAACTGCCGACACTCCAGTCTTTTAAATCCAAATTGCAACAAAAATATTTTCAACCGAAAACTGTACCTTCTTATTTTTCTTTTGGAGACCGATATCTTAGTGTATTGCATGCTAGGCTTAGAAATAAATGTAGTTCTCTGAACAGCGATTTATTCAAATCGAAGTTGGTGCCTAGTGCTTCCTGTTCATGTGGATATAAAAACGAATGTTCCGAGCATTTTCTATTATATTGTAATAAATTCAATTTACTTAGAAATAACATGATCATTGAATTGAATATGCTTGATATGGGGGGTCTACCGGTAAATATCGATATTTTGTTATTTGGAAATGATGACCTGTCAGTAGAAATAAGCACGTTTATATTTTCATGTGTACATAAAAGATACACGGCGTTTCTCTTGAACTAACAAGTCAACATGTATAACGTTATTGACAATTGTCAACATTTTGTACTTCTACATGTATGTATATTCTTTTCTTGTTCGCGGTTGGGGTATTGATTGATTGACGTGTCAAAGGTCGATGAAATATACATGTGTTATTCAGTTCAAATTGTACTTACCTATGCAAGATCTCCACGAATTAATTAAATCCCAACATATAAACTATGTCTAATCGTAATACGATCCAAGTATGCAACACACATACACCACGTGTTTAAGAATGGTCTTTGAGGTGTGCTCGACTTGCCATATATTATACCTTAGCAAACAGTATGTTTCATCGACCTTTGAAATTTGCATTTTTCGTTCTATTGTATTTTTTATTTTTTTTTATTCGTCTTCATATTCTGAACAAATATGTTATTATTATGTAATTAATGCTGTTCTGATTATATGTAAATTGATGTAACTAGCGGAGAAGACATTTCTAAGTTGTAAAACTTGTGTCTGATCCATTTGTTGTTATTATGAACAATAAAATAAGTTTAAATCAACAAGTACATGTATGATATAGCTTAAGGTCAAATTCAAAAAGGTAAAACATGCTACACCGAGGAACAAGTGATCAGTATGCTGGAGTTCCTCATCGATAACATATTTGTCTCCTTTGGAGGAACACTGTTTCAGCAGGTCGTCGGCATACCAATGGGTACGAATTGTGCCCTTCTTCTAGCCGATTTATTGTTATACTCATATGAGTCGGAATTTCTTCAAAAGCTTGTAAAAGATAAGAAGATTCATGATGCTAGAGCCTTTAATTTCACATACAGGTATATTGATGACGTTTTATCTATCAATAATTCTAGATTTACAGAATTTCTTCCATTGATATATCCTCCAGAGCTGGAAGTTAAAGAGACCACCGATACAGCTTCATCCGCATCATTTTTGAACTTATACCTCGAATTTGACGACAGTGGTCAACTCAGTACTAAAATTTATGATAAGCGGGACGACTTCAATTTTAAAATCATAAATTTTCCAAACATGTGCAGCAATATACCAGCTTCTCCTGCATATGGTGTTTACATCTCGCAATTGATTCGCTATGCAAGGGTCAGTAGCAATTTTTCTGATTTCCTGAAACGTCATCTTCATCTGAGAAACAGGCTACTGGACCAGCGCTATTAAAAGATTCGCCTTATTCGATCTCTTAAAAAGTTTATATTCCGATACCAATATCTTGTCGAAATATATTCCGTCTCTGCAGAAAAAATTATAAGCGATGCATTTTCATATAGTGAACATGAATAAAGATAAGAAGTCAAAAATGTCGAGGATATTTTTTTTTGTCAATGTGTGACGTAAACATATTTTTGACATTTACATTCACCGAATATGGTACTGCATTGACAACTATTTTACCTATTTTATCCCTGTATTTAAATACTGTTACAGTGACGGCCGGAACCTTTGAACCGTAATGAGAGCGGGAGGTTTGGCGCCTTAAAATCTGATTCAACCCACCATTTCTTTAGAAATGCCTGTTCCAAGTCAGGGTCATTACGGTTTTCACAGTTTTCCGGTTGTTGACTGATTTTGTCTGTTTATATAATTATGAGTTTTGACTTTCCCTTTGTAAGATTGTTCGGAGTTCGGTAATTTTGTTATTACCCTTATTTGAAATACCAAGGAGGAAGTAAATTAGCATATCCCCTCGATATGGTGGCCATCTTTATTGTCGATCTACACAAAATTGAACCAATTCGTTGTAAAAGACCACACAAAGAAAAACAATGTCACGTTTAACCTAAACGGGTTATTAGTCACATAGAAGTAAGTAATCTTGCATTTCCGATTGACACAAAAGCATACATGTTGTCGAATACTTTTATAGTTTCTGAATTTGTGGAGATTTTGTATTCGCTTCCAACGTGGCCATGTGTTAAAATGTGTCATACGGTACCACCTGACAATGTGTCATAGCGTACCACGGCCAGTGCCTTTCATCTGGAAATGTGTCATACGGTACCACGACCAGTGCCTTTCACTCGGCATTATGTAATATGGTAACACGAACAGTGCATTTCACATGGCAATGTGTCATACGGTACCACAACCAGTGTATTTCACCTGGCAATGTGGTATGCGGTACCACGACCAGTGGAACTTAGCAATGTGTCATGCGGTACCACAACCAGTGTATTTCACCTGGCAATGTGTTATACATTACCACAACCAGTCCCTTTCACCTAGCAATATGTCATACGGTATCACGACCAGTGTATTTCACCTGACAATGTGTCATACGGTACCACAAGCAGTGTATTTCACCTGACAATGTGCTATGCGGTACCACGACCAGTGCCTTTTATCCGGCAATGTGTCATACTGCACCACGACTAGTGCATCCTAGCAATATGTCTTACGGTACCACAACCAGTGTATTTCATCTGGAAATGTGTGATGTGGTACCACAACTAGTGTATTTCACCTGGCAATGTGCTATGCGGTACCACGACCAGGGCCTTTTACCTGGCAATGTGTCATGCTGCACCACGACCAGTGCAACATAGCAATATGTCTTACGGTACCACAACCAGTGTATTTCATCTGGAAATGTGTTATGTGGTACCACAACCAGTATATTTCACCTGACAATGTGTTATACGGTACCACAACCAGTGCCTTTCACCTGACAACGTGTCATCTTTACCACAACCAATGTATTTAAGCTGACAATGTGTCATATGGTACCGCGACCAGTACCTTTCACCGGGGAAAGTTTCATGCGGTACCACGACCAGTGCAACCTAGCAATATGTCTTACTGTACCACAACCAGTGTATTTCACCTGCTAGTGTGTCATACGGTACCACAACCAGTGTATTTCACCTGGCAATGTGTTGTGAGGTACCACCAAAACCAGTGCATTTCACTTGGCAAAGTGTTATGCGGTGCCATAACCAGTGCCTTTCACCTGAAAATGTGTCATACGGTACCACAACCAGTGTATTTCAGCTGGCTATGTGCTATGCGGTACCTCAACCTATGTATTTCACCTGGCAATGTGCTATGCGGTACCAGAACCAGTGTATTTCACCTGGAAATGTGCTATGCGGCACCACAACCAGTGTATTGCAGCCTGCAATGTATTATGCGGTACCACAACCAATGTATTTCACTTGACATTATGTCATACTGTACCACAAAAAGTGTATTTCACCTGGCAATGTGTTATGCGGTACCACAACCAATGTATTTCACCTGGTAATGTGCTATGCGGTACCATAACCAGTGTATTTCACCTAGCAATGTACCATACGCTATCACGACCAGTGCCTTTCATCTGACAATGTGTCTTACGGTACCACGGTCAGTGCCTCTCACCTGGCAATGTGTCATACGGTACCATGACTAGTGCCTTTCACATGGTAATGTGTCATACAGTACCACGACCAGTGCCTTTCACCTGGCAATGTGTCATACGGTAACACAACCAGTGCAATATGAAAAGGCGCCATACGGTACCACGACCAGTGCTATATGACAATGCGCCATACGGTAACACAACCAGTGTATTTCACATGGCAATATGTCATACGATACCACGACCAGTGTCTTTCACCTTGCAATGTGCCATACGGTACCACGACCAGCGCCTTTCACATGGCACAAAGGTTGATATTTCGACTCCAAGTTCTGACAGGGTGTTCTTTTTCAGTGACTTGGGAAAGCTCTGTGATTTTCTGCGGATACGGCTTTTGAAAGAAGACATTGAAAAAAAAGTCCAAAAAATCAGAAAACAAAAATGGCAATTTATACAAAACGAGAGAATGTTATAGGTGCTAACCGTCGACATTTCTACCAAGTTTTTTCTGTGTAGATTGAACAGTGAAACTTGATGATAAATTGTCGAACGACGAGTACTAAATAGTAGCAAAAGTTTATATGTTTTTGAGATTTAACAAACACAACAATTTGGTCAAATCATAGAGGTATAATACCTCTATGGTCAAAACATGGAGATATTCTAGTCTAAAAGAATTCGAGCAAACAATGTTTTATATTAGCGAGATAAGCCGTATATATAGTCTATGTTCGCTAAAAAACATTGAATGTGTCACATTTCATATCTACACAATACAGAAATATATTTGTTTCACACGTTTTACAGAACTTAGAACATTTACAAGCGATATTACATTTAAAATATGTATAAAATATGTTTTTATTAATAACTTGTTTCATTTTGACGTAATACAACAGTAATAAATATTAACAAGATTGAGTGATGTGAAAACTGACTTTTATCTGTAGGATGTTTATGCTTGTGTTGCTATTAAATTGATATGCGACACGTGCATGCATTGTCCAAGCCAGAAAACCGAGGACTGGTTCTTTAGAATACATACACCTTACCAAATAAAATTATCAAGGACAAGTTTCCATATTTAATTAAATGGTTATCGCTGTGAATCAGACACGCGATCACACGTACTGAATCATTATTAGTGGTGATAAAAGAGATACATACCGTAATTGGTCTTGCAAGGACATGATTTATGCTATCAATTGTTTATTGCGGACATTTATGTTCGTTTTGGCAATAATCGCAAATAATTTTCAAAGTAAATTTAACACACTACAAAAGAGACGATGTTTCTTTCTGTCATCAAGTTTCATTTGGTTCGTTTTGCACTTTTTTGTCATCATGTTTTCTGTCGTCAATGACCAGTAATCTCGCGATATTGAAAAGGTTTCGTTTTCATATATTATTTAAAACTTTCACGAAATGTTATTACCGCTATAAAGATCTTATGTATAAGCACAATTCTACGATCAAAGATTTGACTAAAAAAGGGTATTTTCCATTCATAATTTTATGGCGACATATGATTGACAAACACTAGTAGCTAAAATCTTCTTAAAGGTTATGATTTAACAACTATAGTTGACTATTTGAGGCATGTGTTACATTACTGAAATATGGTCATTCTGCTGGTACTACTAGGTCCAACTAGCAATTAAATAGGTATATTTATATTTCATTCCAAATTACTAATGCTTGTTCAATATATGATTCCAACTAAAGGATGGTCTATTTTTTCTGGTCTCCCACGTAGACTATTACATTTTAAAAATGTCCAATTTATATTAAATCTGTTGGAAATATTAGTTATGATTTTTTATCCTAAGGTAGCTATTTGTCGGTTAGCTACGAGCATTTGTTGACCCTGATATTGTACTCTCCATGTTTGTTGTTTTTCATTTTTTGCGAGATTGTGTAATCTTATTAACTGGAACCGAATCCGTGCAAGTTTTATCGTTTGTTTATACCTGAATTGCCGTTGGAGATCCGATTATCAAGATGAGAGGGTTGGGATCCCGTTAACAGGTTTAACCACACCCCATGTGTGTGCCTGTCCCAAGCCACGACATGGATTTCCAACGGTATATGTCGCAGTCTTTTTTCGTGTTCAATTATTAGAGGTGACTGTTCGCTGTGTTGTTAATGATGGAATTGTTGACCATCACTCTTTAATAATATTACCCTCTTAAGTAATGAATAAAATAGGAGATATTCTTTAAAAAAATCGATTTGGTTGTAGTCACTAAAACGTGGACTTTTACCTCGATCATAAGACGATATAAAATGTCACCTCCTTTTCTCAAATTTCCACTCGTTGTATAGACAACGTTTTTGTTTAATGTTTAAATGATTAATTTTGTAAAATTTAAATATCTAAATTCTAGATAAAATTCGTAAAATGATAAAAGAAAAGAAAGTGATATGAAATAAACATAATTTTGTATTGAACAACCGAAAAAAAACCACTTCCTTTTAGCATGTTCGATTTTACTACAGCTATTATTTTCCAATATGTATATTTTATACCTCAAAAAGCTCAAAGTATCGCCATAACTTATTTCTGTGTTGCTTGTTATAGCATAAACTGGATTCATAAACTACGCGGCATTTTGTATACAAGGTATCTACTGTAGAAATTGAGTCGTGTTGGAACATTGGATACCAGTCATTTATTGGAGTCAGACACGCGGATTAATTCTACATGTAATACAGCCAAAGGAGGGGGGAGGGTGAAAACGTGACAAAGCGCTATAACTGTGTGCGGGGAAGCTCTGAATTACGAATAAATATTCGAAAACCCATTAACCTGAAAATTTGAAGACAAAAATCACTTCAATTTGGCTTCATGATTCGACCCTTAATAAATCCACTTAATTTATGTTGAACACTTGGCATAAATACCTAAATCCATATTATCACAAATTGTATTGAATTCGCATGTGTAATAAAAGCATAATTTACGGCGTGTTATTTGCCTCCGGGGCAATAACATTTTAAGAGGGCAATAACATGTTTTCTGCCCTCTTGCGAAGGGCAATGACATGTTATATGCCCTGGCAAAATATGTGATAAATAGATTAATACATGGCCTTTTTCATATTGCCCTTGTTATCAGCCCTCGACTGATATCGTACCTCGGGGCCGATATCAAGGTCTCGTGCTGATAGCAAGGGCAATACGAAAAAGGCCATGTATTAATCTATAATTATTACATTATTTTAAATCGCCGTTGCACTACCCAAATCACACCCTCATATTCAACAGAATGAAACGACCTAAGTCAAAACTTGAATGTGACCCTTTCTTTAATCTTATTTTGATTGGATTCGAGAATCAAAAATATTTCTAATCTGAGAATATTGGCTTTAAATCGCTTTGCAAACATAATCCTATATACGAGATCAAAGTGTTATATTAAATAAAACTTAGCCCACGGAAATTCGGACGTACAATACTTGAAACCCATGTTGTTCAGATTTTAGTGAATGTTATCAAATTCGATCAAATACCGGTATCTAATTTTTAGTACTTTTGTATATCGTGTACATGATACAATTATTTTGCTGTAACAACAAGGTTGGTTGGTTGGTTTTATTGTGATTAACGCCACTTTCAACAATATTTCAGCTATATCGTGGCGGTCAGTTTTATTGGTGGAGGAAACTGGAGGACCAGGAGAATAACCACTGATCTGTCGCAAGTCACTGACAAACCTTATCACATAATGTTATATCAAGCACACCTCGCCCTGAGCGAGATTCGAACTCGCAACATCAGTGGTGATAGGCACTGATTGCATAGGTAGTTGTTTGTTTGGTTGATGGTGGTTAACGCCACTTTCAACAATATTTCAGTTATATCCTGGCGGTCAGTTTTATTGGTGGATGAATCCGGAGTACCCGGAGAAAACCTCCGACCTGTCACAAGTCACTGACAAACTATATCACATAATCTTGTAAATCCAACTACCATACGATCACAGCCACGACGGCCCCATATTTGTTTATTGTGTACATGATCAAATGAGTTTGATGTAACAAGGAACTAACTTATGCACTTTGAAGCATAACATTTTAGCACGTAACAAGAATGTAGAACAACAATAAACACACTTTAATTTGTGTTCTAAGTGTAATGTTGGGTAGTATCTAATATTTATTTACATTCATATCCTTTCTAACTAAGAAAATAAATCAATGAACAAGATGTTGCTTTACTTCATTCTGTGTCCTAATAGACAGTCCCTCGTGGCACGGAATTACCACCCCCTTTTCTTAACTTTCTGTTTACATATTTATTTTAAATACAATGTCTTTATTTCTTTATTATTTCATATCTTTTTCCTTGTTTTAACTTGTTCGTGTCAATATTCATACAATCTTATGTTAACAGCACCTTGTATGTGTCGACCCTATATATGTAATAATAGTCTCTCATATTTATTTACAATTACATCCATATCCTTTCTTATGCTAAGAAAAACAAATCTTCTTGAACATTATTCTTATTGATGTCGTTTATATATTTCAAACAAGAATACGCCAAATTATTCCATCTTAAAGACACCTGCTATTGTATTTAAGATATTAACAGAGAAACTCGTGTTGTATAGGCGGAATTAATGAAGCCGGTGTTTTCGCATACCAACATATTCAACCTTTGTTTAAAATACATTTCTAAACATAGTAAAAAATGATATAAGCAAAACAAATAACACCAAAATGAAACAAGAGGTACCCAGAAGCCTGTACTCGGTCCCTTATTTATAACTGGCGTCAAACTGGACCCCAGTTCAAAACATACAATATAATGTTTTATTCAGTTCAAATGAGATTAAAATTTGATGGTTTGGTTTATGGTGTTTATCGACATTTTTAAGAATATTTCAGTTATATCGTGGCGGTCCGTTTTATTGGTGGAGGAAACGGAGTACCCGGGAAAAAACCACCGACCTGTCGCAAGTCACTGACAAATTGTATCACATAATGTTGTATCGAGTACACCCCGCTATCAGCGAGATTCGAACTCACAACGGTAGTGGTGATACATACTGAATATATATGTAGTTGTATATCCAACTACCATGTGATCACGACCACGACAGCCTCTCGGTTAAATTTTGACCAATTTGGTAGCCCGAAAAGATATTACTTTTTTCAGGACAGTTAAAATATCAGAGAACAAGAGACCTTTGATTATATATACCCACTAGAGTGTAATCATTGTTTATGCAGGATTTACTATATTACTTCTTTGTCTCAAATTGTAAAACAGTTTAGAAGAAATAAAATATCTGAGTTAAGTTTAACTGAATAGTTGTTTTGAATTAGACATATGAAGGGATGATTTGCGAACACAAGTGTTTTTCCCAGGTACTCCGGTTTCCTCCACTAAAATACTAACCACTCGATATAACTGAAATATTTGTTAAATATGGGGTTAAGTTGTAATCATATATCAAAGTGCCTCAGTGGTGATGATCATACTCTATTTGGATTAATATTTACAGAGAGTCTGTGAATTGGAATATATCCCCTGTTATGGTGCTTCAAATCACTTTTAACAATATTTCAGTTATATCGTGACGCCAGTTTTATTGATGGAGAAACCCGCAGACCAGTCGCCAGTCACTGACAAACTTTATCCCCTAATGTTGTATCGAGTACACCTCGCCTTCACAACGTTAATGGCGGTAGGCACTGATTGAATAGGCAGTTGTAAACGTCACTACCATACGATCACGACCACGACGACCCATATCCCCCATTAAAGTATGGTTGATTGAGTGTTGTTGAACATCAAGTGGAAAATATTTCAATTTGTTTGATGGTGTTTAGCGCCACTTTCAACAATATTTCAGGTATATCGTGGCGGTCAGTTTTATTGGTCGAGGATTATCCGGAGAAAACCACTTCCCAGTCGCAAGCCACTGACAAACTTTATCACATAAAGTGGTATCGAGTACACCTCCTCTAGGTGAGATTCGAACTGACAACATTAGTGTTTTTTCAGTGATGGGTATCAAGACTGTTTATTTAAACATTTACATTTTAATTTCACCTAGTTACGTGACGGGATGAAATAATAGCATACAAACTAGACATTAGAATAAATATTTAATATGGATTAAATCTGTTACACTGTTTTCGTCTTCTTTTCGTCATCAACTTTAGTCTGCAATTGCAAATGGTGGATTTTTCAGACCTCATGATTATATCCCTTTTAGCACATTGACATCGCGCATGATCATGGCAGTGCCGGATTTACCATTGTGCTTAGGTGTGCTTAAATATTTTTAAGATGAATTTTGGCTTATGTGGTGCAATTTTAAGTTTGAAGGGCTTCTGCTTCGGAGCGATTCCAGACATAACGATAGAGTTGATAGCCTATTGGAGTGTGCCACAAAGCAGGCAGTCATGACAACGGCTCAGTGACATAGAAAACAAATTATTATGGGCCTCTGGTTATTGACAAAAAAAAGTTGAAGATGAATTCATGCTTATGTGGTGCAATTTTAAATTTAAAAGAAAAGCAGAGGCAGATACAAATACAAAAACATATGACATGCATCTACAATTTTACATACAATAAATATTTAATTTATTATCAGCTTAATAAACCTCAATGTTTGTTAATGACCCATCTCTTATCAGCGGTCTTTTAAAGGCTAGTAATGCAATAGCAGGGTAGCATTCGCTTAGGACAATAACTAATTAATCTAATCTCATATATGTAAAAGGGGGAGAATACCGTGCTATGTCAGAGTGTAGCAAATACCAATTATTACTTCAGACTGACTACGTAAGACTGGGAAAGAAATATGATCATTTATATATTTATTCACATAGACTATCTTACATTGCCCTTAGGGAATCATCTCGGGTATTTTCTGAAACAAAAGATTCTTGTCCCGTCGAGTAGTCTGACGGCTGTTATAAGACATTGCTGCCTGCGGAACAGTGGTTGACAGAAACTCGACGGGTATTCTACTATCAATTGGTAATGTAATGAAATGTTAGATTTCATTGATTATATATATTAAGTTGAATAGAACTTGAGGGATACAGTGCCATTTTATAAGACTGACCAGTGATACAATGCAAGGAATGTGCTTGATGGCGCTGAGATAACCCCTCACATGCGAAATGAAGGCTGGTTGATAGGAGAGGTGATGGGAAAATTGTTAACGTGCAACACAATCACTGTTCATAATATGAACGAAACAAGAAGACTGAATATCGTTCTTTAATCAGACATCTGCAAAAGTAATTAAATAAATGTCTCACGAACTCAAAGAGATACATATTTTGAGCTGTCTGTCGTTATTAGTACTGGCTACCAGAAGACATAAATTCTCAACCGGAACGAAAATCAAAAACACAAGTAACATTAATTTTCACAGCTATTTTTTGAAACAAAAGATTATTGTCCCGTCGAGTAGTCTGACGGCTGCTATATGAAAATTGTTGCCTGGGAAACAGTGGTTGACAGAAACTCGACGGGTTCTCAACTATCAATTGGTAGTGTAGTGAAATGTTAGATTTCATTGATTATATATATTAAGTTGAATAGAATGTGGGGGATAAAATGCCATTTTATAAGACTGACCAGTGATAAAATGCAAGGAATGGGCTTGGTGGAGCTGGGATAACCCATATCATGCGAAATGAAGGCTGGTTGATAGGATTGATGGTTGATGGTGGGAAAATTGTTAACGTGCGACACAATCACTGCTTATAATATGAACGAAACAAGATGACTGAATATCGTTCTTTAATCAGACATCTGCAAAAGTAATTAAATAAATGTCTCACGACCTCAAAGAGATACATAATTTGAGCTGTCTGTCGTTATCAGTAGTGATTACCAGAAGACATAAATTCTCAACTGGAACTAAAAACAAAGACACAAGTAACATTATTTCGACTGGAAAACATCAGAACCATTCATTCATGGGACATATGATTATATACCCAACTTATTTACAATAACTAAACATTTATAATGAGCTTAATTAATCTAAATGTATGTTGATTACCCATCTCTTATCAGCTGTCTTTAAAGGGGTAGTTAGTGCCGGATTTACCATTGTACTTTGGTGTGCATAAGCAGAGGGCCTCGTTGACCTGGGGGCCTCATCTTCCTGCCAAACATTTTTACGATGGACTTTTGCTTATGTGGTGCAATCTTAAATTTGAAGGCGTTCTGTTTCGGAGCGATTCCAGACATATTGATATAGTTGATAGCCTATTGGAGTGTGCCACAAAGCAGACAGTCATGCCAGTGGCTCAGTGGCATTAAAAACAAACTTTTAGGGGCCTCTGGTTATTGCCAAAAGAAATTTGAAGACGAATTCATGCTTACGTGGTGCAAATTTAATTTTTTCGGCGTTCTGTTCAATTTGGACACTTATAGGCGAATGTAGTAGCATAAAATATCTATTGATAGGAATTTACTTTAATAACTTTATTCTTCAAGTCCTTGCATATGTAGAGAAGCTTCAATCTAATGAGAAGAAAAACTGACGTTGCTTTGCAACAAATCCCGAAATTTATTATCAAGATTGTTTTCCAACTTGAAACAAAATAGCAAAAAAGGAAAGGGGTAGTAATTCTTTTATTAATACAAATGTGAAACCCAAATAAGTAATTTGGTCGCTATCTGATGTATGCAACCATTAAAAGTATAGAAGTAAAAATGTTGATGATAATAATAAAATAAAGTGTAAATAAGAATAATGGATGAGGAAATATTTGCTGAAGGGTGGAAACACCTATCCAAAAGCAAGATCTTGCCCAAACGGTCTGTGTGAAATGATCCATATAATTTAGTTGTTAAATACAGGTTTATTTTCATTAAATTAATTTTACTCCAAATAAAGCATATACATTTACTATTTCTATAATACAATTCCTATATTTTATTTATTAGTGAAAAATAAAAGAAGTTTTCTCATCAAATGGTCATGGCAGTCCACCAAAAAAAATTAAGAGTAAAAGAGGTCCATCGGGGGAGGACGGGGTTGAGAAACCCTGCGTTAACTGATGCTTAGATTTAATAACATGATATTGACTGTAATGACTGTCCTGTGTGTTCTCGTTTTATCATGTTTTACTGTTTCATTATGTGTCCTGTGTAAGACAGCGTTATGCAGGTTGGGGCTTTGGGTAATATATAACAGTTTCTAGTATGTTAAAGGCGCAGTGCGTGTACATGTCTGACCTAATTGCGTAATATTTTAACAATTCTTAATTTACTGGAGCATTTATGTCTGACTGCATGTTTAGGCCTATCGGGCACAAGTAAGGGGCCTCATAACTTATCTAGCACAGGGCCTCCTATGTCCTAATTCTGGCACTGCACATGAATGTCGGTGTGAGATTCTGCACTTAGGTCCACAGTAGTGTGTCAAATATTAACTTTGCATTGTGGAAGGGGGGAGGGGGGTCCAGAAATATTTCCTGTATGCCCTGAAGTCGATTCAATGTGTTGAATGTGGAATTACAGAAATAAATTTATTATTGGTAGCTGGAAATCTTTTAAAGTACATTTTGCTCTTATTATTTTTTTTTGGTTTTGAAACATATCGCCCTATTGGTCGCTAGCTTAGTGGTAGCTAGAAATTGGTTGCTAGCTTGAGGCTGGTCTTTTGAGGAACTACAAGTTCATTTTCATGCTCAACGTGGTCATGAAATTCGTAATAATTTCTTCATTTGTGGTAACGCATAACATATGGCCAGGTGAAAGGGACTGGTCGTGGTACCGTATAGCACATTGCCAGGTGAAATACACTGTTTGTGGTACCGCATGACACATTGCTAGGTTGCACTGGTCGTGATACCGCATGACACATTGCCACGTGAAAGGCATTGGTCGTGGTACCGCATAGCACATTGCCAGGTGAAACAGACTGGGTGTTGTACCGTATAGCATATTGCTAGGTTGCACTGGTCGTTTTCCCATATGACACATTGCCATGTGAAATACACTGGTCGTGGTACCACATGACATAATGCCAGGTGAAAGGCCCTGGTCGTGGTACCGTATGACACATTGCCAGGTGAAAGGCACTGGTCGTGGTACCATATGCCACATTGCCAGGGGCGAGGCACTGGTTCGTGGTACCATATGCCACATTGCCAGGTGCGAAGCACTGGTCGTGGTACTGTATGACAGCGCTTAACACATGACCACGTAGGAAACGAAAACAAATCTCCACAAATTCAGAACCTATAAAAGTATTCGACAACATGTATGCTTTTGTGGCGATCGGAAATGCAAGATTACATACTTCTATGTGACTAATAACCCTTTTAGGTTTAACGTGACATTGTTTTCTTTGCGTGGTCTTTAACACTTTAACAACTAATTTGTTTCATTTTGTGTCGATCGACAATAAAGATGGCCACCATATCGAGTGGATATGTTAATTTACTTCCTCCTTGGTATTTCAAAATTACCTTAAGCTATATCATGCATGTACTTGTCCTTTAGCAAGGTGACGTTTTCGTGTGCCGATTTGAAATTGTCAGAAATCAAGGATCAATTAAGTTAAAACAAGTTATAACATGGCGATGTATTCAATAACAGAAATATATTTCAATTAAGAAAAAATGCACAATGTTATGTTCAATTAGACAAATTTGGTGGGAAAGGTCGAATCCCTGTGTTTATACTTGTCGACCAACTGAACGGAATCTTCCTTTAAACTGCCGGATTGGATTTGTTAAATGCGTTAATCATGCAACATCGAGACAACTAGTTTGTACTTTATTTACATCGTTATAAAGAAACCGGTCTTACAAGATGGTGTTTCTTCCTTTTGTGCATGTTTTTATATCTTATAAATCCTTGTCTCGGATAATAATTATACTATAAACTATTGTTATCTGATTGAATATCTAGGGTTTAATAAAAACTACATTTTTACACCAAAAATGTCTAATAACTTTCATTTGTGATTATAATTTTGTTCTAATCATTCGGAAGTCACCATTTAAATCTAGTATTACAACTTTTGTCTGACAGTTCATAAACCTTAGATTAGACATATTTCTCAATGTAACTCTCATGTTGTGAATTAAATTTGGCATAATTCAACGTTAAAAACTTGTATGTTCGATATCAATAAAATGAAGTTGCAGTACATTGACTTACATGTTCAGCAATTACAGGTCCGATTACTTAAACTTCTTTTTTTTGGGGGTTGCTCTTTTCGTTTTATGTTTTTTTTTTCAATCTAAGTTATGGCCCTTCATTATGATCAATGTTAGTTACAATAAATGGCTCCATATACACTTAAATCTTCTCAAACTACAACTGATCATTTGAACAAACACTTTCCAACCATATCCATAGTCAGCCAACGACACATCTTACGAGACTTATACCGGTGGCATAATAATTTTTGATTCATATTATGTGAACAAATCTTCTCAGACACAATTACCAGAGGCGTAGTGGTAGATCGGAAAGTGGGTGCAAACTTCATGAGGTGACGGGAAAGTGGAGGGGTAAGCTTTAAAACTTTCAAAACTGAAAAGCAAAAAAAAAAAGGTCTTTCGCCTTCAAACACCATTAATTACCTCTTGATTTCGTGAAAATATTTGAATGCTACAAATTAAACTTTTTCTAATTCTTTGCACCCAAATGTGGGAGGGCAGAACCACTTTTTGAAAGGGGGTATGTGTCCCCCTTTTTTTGCCCCCTGCTCCTGCTTGGGTTGATATTTAAGCGACATTTGGCAAAAATAACCATTACAGATATACAAATGTGGTAGATATACATTTGTAGTTTATTATTATTATACATGTAATATTATATGTGGATGAGAGAGGTGAATCATGTAAAACGATTTATGGAAATTTTGCAGAAAATCTCGAAAATTATATTCAAGATTTTTTTCAAACTTGAAAACAAAATAACAAACAAGTAAAGGGGTTTTCCTTTTTTAATACAAATGTGAAACCTAAATAAGTAATTTGGTCGTTATCTGATGTATGCAACCTTTGAAAGTATAAAAGTAAAAATGGTGATAATAATAATAAAATAAAGTGTAAATAGGAATAATGGATGAGGAAATATTAGGTGAGGGATGGAAACACCTATCCAAAAGCAAGATCTTGCCCAAACGGATGACAATATACAGACATTAAGATGAGTTGCCTTGGGACTGTGGTCTGTGTGCTCACCCATATGAATTATCATCCTTCCCCCTTTTCACTTCAGTTTGAATTTATGTCCTATTATAAAAATTTTCCTATGAATGATTTTTATACTTTATATTTAGTTTTGTCTACCTCCGGCATATATACCTTACTATGAAAACATTAATATCTAATAAATACCTCTGCTGGTGGACTATTAGTCCCGGATGGTATCATCCACCCAGTAGTCAGTGTTTCAGCACTAACATTGTTTATTAGATATATTTATTACTGAAATTTACATTTCCTAAATAATGTAATTACTAAGAAAACTAAGGTTCTCCTTCCTTAGGCCCTTTGGTTTTGGCAAGCAGAATCCGTATATCAAAGAAGAACTGACAACACAATGGCCAAGCGAAAAGTACAAAAGGACAAACAACGGTCTACAAAACATACATATAAAACCAAAGATCGAGTAAGACGAACCCCACTAAAAACCGAGGGGATTCAGGTGTTCCGGAAGGGTAAGCAGTCCCTGCTCCACTAGTGGCACCCGTCGTGTCTAGTCAAAAACCCGGTAATATGTCGTGAATGAGGAAAGGACCGGGAAGTGATTACGACAAGTGAAACATATCCGTGTTCATTTGTGACACAGATATTCCATAACGGTCAACCAAGTCATGGTGTTGACCGTAAAATTTTCGAAGTGATGACTTCAACTTTACCAAAAGGAATCATTGGTTCAGTAGTTTCCATGTTAGCAGCAAACCTCTATCAAGGAAATCCTGATAGGAACAGCAAGCTGCGGAATATCGTATCATCTTAGAGATATATACTCCATATGCAGGTGCTGTTGAAAAGTTGCCATTAATCGACTAGCAAAATTGACACCAGCAACAATTGCGAGATTTTGTGACTAGTACAATGCGACCTACCCCAAAACGCAACTTTTCAACAGGAAATCCATCACTGGAGTACGTTCTGTCAAGATCTTAAGGACAAACTATCCTCCCTATTCGATGCTTTTATTATAATGGCCGATCCGGATTATTACCCAAGCATTCGCGAAACCTTCCATATTCTACTAACCATGCCAATGGGATTCGTAAAAAAACATATGAACACTCTTATTTTCTGCTTTGAGGCGTCTAAAGCAATGGAACAGAACAACAATGGTCGAGGACACACTAAGCAGACTAGCATTATTGTACATTCACAGACATGGTCAAAGTACTAGACAAAAGTGGGGCTCTGCACTTGTAAATTACTTAGCTGACATTTATGGTATTATGTACAAACATAAACATTTCAAATATGGTTTTAAAGTTTGATGAGTGTATGTGTCTTTGCTGGTTAGTGTGACATTTGAAGTTTAATATTTTTATGTATGTGAAGACAAAGCAAGTAAAGGTTTTGTTTTAAAGTAATTTTCTTTTTTTCCATTAACAAGTTTTGAGATAATGAATGCTCGTCTATTCATTCTGCTGTCCATTAATGAAAACTCACCTTAATATTAAGTCCGTATACACCGGAATTGAGTATGATAAGAAGTTGTCCAGACCGCTTGGAATTTAAAAACAAGTGTTATTCCACTGTAAACCAGTCAGTCAGCAAAAAACAACGATATTTGATTTAATTTTATGGGAACAGCAAAGACTAAACCGTTTTTGAAGCGAAGAAAGGTGCCGAAATTCTACTTTCACTTTGGGCAGCAAAAAAAGTGCCCTCCCTTCTTCTTTTAACATATACCTGGTGATGTGAAAATATAACTGCGAGCCCCTGTGTTTTCCACCACCAATAAAGCCAGGCTTCAATTTTCTGATTGGAAATACTCTCACCATAAATAAGGGTAATAACAAAATTACCGAACTCCGAACGATCTTGCAAAGGAAAAGTCAAAACTCATAATTATATAAACAGACAAAATCAGTCAACAACCGGAAAACTGTGAAAACCGTAATGACCCTGACTTGGTACAAGCATTTCTAAAGAAATGGTGGGTTGAATCAGATTTTAAAGCGCCAAACTTCCCGCTCTCATTACGGTTCAAAGGTTCCGGCTGTCACTATAACAGTATTTAAATACAGGAACAAAATAGGTAAAATAGTTGTCAAAGCAGTACCATATTCGGTGACGTAAATGTCACAAATTTCTTTACGTCACACATTGATAAAAAAATATTTTTGACATTTTTCTTGACTTCTTTATCTAAATGAAGCAATTATTACGAATTGCATGACCACTTTGAGCATGAAAATGAACTTGTAGTTCATCAATTTACCAGGCTTTTAAGTTTTGAAAGTTTTAAAGCTTACCCCTCCACTTTCCCGTCACATCATGAAGTTTGCACCCACTTTCCGATTCGCCACTACGCCTCTGGCTATTGTGTCCGAGAATATTTGTTCACATAATATGAATCAGAAACTATTATACCCGCGGAATAGGTCTCGTATGATGTATTGTTGGCTGACTATGTATATGGTTGGAAAGTGTTTGTTCAAATGGTCAATTGTAGTTTGAGAAGATTCAAGTGTATATGGAGCCATTTAATGTAACTAATATTGATCATAATGAAGGACCATATCTTAGATTGAAAAAAAAAACAAAAAAATAAAACCGAAAAGAGCACCCCCCCTCCCAAAAAAAGAAGTAGTGGAAATCGAACCTGTAATTGCTGAACATGTAAGTCAATGTACTGCAACTTCATTTTGTTAATATCGTACAAAAAAGCTTTTAACGTAGAATTATGCCAAATGTAATTCACAACATGAGAGTTACATTGAGAAATATGTCTAATCTAGGGTTCATGAACTGTCAGACAAAAGTTGCAATACTAGATTTAAATGGTGATTTCCAAAAGATTAAAAAAATTATAATCACAAAACAAAGTTATTAGACATTTTTGGGGTAATAATATAGTTTTTATTAAACCCTAAATATTCAATCAGATAACAATAGTTTATAGTATAGTTATTATCAGAGACAAGGATTTACAAGATATAAATCTTGTAAGACCGGTTTCTTTATAACGATGTAAATAAAGTACAAAATAATTGTCTCGATGTTGCATGATTGTTATGATGTAGGTATCTCCTTTGAATAGACTCCGAGGTCAGGAACCTTGTAACTAAAATACGGCTAAATAATTTTTCTCTTGAAGACTAAGCACGCAATATGGCAGCTGAAAGGAAGATTTCGTTCAGTTGGTCGACAAGTTGAAACAAAGGGATTCGACCTTTCTCACACACTGTGTCTAATTGAACAAAACACTTTGTATTTTTTCTTAATTGAAATATATTTCTGTTATTGAATACATCGCCATGTTATAACTTGTTTTTATTATTATTTTGTACTATTACAAGGCATTTACATAGCACTTATTTAATTACACAATTACCATAAGCGTAAAACTGACAAATTATATGTAGAGTATATACAATAAAATTATATATGAACTTAACTATTAAAGTAATAAGAAAAGCAAAAAGTATTTACATTAACGAGCAAAACCCATATGATATATACAAATAAAAAGTAAGGAAATATCATAGTGATAGTGATAAAAGTTAACTATTTACGAATTCCTATTAAAAGACAGATTTTGATCACAGTGAAATAAACAGGTTAAGACAATATTACTAAGAATCATTAAAAAAAGTGTTTTAGCTAATAAAAGGTCAGAACCAAACAGCCATATTAACTAAAAGATGAAATAAAATTGGACAGTAATAAAAATCAATAAAAATGACAGAGATTTGGCAAATATATGATAAAAATAGCTAAAAGGAAATAATTTACTAAGTAAAAAGCATCTACATGAAAAACAAAAAATAGTAAATCACAAAAATAGTACACAAATACAACATAAATAAAACTGAAATATGACAATCACATCACAAATTACTAAGAAATACCAATGTCATCACAGAACCATTAAACATCACAGTATGCTTGTCTAAAAATATCAGTTTTTAAACCTTTTTTTAAAAAGAGGAAGAGACTGTTCTTTCGCAGATAAATTGAAAGATCATTCCACAATGTAGCCCCAGCTCGGTCGAATCGTCTTTCGCGGTATGTTTTAGTGCGAACATCTCTCGGTTGTTGTAAGAGACCATCATTCTCTGACCTTAGTGATCTACCTGGTGAGTATGGTACGATAAGTTCTTCCAAGTACGTGGGTGCTTTGCCGTGTAATGATTTAAAAACGTAGAGTAAAAGTTTAAAATGCGATCTGTATTTAACGGAAGCCAAAGCAGCTGCATAAGAGATGGTGTGTGTGATCGAGTCAAGCTTCTTACTTACGGGTAATCATTCTAGCTGCCGTGTTTTGAACGCGTTGAAGTCTTGCTATGACTGAAGAATTCACGTTGTATAGCAAGGCGTTCCCATAGTCTAAGGGACCGATCATTTAACTTGAAAGGGGGGGGGGGGGAGTTATGGTTTTTTGTTTCGTTCAGAAATTTGTTTTCGGTGAACACGAGAGTTAGAATATTTTTTTCCAGAATTTAACATTAGATTATATGACAAAAACTCTGAATCAGATTATTTTTTTTTCCTCCACCAAAATCAGAATATTTTTTTCAGCAACATTGGGAATCAGAATATTTTTTTTAGAAAAAAAACCATAACCTTCAAGTTAAATGGTCGTTCCCTAACCTGGAGGTGACAAGAGAGCAAACTAGTGTGTTGTAAGCGTTTTCTGTGATGTACGATATAATATGTCCTATTTTTCGTATTTGATGGTAACACGATTTTGCAATGGCGCTGAATTGTTGTGCCATGCTTAGTGTCTTATCAAAAAAAGCTCCCAGATTTTTAGCACAGTTTGGATCACTTAAAATAGCGCCAACGAAGGGGAGCTTGAAATCTGACATTTGTTTAACTCGATTTTTAGGAGCAAAGACGATGAGTTCTGTTTTGTCTTGATTGAGCTTAAGCAGGTTGGAAGACATCCAAGCACTAATATCTGATAAGCAGGCTTACAGACGTTCAGATAGATCATCACAGTCACCTTCTGGTTTAATAACTTGATACGCCTGTGTGTCGTCGGCATAACAGTGATAAAGCATGTTATGTCGCTTGCATATTTCCTCAACTGGTTTAGAATACATGCAGTATAATTTAGGTCCTAACACAGACCCTTGAGGTACACCGCATTGAAGTTTTAGATCGTCTGATTGAACGGTACCGATTGCGACTCGCTGAGATCTATCTTTCAAGTATGACTCGATCCACGATAACGCACTATCTGAGATACCGAATGAGTAGTTGAGACATTCTAACAATATGGTGTGGTTGACAAAGTCGAATGCAGCCGAAAGATCGAGCATCAGAAGAACGACACAACAGTTTTTGTCCAATTCAGAAACAATATCGTGATGTACACGCAGAAGAGCGGTTTCTGTGGAATCTCGGGCTCGGTATGCAGACTGCAGATTGCAGAGTGTCGTGCAGACTGTTGGAGTCTGTGTGGTGTTTAGGTTTTAACTTAATTGGTCCTTGACTTGTGACCTTTTCAAATCGGCATACGAAAACGTCACCTTGGTAAAGAACAAGTACAAGTTCCTCACCTACAGACAACGAGCAATGGTCTTCAGTAATAAAAAAAAACTCAAAGGAAACAAGGACAAAATATTCATATGTGAAAACCTCATCAAACACAGATATGACATGTTAAAACGTCTGAATACCCATCGAATAAACAACAAAGTTCACTCCTACTGGACTCATGATGGTTCCATCATTGTGAAGAAGAGCGAACATTCGGGTACTAAAGTTGTTAGGAACCTAGAAGATGTTGACAGACTTGCTCTTGGTTCTCTAAATTAAATTGAAATGATGATTGCTGTTTTATATTTGAACTCACAATGTGAACACTATGCTTTACTTGTAATTTGTCATAAGTACCAATTTGCTTATTTACTTTGTTACCCATTTTGTCCCTTCTTTACATACATTACTCGACAACGTGCATTTGTTTATACATATATACCGCATGTTTACAAACAATATTCACGCAATCATGGCAATAGTGTATCGTTATTTAAATACATTATATTTTGTATTGGTCATTTAAATTCATCTCGGCCTTCATGCTTCACTGCGCAAATAAATTGCTCTACCTACAATTTTTTGTATAAAAATATATATTAATTCTCCTATATATACTTTAGATTTGCCACAAACATCATACATAGTGTGACATGAAATAAAACTGAAATATAAATAACTCGACCACGTGCATTTGTATACAAATATACCGCAGGTTTACAAACATTACACACTCATTATCGTGTTGTTATCCAAATATAACAATTTAAATACACTATATATATAATAGTTTGTATTGGTCATTTAAATCCATCTCATCTATCATGCTCTACTGAGTAACCTAAGAGTTGTTTGTTTATATGAACGCGTTTACATATAAATTTGCCAAAAGAAAAAAAAAGAAAAGAAAAAGAAAAAAAAGAGGCATGAAAAGCAACTGATTTTAAACGTATTGCAATATTAATAATGTAAATTTCAACATGTTCTAGATCTGTTGACCACACATTATAAAATGAACCCTGACTTGCCTACTATTTATTAAGAAAAAAAAAGAAAAAGAAGAAAGACATTTATCTACTGAATATTTTTTTTTTATTTTTTTTTTTTATTTTTTTTTTTATTTTAGTGATATAAGTCGAATAGCTGTTAGCACATACCCGAGGTCAATGATGCTACAGCTATCCGTCCTATAGCTACATGCATATAGATTTACTTATTTAGTAGATGCTATTCATTTGGTTACAAGTAAATAACGCAACCACGTGTATGTATATATAAGCACAGTCACGTTTACCGTATGTTTATAAACAATCAAGCAATTGAACATTCAATGTCGTATTGGTCAATTAAATCCACCTCACCCAGCACGCTTAACCACATAGCTATTGTTTCTACTTAAAAGAGTATTATTTTATTCTGAATATATGAACACTTAAATACGCATACATAATAATACCCCCGCTTCTAAGAAAGAGGCATGAAAAACAACGGATAAATCCCAATATACTATGTCAATTACGCATTATAAATGAACCAGGATTTGGCTAAACCTACATGTATTATTTGTTGCTGTTTTCTTTGGGAAAAAAAAACCAAAAGAAAACCAACATTAAATGCAATGTTATCAAAAGTACAATTTACATTCAAGGTGAACTCGATTGATTCACTTCAAGGCATTGAAATTGAAATTCATGGTTGACCGACCGTAGCAATGTAATCATGTAATCAAACGGGACGGTTAACAGTAAACCCGAATTGTTTTCAAATAGAATATACAAATCGTCCTATTATACAATATGTTTGTGTGTGTATGTGTATTTGTATGAATCTATACGTATATGTATAATGTATGGATATTATTTTTGCATATATATATTATTTTTTTCTTTGGCATGTATATATATATTTATATATAATATGTAATTCTCTTCTTTTAAATGACGGTGATCTAGTGAAGTTAGATCAAACAATATTAATAATTTTAATTACTTAGCAATTTCCCTATTTTTGCTTACTTAAAATTCCATCCATACAAGATCGATGGAAAAAGTTTCCTTTGCATCTTGTATATACATGTATTTTCTTTCCCTTATGTTTTTCACTCGATACCTACAGTGCGACCATTTGAAGTTTATTTTCATGTTTTTCTTGTATTATGACTGTTGTCTACATGTACTAACAAAGCAACCCAATTGTTCTTATGTAATGTTGTTTATTTTTGATAATGGGTAATGGTATTGTAGCACATAGAATTGTAATTGGGTTGTTTTATCATAAAATAGGTATGGCTTGTTGTTGAAAAGTTAAACTGATTGTATCTTTCAATTTATATGACATTTTACATTGGTTAATATTATATGTACATGCCTTATGTAGGACTGCGTTGATCAGGTTCAGATCTACATACTCTGTTATCTCATTTAACTTGCTTCTCATCAGCTTATTGTTATTATCTGGAGATGTTGAAATAAACCCTGGCCCAGGAGGCACATCCACTATTGCGAATGAAAATATATTGTCCATCTTCCATTGCAACATTAGAAGTCTCAGAAATAAACTTAATTATATAGCTGATATTATCGAAGAGTTCGATATTGTATTTTTTTCTGAGACCCATCTAGATAATCAAGTATTAGACAGCGATATTATTATCGAGGGTTTTGAAACACCAAGTAGGAAAAATATGGATTCAAGAGGAGGTGGAATTATTACGTATCATAAAAGTTGTGTAAACTTGACTAGGAGGTTGGATTTAGAACATGAACATGTTGAAAGTATGTGGTACGAGCTTAAGACAAAATTACATAATATTTTAATAAAAATTAAATTACAGATCTGAGAGACAATCTCATATTTATTACTGGCAATATTTTGAGCATATGCTTAAGCAGGCTCATGATGAGAATAATAATATTATCTGTTTGGGAGATATGAACAAAAATGTTCTTGGTAATCTTCCTCATAACGTTAATGACATTCTTGTCATCAACGGATTAGTTTTTATAATAAATAAACCTACACATTTCGACGCACGATCAGGTAACACGTCTCTATTGGACCCAATTTTAATTACCGATTCAATACCGGTTATTGATTGTGATACAATACCTATTGACAGGGAAATAAGTGACCATGACGGCACTTATGTCAGTATAGACTGTGGCTATTGTAACAGGAAAACCTTTCAGCGTACCATCTGGGATTATAAGAGGGGGTACTATTTACTTATGAAAAAGAAAATAACTGAAACAGACTGGGAAAACGTGATTGATGCAGAAATTGATATTAACTCGGCATGTTCAAACTTTACTAAATCATTTCTTAATATAGCAAAAACTTGCATTCCTACAAGGGAGGTAACTATTCGTAGTGATGATAAAGTTTGGTTCGATTCGGATTTACGGCGTGAATCGCGTAAACGCGACAGACTACGGCAAATATTTTTAGGACGAAAACGGAAACAGCCGAAAAAAAAATTAAAACACAAAGAAACAAATTTAATAACTTAAAGAAACAGGCGAAACAACGGTTTTACGATAATATTAACGAACATCTTGATGATCTCAAAACAGTAAATAGCAAAATGTATTGGAAAACAATTCACATGTTACTTAAAAATGACCGCTCTACGAATGAGTTACCTCCACTCCATGATCCATTCAATAGTTTTAATTTGGCATATGATGCCACTCAGAAATCCAATGTTTTGAACAAATATTTTTGCTCGATTACCAAGTTAAACGACGATGATGCTGTCTTGCCAGATTTTCATGACAGATGTGAAAATATTCTATCCCAAGTTATCGTTACTGAACAAGAAGTAATCGATATGTTATGTACTCTTAATGCTAATAAAGCTGTTGGTCCCGATATAATTAGTAATAGGACGTTGGTGTATGTAAAGGAGGAGATATCGAAACCATTGTGTAGTTTATTTATTAAATCCTTACGTGAAAAAGTATTTCCATCGGACTGGAAAATCGCCCATGTAATCCCTTTGTTTAAAAATGGGGACAAATCTTTACCGTCTAACCATAGACCTATTTCTTTACTTTCTTGTGTAAGTAAGGTGCTGGAAAAAATAATTTTCAAGCATGTGTTTAATCACCTACTTGAAAATAAACTATTATACAAGTTCCAGTCGGGATTTATACCAGGTCACTCTACAAGTCATCAACTAATAGAGTTGTATCATACAATATTACTTGCATTAGAGGCAAAACAAGTCACCAGCGTTACATTTGCTGATATAAGCAAAGCATTTGATACAATTTGGGTAAAAGCACTTTTATATAAACTTGGCAAATATGGTATTAAAGGTGATCTGCTTTGTTGATTAAAAAGTTATCTTTCTAACCGTACTCAAAGGGTTATTATAAAAGATGCTTTATCCGGGATTGGTCATTTGCATGCGGGTGTGCCTCAGGGGTCAGTATTGGGGCCTTTAATGTTCTTGATCTTCATAAACGATATTACTGATGAGATAGTAGGTCTAGGTCGTCTTTTTGCTGATGACACGTCTATTGGACATATAGCACAAGATGAAAGCACACTAAGAAAGATGATTAATACAGATCTGAATCACCTGAAAAAATGGTCAAACAGGTGATTATTAAAGCTTAATCCCACCAAAACTGAAATTATTATTTTTAATGTCAATGGGGTTGAATGTAATTTAACATTTAATTTTGACCAAACAACTATTGATCCAGTACATACCACACACACATTTAGGGATTGTATTCAGCAGCGACTGTAAGTGGACTAAGCACATAGACAAATTAATTGAATCAGCTTCGAAACAACTTAATGTACTCAGAAAATTAAAATACGTCTTAACAGAAATTACTTAGAAACAATTTATTTAACATTTATTAGACCTGTATTGGAATATGCATCTGACGTGTGGGATAATTATGGACAAACAAATTCGGACAGATTAGAAAAAGTACAACTTGAAGCTGCGCGTATTGTTACGGGATTACCATCGTTTGCCAGTATACATTCTATTTATATCGAGACGGGTTGGGAAAAGTTGAAAACTAGAAGGGAGGTAAGAAAATTGGTGCTATTTTATAAAATCGTCAACGATCAAGTACCTGATTATTTAACAGAATTGGTACCACCTACAGTCGCTGACACTAATAATTATAATTTAAGGAACACACTTAATATTTCACAACCATCATACCGATTATCTACATATCAACAGTCTTATTTTCCAAGTACTATTAAATTATGGACACTCTAGATCTGAACCTTCGTCAACTGCCGACACTCCAGTCTTTTAAATCCAAATTGCAACAAAAATATTTTCAACCAAAAACTGTACCTTCTTATTTTTCTTTTGGAGACCAATATCTTAGTGTATTGCATGCTAGGCTTAGAAATAAATGTAGTTCTCTGAACAGCGATTTATTCAAATCGAAGTTGGTGCCTAGTGCTTCCTGTTCATGTGGATATAAAAACGAATGTTCCGAGCATTTTCTATTATATTGTAATAAATTCAATTTACTTAGAAATAACATGATCATTGAATTGAATATGCTTGATATGGGGGGTCTACCGGTAAATATCGATATTTTGTTATTTGGAAATGATGACCTGTCAGTAGAAATAAGCACGTTTATATTTTCATGTGTACAAAAATACATAAAAGATACACGGCGTTTCTCTTGAACTAACAAGTCAACATGTATAACGTTATTGACAATTGTCAACATTGTGTACTTCTACATGTATGTATATTCTTTTCTTGTTCGCGGTTGGGGTATTGATTGATTGACGTGTCAAAGGTCGATGAAATATACATGTGTTATTCAGTTCAAATTGTACTTACCTATGCAAGATCTCCACGAATTAATTAAATCCCAACATACAAACTATGTCTAATCGTAATACGATCCAAGTATGCAACACACATACACCACGTGTTTAAGAATGGTCTTTGAGGTGTGCTCGACTTGCCATATATTATACCTTAGCACACAGTATGTTTCATCGACCTTTGAAATTTGCATTTTTCGTTCTATTGTATTTTTTATTTTTTTTTATTCGTCTTCATATTCTGAACAAATATGTTATTATTATGTAATTAATGCTGTTCTGATTATATGTAAATTGATGTAACTAGCGGAGAAGACATTTCTAAGTTGTAAAACTTGTGTCTGATCCATTTGTTGTTATCATGAACAATAAAATAAGTTTAAATCAACAAGTATATGTATGATATAGCTTAAGGTCAAATTGAAAAAGGTAAAACATGCTACTCCGAGGAACAAGTGATCAGTATGCTGGAGTTCCTCATCGATAACATATTTGTCTCCTTTGGAGGAACACTGTTTCAGCAGGTCGTCGGCATACCAATGGGTACGAATTGTGCCCTTCTTCTAGCCGATTTATTGGTATACTCATATGAGTCGGAATTTCTTCAAAAGCTTGTAAAAGATAAGAAGATTCATGATGCTAGAGCCTTTAATTTCACATACAGGTATATTGATGACGTTTTATCTATCAATAATTCTAGATTTGCAGAATTTCTTCCATTGATATATCCTCCAGAGCTGGAAGTTAAAGAGACCACCGATACAGCTTCATCCGCATCATTTTTGAACTTATACCTCGAATTTGACGACAGTGGTCAACTCAGTACTAAAATTTATGATAAGCGGGACGACTTCAATTTTAAAATCATAAATTTTCCAAACATGTGCAGCAATATACCAGCTTCTCCTGCATATGGTGTTTACATCTCGCAATTGATTCGCTATGCAAGGGTCAGTAGCAATTATTTTGATTTCCTGAAACGTCATCTTCATCTGAGAAACAGGCTATTCGATCTCTTAAAAAGTTTATATTCCGATACCAATATCTTGTCGAAATATATTCCGTCTCTGCAGAAAAAATTATAAGCGATGCATTTTCATATAGTGAACATGAATAAAGATAAGAAGTCAAAAATGTCGAGGATATTTTTTTTTGTCAATGTGTGACGTAAGCATATTTTTGACATTTACATTCACCGAATATGGTACTGCATTGACAACTATTTTACTTATTTTATCCCTGTATTTAAATACTGTTACAGTGACAGCCGGAACCTTTGAACCGTAATGAGAGCGGGAGGTTTGGCGCCTTAAAATCTGATTCAACCCACCATTTCTTTAGAAATGCCTGTTCCAAGTCAGGGTCATTACGGTTTTCACAGTTTTCCGGTTGTTGACTGATTTTGTCTGTTTATATAATTATGAGTTTTGACTTTCCCTTTGTAAGATTGTTCGGAGTTCGGTAATTTTGTTATTACCCTTATTTGAAATACCAAGGAGGAAGTAAATTAGCATATCCCCTCGATATGGTGGCCATCTTTATTGTCGATCGACACAAAATTGAACAAATTCGTTGTAAAAGACCACACAAAGAAAAACAATGTCACGTTTAACCTAAACGGGTTATTAGTCACATAGAAGTAAGTAATCTTGCATTTCCGATTGACACAAAAGCATACATGTTGTCGAATACTTTTATAGTTTCTGAATTTGTGGAGATTTTGTATTCGCTTCCAACGTGGCCATGTGTTAAAATGTGTCATACGGTACCACCTGACAATGTGTCATAGCGTACCACGGCCAGTGCCTTTCATCTGGCAATGTGTCATACGGTACCACGACCAGTGCCTTTCACTCGGCATTATGTAATATGGTAACACGAACAGTGTATTTCACATGGCAATGTGTCATACGGTACCACAACCAGTGTATTTCACCTGGCAATGTGGTATGCGGTACCACGACCAGTGGAACTTAGCAATGTGTCATGCGGTACCACAACCAGTGTATTTCACCTGGCAATGTGTTATACGGTACCACAACCAGTCCCTTTCACCTAGCAATATGTCATACGGTATCACGACCAGTGTATTTCACCTGACAATGTGTCATACGGTACCACAACCAGTGTATTTCACCTGACAATGTGCTATGCGGTACCACGACCAGTGCCTTTTATCCGGCAATGTGTCATGCTGCACCACGACCAGTGCATCCTAGCAATTTGTCTTACGGTACCACAACCAGTGTATTTCATCTGGAAATGTGTGATGTGGTACCACAACTAGTGTATTTCACCTGGCAATGTGCTATGCGGTACCACGACCAGGGCCTTTTACCTGGCAATGTGTCATGCTGCACCACGACCAGTGCAACCTAGCAATATGTCTTACGGTACCACAACCAGTGTATTTCATCTGGAAATGTGTTATGTGGTACCACAACCAGTATATTTCACCTGGCAATGTGTTATACGGTACCACAACCAGTGCCTTTCACCTGACAACGTGTCATCTTTACCACAACCAATGTATTTAAGCTGACAATGTGTCATATGGTACCGCGACCAGTACCTTTCACCGGGGAAAGTTTCATGCGGTACCACGACCAGTGCAACCTAGCAATATGTCTTACTGTACCACAACCAGTGTATTTCACCTGCTAGTGTGTCATACGGTACCACAACCAGTGTATTTCACCTGGCAATGTGTTGTGAGGTACCACCAAAACCAGTGCATTTCACTTGGCAAAGTGTTATGCGGTGCCACAACCAGTGCCTTTCACCTGAAAATGTGTCATACGATACCACAACCAGTGTATTTCAGCTGGCTATGTGCTATGTGGTACCACAACCTATGTATTTCACCTGGCAATGTGCTATGCGGTACCAGAACCAGTGTATTTCACCTGGCAATGTGCTATGTGGCACCACAACCAGTGTATTGCAGCCTGCAATGTATTATGCGGTACCACAACCAATGTATTTCACTTGACATTATGTCATACTGTACCACAACAAGTGTATTTCACCTGGCAATGTGTTATGCGGTACCACAACCAATGTATTTCACCTGGTAATGTGCTATGCGGTACCATAACCAGTGTATTTCACCTAGCAATGTACCATACGCTATCACGACCAGTGCCTTTCATCTGACAATGTGTCTTACGGTACCACGGTCAGTGCCTCTCACCTGACAATGTGTCATACGGTACCATGACTAGTGCCTTTCACATGGCAATGTGTCATACAGTACCACGACCAGTGCCTTTCACCTGGCAATGTGTCATACGGTAACACAACCAGTACAATATGAAAAGGCGCCATACGGTACCACGACCAGTGCTATATGACAATGCGCCATACGGTAACACAACCAGTGTATTTCACATGGCAATATGTCATACGATACCACGACCAGTGTCTTTCACCTTGCAATGTGCCATACGGTACCACGACCAGCGCCTTTCACATGGCACAAAGGTTGATATTTCGACTCCAAGTTCTGACAGGGTGTTCTTTTTCAGTGACTTGGGAAAGCTCTGTGATTTTCTGCGGATACGGCTTTTGAAAGACGACATTGAAAAAAAAGTCCAAAAAATCAGAAAACAAAAATGGCAATTTATACAAAACGAGAGAATGTTATAGGTGCTAACCGTCGACATTTCTGCCAAGTTGTTTCTGTGTAGATTGAACAGTGAAACTTGATAATAAATTGTCGAACGACGAGTACTAAATAGTAGCAAAAGTTTATATGTTTTTGAGATTTAACAAACACAACAATTTGGTCAAATCATAGAGGTATAATACCTCTATGGTCAAAACATGGAGATATTCTAGTCTAAAAGAATTTGAGCAAACAATGTTTTATATAAGCGAGATAAGCCGTATATATAGTCTATGTTCGTTAAAAATGTTCGTTGAATGTGTCAAATTTCATATCTACACAATACAGAAATATATTTGTTTCACACGTTTTACAGAACTTAGAACATTTACAAGCGATATTACATTTAAAATATGTATAAAATATGTTTTTATTAATAACTTGTTTCATTTTGACGTAATACAACAGTAATAAATATTAACAAGATTGAGTGATGTGAAAACTGACTTTTATCTGTAGGATGTTTATGCTTGTGTTGCTATTAAATTGATATGCGACACGTGCATGCATTGTCCAAGCCAGAAAACCGAGGACTGGTTCTTTAGAATACATACACCTTACCAAATAAAATTATCAAGGACAAGTTTCCATATTTAATTAAATGGCTATCGCTGTGAATCAGACACGCGATCACACGTACTGAATCATTATTAGTGGTGATAAAAGAGATACATACCGTAATTGGTCTTGCAAGGACATGATTTATGCTATCAATTGTTTATTGCGGACATTTTTGTTCGTTTTGGCAATAATCGCAAATAATTGGACGATATCATAGCTAATCCTAATTTAAATTTATCCAAAGCTAACAGTACAAGTGACTCGTGTCAATTTTGAGCTTAATTTAATACATTTTTCAAAGTAAATTTAACACACTACAAAAGAGACGATGTTTCTTTCTGTCATCAAGTTTCATTTGGTTCGTTTTGCACTTTTTTGTCATCATGTTTTCTGTCGTCAATGACCAGTAATCTCGCGATATTGAAAAGGTTTCGTTTTCATATATTATTTAAAACTTTCACGAAATGTTATTACCGCTATAAAGATCTTATGTATAAGCACAATTCTACGATCAAAGATTTGACTAAAAAAGGGTATTTTCCATTCATAATTTTATGGCGACATATGATTGACAAACACTAGTAGCTAAAATCTTCTTAAAGGTTATGATTTAACAACTATAGTTGACTATTTGAGGCATGTGTTACATTACTGAAATATGGTCATTCTGCTGGTACCACTAGGTCCAACTAGCAATTAAATAAGTATATTTATATTTCATTCCAAATTACTAATGCTTGTTCAATATATGATTCCAACTAAAGGATGGTCTATTTTTTCTGGTCTCCCACGAAGACTATTACATTTTAAAAATGTCCAATTTATATTAAATCTGTTGGAAATATTAGTTATGATTTTTTATCCTAAGGTAGCTATTTGTCGGTTAACTACGAGCATTTGTTGACCCTGATATTGTACTCTCCATGTTTGTTGTTTTTCATTTTTTGCGAGATTGTGTAATCTTATTAACTGGAACCGAATCCGTGCAAGTTTTATCGTTTGTTTATACCTGAATTGCCGTTGGAGATCCGATTATCAAGATGAGAGGGTTGGCATCCCGTTAACAGGTTTAACCACACCCCATGTGTGTGCCTGTCCCAAGCCACGACATGGATTTCCAACGGTATATGTCGCAGTCTTTTTTTGTGTTCAATAATTAGAGGTGACTGTTCGCTGTGTTGTTAATGATGGAATTGTTGACCATCACTCTTTAATAATATTACACTCTTAAGTAATGAATAAAATAGGAGATATTCTTAAAAAAATTCGATTTGGTTGTAGTCACTAAAACGTGGACTTTTACCTCGATCATAAGACGATATAAAATGTCACTTCCTTTTCTCAAATTTCCACTCGTTGTATAGACAACGTTTTTGTTTAATGTTTAAATGATTAATTTTGTAAAATTTAAATATCTAAATTCTAGATAAAATTCGTAAAATGATAAAAGAAAAGAAAGTGATATGAAATAAGCATAATTTTGTATTGAACAACCGAAAAAAAAACACTTCCTTTTAGCATGTTCGATTTTACTACAGCTATTATTTTCCAATATGTATATTTTATACCTCAAAAAGCTCAAAGTATCGCCATAACTTATTTCTGTGTTGCTTGTTATAGCATAAACTGGATTCATAACTTACGCGGCATTTTGTATACAAGGTATCTACTGTAGAAATTGAGTCGTGTTGGAACATTGGATACCAGTCATTTATTGGAGTCAGACACGCGGATTAATTCTACGTGTAATACAGCCAAAGGAGGGGGGGGGGGTGAAAACGTGACAAAGCGCTATAACTGTGTGCGGGGAAGCTCTGAATTACGAATACATATTCGAAAACCCATTAACCTGAAAATTTGAAGACAAAAATCAGTTCAATTTGGCTTCATGATTCGACCCTTAATAAATCCACTTAATATATGTTGAACACTTGGCATAAATACCTTAATCCATATTATCACAAATTGTATTGAATTCGCATGTGTAATAAAAGCATAATTTACGGCGTGTTATTTGCCTCCGGGGCAATAACATTTTAAGAGGGCAATAACATGTTTTCTGCCCTCTTGTGAAGGACAATGACATGTTATATGCCCTGGCAAAATATGTGATAAATAGATTAATACATGGCCTTTTTCATATTGCCCTTGTTATCAGCCCTCGACTGATATCGTACCTCGGGGCCGATATCAAGGTCTCGTGCTGATAGCAAGGGCAATACGAAAAAGGCCATGTATTAATCTATAATTATTACATTATTTTGAATCGCCGTTGCATTACCCAAATCACACCCTCATATTCAACAGAATGAAACGACCTAAGTCAAAACTTGAATGTGACCCTTTCTTTAATCTTATTTTGATTGGATTCGAGAATCAAAAATATTTCTAATCTGAGAATATTGGCTTTAAATCGCTTTGCAAACATAATCCTATATACGAGATCAAAGTGTTCTATTAAATAAAACTTAGCCCACGGAAATTCGGACGTACAATACTTGAAACCCATTTTGTTCAGATTTTAGTGAATGTTATCAAATTCGATCAAATACCGGTATCTAATTTTTAGTGCTTTTGTATATCGTGTACATGATACAATTATTTTGCTGTAACAACAAGGTTGGTTGGTTGGTTTTATTGTGATTAACGCCACTTTCAACAATATTACAGCTATATCGTGGCGGTCAGTTTTATTGATGGAGGAAACTGGAGGACCAGGAGAATAACCACTGACCTGTCGCAAGTCACTGACAAACCTTATCACATAATGTTATATCAAGCACACCTCGCCCTGATCGAGATTCGAACTCGCAACATCAGTGGTGATAGGCACTGATTGCATAGGTAGTTGTTTGTTTGGTTAATGGTGGTTAACGCCACTTTCAACAATATTTCAGTTATATCCTGGCGGTCAGTTTTATTGGTGGATGAATCCGGAGTACCCGGAGAAAACCACCGACCTGTCACAAGTCACTGGCAAACTATATCACATAATCTTGTAAATCCAACTACCATACGATCACAGCCACGACGACCCATATTTGTATATTGTGTACATGATCAAATGAGTTTGATGTAACAAGGAACTAACTTATGCACTTTGAAGCATAACATTTTAGCACGCAACAAGAATGTAGAACAACAATAAAAACACTTTAATTTGTGTTCTAAGTGTAATGTTGGGTAGTATCTAATATTTATTTACATTCATATCCTTTCTAACTAAGAAAATAAATCAATGAAAAAGATGTTGCTTTACTTCATTCTGTGTCCTAATAGACAGGCCCTCCTGGCACGGAATTACCACCCCCTTTTCTTAACTTTCTGTTTACATATTTATTTTAAATAAAATGTCTTTATTTCTTTATTATTTCATATCTTTTTCCTTGTTTTAACTTGTTCGTGTCAATATTCATACAATCTTATGTTAACAGCACCTTGTATGTGTCGACCCTATATATGTAATAATAGTCTCTCATATTTATTTACAATTACATCCATATCCTTTCTTATGCTAAGAAAAACAAATCTTCTTGAACATTATTCTTAATGATGTCGTTTATATATTTCAAACAAGAATACGCCAAATTATTCCATCTTAAAGACACCTGCTATTGTATTTAAGATATTAACAGAGAAACTCGTGTTGTATAGGCGGAATTAATGAAGCCGTGTTTTCGCATACCAACATATTCAACCTTTGTTTAAAATACATTTCTAAACATAGTAAAAAATGATATAAGCAAAACAAATAACACCAAAATGAAACAAGATGTACCCAGAAGCCTGTACTCGGTCCCTGATTTATAACTGGCGTCAAACTGGACCCCAGTTCAAAACATACAATATAATGTTTTATTCAGTTCAAATGAGATTAAAATTTGATGGTTTGGTTTATGGTGTTTATCGACATTTTTAAGAATATTTCAGTTATATCGTGGCGGTCAGTTTTATTGGTGGAGGAAACCTGTCGCAAGTCACTGACAAATTGTATCACATAATGTTGTATCGAGTACACCCCGTTATCAGCGAGATTCGAACTCACAACGGTAGTGGTGATACGCACTGAATATATATGTAGTTGTATATCCAACTACCATGTGATCACGACCACGACGGCCTCTCGATTAAATTTTGACCAATTTGGTAGCCCGAAAAGATACTACTTTTTTCAGGACAGTTAAAATATCAGAGAACAAGAGACCTTTGATTATATATACCCACTAGAGTGTAATCATTGTTTATGCAGGATTTACTATATTACTTCTTTGTCTCAAATTGTAAAACAGTTTAGAAGACAATAAAATATCTGAGTTAAGTTTAACTGAATAGTTGTTTTGAATTAGATATATGAAGGGATGATTTGCGAAAACAAGTGTTTTTCCCAGGTACTCCGGTTTCCTCCACTAAAATACTGAACACTCGATATAACTGAAATATTTGTTAAATATTGGGTTAAGTTGTAATCATATATAAAAGTGCCTCAGTGGTGATGATCATACTCTATTTGGATTAATATTTACAGAGAGTCTGTGAATTGGAATATATCCCCTGTAATGGTGCTTCAAACCACTTTTAACAATATTTCAGTTATATCGTGACGGCCAGTTTTATTGATGGAGAAACCCGCAGACCAGTCGCTAGTCACTGACAAACTTTATCACATAATGTTGTATCGAGTACACCTCGCCTTCACAACGTTAATGGCGGTAGGCACTGATTGAATAGGCAGTTGTAAATCTCACTACCATACGATCACGACCACGACGACCCATATCCCCCATTAAGGTATGGTTGATTGAGTGTTGTTGAACATCAAGTTTAAAATATTTCAATTTGCTTGATGGTGTTTAGCGCCACTTTCAACAATATGTCAGGTATATCGTGGCGGTCAGTTTTATTGGTCGAGGATTATCCGGAGAAAACCACTGCCCAGTCGCAAGTCACTGACAAACTTTATCACATAATGTGGTATCGAGTACACCTCCTCTAGGTGAGATTCGAACTAACAACATTAGTGTTTTTTTCAGTGATGGGTATCAAGACTGTTTATTTTAACATTTACATTTTAATTTCACCCAGTTACGTGACGGGATGAAATTATAGCATACAAACTAGACATTAGAATAAATATTTAATATGGATTAAATCTGTAACACTTTTTTCGTCTTCTTTTCGTCATCAACTTTAGTCCTGCAATTGCAAATGGTGGATTTTTCAGACCTCATGATTATCTCCCTTTTAGCACATTGACATCGCGCATGATCATTGCATTGCCGGATTTACCATTGTGCTTAGGTGTGCTTAAATATTTTTAAGATGAATTTTGGCTTATGTGGTGCAATTTTATGTTTGAAGGCGTTCTGTTTCGGAGCGATTCCAGACATAACGATAGAGTTGATAGCCTATTGGAGTGTGCCACAAAGCAGGCAGTCATGACAATGGCTCAGTGACATAGAAAACAAATTATTATGGGCCTCTGGTTATTGACAAAAACAAAGTTGAAGATGGATTCATGCTTATGTGGTGCAATTTTAAATTTAAAAGAAAAGCAGAGACAGATACAAATACAAAAACATATGACATGCATCTACAATTTTACAGACAAAAAACATTTAATTTATTATCAGCTTAATAAACCTGAATGTATGTTAATGACCCATCTCTTATCAGCGGTCTTTTAAAGGCTAGTAATGCAATAGCAGGGTAGCATTCGCTTAGGACAATAACTAATTAATCTAATCTCATATATGTAAAAGGGGGGAGAATACCGTGCTATATCAGAGTGCAGCAAATACCAATTATTACTTCAGACTGACTACGTAAGACTGAGAAAGAAATATGATAATTTATATATTTATTCACATATACTATCCTACATTGCCCTTAGGGAATCATCTCAGCTATTTTTTTAAGAAAAAGATTATTGTCCCGTCGAGTAGTCTGACGGCTGTTATAAGACAATTGCTGCCTGCGGAACAGTGGATGACAGAAACTCGACGGGTATTCTACTATCAATGTGTAGTGTAATGAAATGTTAGATTTCATTGATTATATATATTAAGTTGAATAGTACTTGAGGGATACAGTTATTTATTGTTATGAAAACCATGTGTTTGTTACTTTAAACCACACCGGAAAATATGTACATAGAATACAGAGCACAGTTAACGAAGCGAACTAATTAATGAAACGAACTCTACCTAAACGTTACAGTGCTGAATACCTACCAGTTGGAAATCGAAATTTAAATAGCAAACCATGAAGAACAAAATATGTATTACCCAAAACATGCAGTCACAATCTTCGCTTAAATTAAATATTTACGTTTTATTACTATCACTGGATCTGTTGGAGGAGTATTATAACCTCCAGGTGTCATCCGCCCAGTAGTCAGTACTTCGAAACTGAGTGTTATTGTCCATACAATTTAGGTTCCTCTCTTCCTGTAATAGCATTAAAACATTTGACTTCTCTACCCTTTACACCACTATTTCTCACTCTAAGCTGAAGGACAAATTAGGGGGGGCAGTCCAATTGTGTTTCATAAAAAGGAATGGCCAACGTAGATACAAAATACCTTGTGATAGGAAGAGACAAATCTTATTTTATAAAACACCACCCTGATTCTACCAAAACGTTCTCTGAAACTAATATCTTCAACATGCTCGAGATTTTGAGTTACAACATATTTGTTATGCTTAGTGGACGTATTTTTTTCGTATGAGGCAGAGTTCATACGGTGCTTCTCAATGAAAACGAAACGAAACTAGCCCGATCCTTTAATTTCACGTTCCGCTATATAGATGATGTCCTTTCACTAAGTAATTCTAGGTTTGGTGATTTTGTTGATCGCATCTATCTCATTGAGTTTGAAATAAAGAATACCACAGATACAGATAGGTCTGCTTCATACATTGACCTACACCTCGTAATCGACAGTAGGGGTCGGTTAAGAAGGAAACTTTACGACAAAAGAGATGATTTCAATGTTTCCATTGTGAACTTTCCATTTATATGTAGCAACTTTTCAACAGCACCTGCATATGGAGTATATATCTCTCAGATGATACGATATTCCGGAGCTTGTTGTTCCTATCAGGATTTCCGTGATAGAGGTTTGCTGCTAACATAGAAGCTACTGAACCAATGATTCCTTTTGGTAAAGTTGAAGTCATCACTTCGAAAATTTTACGGTCAACCCCATGACTTGGTTGACCGTTATGGAATATCTATGTCACAAATGACCACGGATATGTTTCACTAGTCGTAAACACTTCCCGGTTCTTTCCTCATTCACGACATATTACCGGGTTTTTGACTAGACACGACGGTGCCACTAGTGGAGCAGGAACTGCTTACCCTTCCGGAGCACCTGAATCCTCCCGGTTTTTAGTGGGGCTCGTCTTACTCGATCTTTGGTTTTATATGTATGTTTTGTAGACCGTTGTTTGTCCTTTTGTACTTTTCGCTTGGCCATTGTGTTGTCAGTTCTTCTTTGATTTACGGATTCTGCGTGCCAAAACCAAAGGGCCTAAGGGAGGAGAACCTTAGTTTTCTTAATAATTACATTATTTAGGAAATGTAAATTTCAGTAATAAATATATCTAATAAACAATGTTAGTGCTGAAACACTGACTACTGGGTGGATGATACCATTCGGGACTAATAGTCCACCAGCAGAGGTATTTATTAGATATTAAGGTTTTCATAGTAAGGTATATATGCCGGAGGTAGACAAAACTAAATATAAAGTATAAAAATCATTCACAGGAAGAATTTTATAATAGGACATAAATTCAAACTGAAGTGAAAAGGGGGAAAGATACTAATTCATTTAAAATGTTACTTCATAGCAAACTACAGAAATCGTTGAACTTAAGGAATACCTAGAATTGAACCTTCCTCGGTCACTGAGTCAAACTTAACAAAAATTAGAATCAGTGCCCACCCCTGAGCAATTGAAACCGGGTGTTATTGTAAATCTTTTACAATTGTAAATCAGCGTTTGTGTAAATATTGTAAAAAAAAATGTAGCAGATGAAATTCCTTTTCTATTAATTTTCCCAACATACAAAGAGTTTGGTTATTTTGTTAAGAATAAATATCCTAAAGTTGTTTTTGTAATTTGTTTATTTTTAAAGAAAAGCAGAGGCAGATACAAATACAAAAACATATGACATGCATATACAATTTTACATAGACAAAGGACATTTAATTTATAATCAGCTTAATAAACCTGAATGTATGTTAATGACCCATCTCTTATCAGCGGTCTTTAAAGGGGTAGTAATGCTATAGCAGGGTAGCATTTACTTAGGACAAGAATTAATTAATATAATCTCATATGTAAAAGGGGGAGAATACCCTGTTATGTCAGAGTGCAGCAAATACCAAGTATATTTCAGACTGACTACGTAAGACTGAGAGAGAAATATGGTCATTTATTTAATTATTCACATTTGCCACCTTACATTGCCCTTAGGCAATCATCACAGCTATTTTTTCAAACAAAAGATTATTGTCCCGTCGAGTAGTCTGACGGCTGTTATAAGAAAATTGTTGCCTGCGAAACAGTGGTTGACAGAAACTCGACGGGTTCTCTACTATCAATGTGTAGTGTAGTGAAATGTTAGATTTCATTGATTATATATATTAAGTTGAATAGAATTTGGGGGATAAAATGCCATTTTACAAGACTGCCCAGTTATAAAATGCAAGGAATGGGCTTGGTGGAGCTGAGATAACTCATATTATGCGAAATGAAGGCTGGTTGATATGATTGATGGTTGATGGTGGGAAAATTGTTAACGTGCGACACAATCACTGCTTATAATATGAACGAAACAAGATGACTGAATATCGTTCTTTAATCAGACATCTGCAAAAGTAATTAAATAAATGCCTCACGACCCCAAAGAGATACATAATTTGAGCTGTCTGTCGTTATCAGTACTGACTACCAGAAGACATAAATTCTCAACCGGAACGAAAAACAAAGACACAAGTAACATTAATTCGACTGGAAAACATCAGAATCATTCATTCATAGGACATATGTTTATATAGCCAACTTATTTACAATAACTAAACATTTATAATCAGCTTAATTAACCTGAATGTATGTTAATTACCCATCTCTTATCAGCTGTCTTTAAAGGGATAATTAGTGCGGGACTTACCATTGTGCTTAGGTGTGCATAAGCAGAGGGCCTGCCAAACAAATGTTTACGATGGATTTTTGCTTATGTGGTGCAATTTTATATTTGAAGGCGTTATCTTTCGGAGCGATTCCAGACATAATGATAGAGTTGATAGCCTATTGGAGTGTGCCACAAAGCAGGCAGTCATGACAGTGGCTCGGTGGCATAGAAACCAAATTATTAGGGGCCTCTGGTTATTGGCCAGCAAAAATGGAAGATAGATTCATGCTTACGTGGTGCAATTTTAAATTTGACGGCGTTCTGTTCAATTTGGACACTTATAGGCGAATGTAGTAGCATAACATATCTATTGATAGAAATTTACTTTAATAACTTTATTCTTCAAGTCCTTGCATATGTAGAGAAGCTTCAATCTAATGAGAAGAAAAACTGACGTTGCTTTGCAACAAATCCCGAAATTTATTATCAAGATTGTTTTCCAACTTGAAACAAAATAGCAAAAAAGCAAAGGGGTAGTAATTCTTTTCTTAATACAAATGTGAAACCTAAATAAGTAATTTAGTCGCTGTCTGATGTATGCAACCTTTAAAAGAATAGAAGTAAAAATGTTGATGATAATAATAAAATAAAGTGTAAATAAGAATAATGGATGAGGAAATATTTGCTGAAGGGTGGAAACACCTATCCAAAAGCAAGATCTTGCCCAAACGGATAACAACATACAGATATTAAGATGAGTTGCCTTGGGATTGTGGTCTGTGTGCTCACCCGTACATCGATCAATATGAAGTGGCCTGATCTTTTGACACTCGTGTGACCCGGCCTTTAATATAATGTTGCATCTTGGCATCTGAATCTGTGCTTCATATACCTGTTCGTTATTATCTATCTGTGCACAACTCTGGTAAAATATATTTGCAACATCCCCACTGATATTATATATATACATACATACACACGATATACCTTTTTTCTGAATAGCAGTTTATTTATGATGGCACTTTCTGAAGTTGTTTTTATCCATATGAAAGCTATTCGGCTGGGGCCACCACAACTCCCTCCCTCCTGCGAGTAGCAAACATCACTCTCTTCATACACCATGTCTTTGCAAACAAGCCCTCACTCGCGCTCAATGTTACAGGCAAGGTTACTGATTGCGATACTGTTATGGTATCTTGTTTTATGTATTCTCAGTCTCAATACTAGTCATTATGTTACCAGCAGTATGGCGTATGGTTAATATTTTTCTTTTTGGAAACTCATGTTATTTTTACTGTATGTTAAAATGGTTTATTATGAGTTATTTCACTAGTGTACATAAATGATTCATAGAATTTAGCTGTTAAATACAGGTTTATTTTCATTAAATTAGTTTTACTCCAAACAAAGCTTATGCATTTACCATTTCTATAATGCACTTCCTAAAATTATTTATTAATGAAAAAGAAAATAAGCTTTTTCATTAAATGGTCATGGCGGTCCACGAAGAAAAATTAAGAGTAAAAGAGGTCCATGTGGAGGGGGGAAGTTGAGAACCACTGCGCTAAATGATGCTTAGATTTAATAACATGATGTTGACTCTAATGATTGTCCCGTCTGTTCTATGTTGATCAAGTTTGACTGTTTCATTATGTGACCTGCGTAAGACAGCGTTGGGTAGGTTGGGGCTTTTGGTAATATATAATAGCTTCTAGTATGTTGAAGAGGCAGTGTGTGTACATGTGTGACCTAACATAGCGTAATATTTTAGCAATTCCTAATTTTCCGGAGGATGTATAACTGACTGCCTGTGTATGCCTATCGGGTCTACCTCCTTCAGGGCCCACGTAAGGGGCCTCATGACTTAACTAGCACATGGCCTCATATGTCATATGTCCTAAATCCGGCACTGCACATGAGTGTCTGTGTGAGATCTGAACCTTAAGTCCACAGTAGTGTGTCAAATATCAACTTTGTATTGTGCAAAATGAGGGGGGACCAGAAATGTTTCCTGTATGCCCAGATGTCGATTTAATGTGTTGAATGTGGAATTACAGAAATATATCTATTATTGGTCTCTGGAAATCTTTTAAAGCACATTTTGCTCTAATTTATTTTTTTGGTTTTGAGACATATTGCCCTATTGGTCGCTAGAAATTGGTCGCTAGCTTGAACCTGGTCAATTCAGGAACTACAAGTTCATTTTCATGCTTAAAGGGGTCATGAAATTGGTAATTATTGCTTCATTTATGGTGAGAGTATTTCCAATCAGAGAATTGAAGCCTGGTTTTATTGGTGGAGGAAACCGGGATACCCGAAGAAAGCCACAGACCATTCACAAGCCACTGACAATTTTTTTTTTCAATTCATGTCCAATTTCGATTTTTTTTTTAATCAACATAAGAAAAAATTAATATTTGTTTTCCCTGTAATGTCCAAATAATTGCATAAACTAAAACGTTTAAGAATATGCATATTCAACGCGAAAGGTAATTAACTTCTTTTGTTGATAAACATATTGTTAAAATCGGACATCATTTAACTTCAGAATAAGATTTTGAAAACAATGTAGTTTTATATGAAATATATGCATATAGGGGAATATGAAATTATAGGCATTCTGTAGGACGGCAGAGTATTAAACTGTAGTTAAGTCCCTAATTAAAAGTAAACGATTTGCTTTACTCTATTAATAAAAATTTATCTGAGAATACTTCTGGAAAATTTAAAGTTTTGGGGATTCATTTCAATCTTTATAAAGAAAACAAAACGTTTAACAATTTTAGTGAAAATATTAAAAAAGGTAAAGAATATCTTAAGATCATGGACATATAGGGACTTCACCTATATTGGCCGAATAACGGTTATTTAAACAATATCCCTCCCGCCTTTGGTGCAGATTGGTAACATCTTGAGCTAACCCATTTGGCTTAAATTTAATGTTAAAAGAAATTATATTTTTTTTATTATGGACAAATATTGTTATAATGGTGTCTTTTTTATTAATGATATTGTCGCTGAAGATAAACAGTTTTTGTCATAATTTCAAAGCACATATATGATAAGTATAGAATATCATGGTATTGTGGGCTTAGTCCCGAGGAGATGGAAAACAAACTTATTTCAGAGTATTTCAGAGAGGCTCCATGATATTAACAATGACATTGCTAACAGATTAAAAAGTGATACAAAACATCATGCAAATAGTTTTCTAAATTGTATTTAGTAAGCATAAAAGAAAGTCCTGTTAGGTCACAAAACAAATGGACTCTGGAGTTCGGAGTACAATAGATGATTTGGGGTATATTTATTCTTCCCCTTTTATGGCTACAAGAAACACTAATTCTCGAAACTTTCAGTTCAAACTGTCCCATAGAATCACTGCCACACAACCTTTCCTTTTCAAGTGTGACTTAAAAGAAACAGAACTATGCACCTTCTGTGCAAAAACTAAAGAGAGTTTATTGCATCTGATTTTGGAATCCACATACAGTAAACAGAATTTGATTTTCATTAGTAAATGTTTTTGAACATTATGGTCTTAACATGCGGTATGTAAATGCACCTACTATTATATTGGGTATAATTAACCCTTTAGTTCCAGATAACAATAATAATCAAGTCATTTTGTTTTATATAAATGTAGATGCTTGGGTGATAAAACCAGAATAAATGGTAGTCTATTATACCTGAAATATTGTATTAAAATAGAAAAGACAACTATAAATGTCATATCCTCTACACAAAAAGAATATATATGTAAAAAGTGGTTGCCATGTGAAACTGTCCGTGGTGATTGAATTTTCAGTGCAACTTGGGGGATTACTAAGCTACATCTCCGGAGATCGTCATCTGACCACTGGCCATTCCTTGCATTTTATCACTGGCCAGTCTTATAAAATGTCATTTTATCCCCCACGTTCTATTCAACTTAATATATATAATCAATGAAATTTAACATTTCATTACATTACAAATTGATAGTAGAGAACCCGTCGAGTTTCTGTCAACAACTGTTTCGCAGCCAGTAATTGTCTTACAACAGTCATCCGACCACTCGACGGGACAAGAATTCTCTCATTTAGCAGTTGTAATCCGTCGAGTTTCTGTCAACCACTGTTTCGCAGACAGCAATTGTCTTACAATAGCGTCAGACTACTCGACGGGACAATAATCTTTTGCTTCAAAAATAGGTGAGATGAATCCCTAAGGGCAATGCATGATAGTATAATGTGAATAAATATATAAATGATCATATTTCTCTCTCAGTCTTACGTAGTCAGTCTGAAGTAATAATTGGTAGTTGCTGCACTCTGACATAGCACGGTATTCTCCCCTTTTTACGTATGAGATTATATTTATTAATTCTTGTCTTCAGCATCACTAGCCCCAGTGCCACATTTAGGAAATATGAGGCCCTGTGCTCGCTAAGCTATGATGCCCCTTACTTGGGCTCTGAAAGAGGTAGATCTGGTAGGCCTAAACAGGCAGTCAGGCATACATACTCCGGAAAATTAGGAATAGTTAAAATATTACGCTATATTAGGTCAGACATGTACACTGCGTCTTCAACAAACTAGAACATGGGCGTAGCTTAGGTTGGAATTTTACCGAGGCAGCGGGTCTTTGTTTGTTTTATTAAAATTTTGACGTTTTGATAGTAGTTATTATCCTAATTTACCAAATTAACCAACGTAGGTTTTTTTAAATTATTGACGTTAGAATACATGAAGCCATGTGTTCATCCCCGTAAAATGTTCATTGTGCTCCTACATGAGTTAAGAGTTGATTGACACACCAGAGTATCTTCAAACATATTTATAAGATATATGGCTCAAATATAATCCTTACTCAGACAGATTAATAGTTAATAGAGTGAGAGCCGGTTACGTTGACGATCGACGGACCAAGGTTAGTGCTAATGGACAGCAGAATGAATAGACGAGCATTCATTATCTCAAAACTTGTTAATGGAAAAAAAGAAAATTACTTTAAAACAAAACCTTTACTTCCTTTGTCTTCACATGCATAACAATATTAAACTTCAAATGTCACACTAACGTGCAAAGACACATACACTCATCAAACTTAAAAAACACATTTGAAATGTGTATGCCTGTACATAATACCATAAATGTCAGCTAAGTAATTTACAAGTGCAGAGCTCCAATTTTGTCTAGTATTTTGACCCTGTCAACATTTACGTTTCTGTGAATGTGCAATAATGCTAGTCCGCTTAGTCTGTCCTCGACAATTGTTGTTCTGTTCCATTGCTTTAGACGCCTCAAAGCAGAAAAAAGAGCGTTCACATGGGTTTTTTTACGGATCTCATAGGCATAGTTAGTAGACTATGGAAGGTTTCACGAATGCTTTGGTATTAATCCGGGTCGCCCATTTTAATGAAAGCATCGAATAGGGAGGATGGTTTGTCCTTAAGATCTTGACAGAGCGTACTCCAGTGATGGATTGTTTGTTGAAACCTTGCATTTTGGGGTTAGGTCGGCATTGAACTAGTCACAGAATCTCGCATTTTTTGCTGATGTCATTATTTCAATAGTCGGTTAATGGTTACGATTTCGCTATATCATAAATGGTGTTGTGTTTATACATTATTTATTTTTACCTTTTCTCGGTTGCCTCAATGGATGCTACACTTTTGTAGAAGCTATTATATATTACCCAAAGCCCCAACCCGCCCAACACTGTCTTACACAGGTCACATAATGAAACAGTAAAACTTGATGAAAAGAGAAAGACAGAGCAGTCATTACAGTCAACATCATGTAATTAAATCTAAATAATCATTTAACGCAGTGGTTCTCAACCGTTTTTCCCCCATGGACCTGTTTTTACTCTTAACTGTTTTGGTGGACCGCCATAACTATTTGATGACAAAGCTTATTTTATTTTTAACTAATAAACAATTTTAGGAATTGTAATATAAAAATAGTAAATGTATATGCTATACTTGGAGTAAAACTAATTAAATGAAAATAAACCTGTACCACAAATGACCACGAATATGTTCCACTTGTCGTAAACACTTCACGGTCCTTACCTCATTCACGACTTATTACCGGGTTTGTAACTAGACTAGCACGGCGGGTGCCTTTAGTGGAGAAGGAACTGCTTACCCTTTCGGAGCACTTGAGTTCATCCCCGGTTTTTAGTGAGGTTCGTGTTCCTCGATCTTTAGTTTTATAGGTATGTTTTTTAGATCGTTGTCGTTGTTTGTCCTTTTGTACTTTTTCGTTTGGCCATTGTGTTGTCAGTTCTTCGATTTACGGATTCTGATTGCCATTTGGTATCTTCAAACTATTCTTAGCAACTAAATTATATGGATGATTTATGTACACTAGTAAAATAACTCACCATTTTAACATACAGTAAAAATAACATGAGTTTCAAAAATATTACCCATACGCCATATTGCTAGCACCATAATGACTAGTATTGAGACTACTGAGAATAAGGGTAATAATAAAACTACCAACCTCCGAACAATCTAACAAAGGAAAAGTCAAAACTCATAAGTATATAAACAGACACAATCAGTCAACAACCGTAAAACTGTGAAAACCGTAATGACCCTGACTTGGTACAGGCATTTCTAAAGAAATGGTGGGTTGAATCAGATTTTAAAGCACCAAACCTCCCCCTTTCATTACGGCTCAAAGTTTCCGGCTGTCACTATAACAGTATTTACAACAATACTTGAACAAAACAGATAAAACAGTTGTCAAATCAACGCCAAACTCAGTGAAGTAAATGTCAAAAACACTTTTACGTCACACATTGATAAAAAAAAATATTTTTGACATTTTTGTTGAAACCTTATCTTTATACATTTTCACTGTATGAAAATCCATCGTTTATAATCTTTTCTGCAGAGACGAATATATTTCGACAAGATCTTGGTATCGGAATATAAACTTTCTAAGAGATCGAATAATGCGAATCTTTGTATAGCCCTGGTCCAGTAGCCTGTTTCTCAGATGAAGATGACGTTTCAGGAAATCAGAATAATTGCTACTGGCCCTTGCATAACGAATCAATTGCGAGATGTAAACACCATATGCAGGAGAAGCTGGTATATTGCTGCACATATTTGGAAAATTTATGACCTTAACATTGAATACATCAAGCAAAATACCTAGTCATTATCGCTATCAGTAACCTTGCCTGCAACTTTGAGTGCAAGTGAGAGCTTGCTTGCAAGTACAGAATGTATGAAGACAGTGGTGTCTGCTGCTCGTAGGAGGGAGGGAGTCGTGGTGGCCCCTGTATGCATTACTAATAAAGTGACAGTTTGTTATGTCAGTGTCAATTAAATCTGAAAGTAGACTGTTGTTGACCTGTAGAACTTTTAATATCAGCAAGGACGAATAGCTTTAATATAGATAGCAAAAACATAAGATAACGTCATCATAAGTAAACTGCTATTGAGAAAAAAGGTATATCGTGTGTATGTATGTATGCATATAATATCAGTGGTGGTGTTGCAAATATATTTTACCAGAGTTGTGCACAGATAGATAATAATCAACATGTATATGAAGCACAGATTCAGGTGTCAAGATGTAACAGTACACACACCACAGTCCCAAGGCAACTCATATTGATGTATGTATGTTGTCTTCCGTTTGGGCAAGATCTTGCTTTTGGATAGGTGTTTCCAACCCTCACCAAATATTTCCTCATCCATTATTCTTATTTACACTTTAATTTATTATTATTATCATCATTTTTACTTTTATACTTTCAAAGGTTGGATACATCAGATAACGACCAAATTACTTATTTAGGCTTTACATTTGTATTAAAAAGGAATAACCACCCCTTTAATTATTTTTTTTTGCTTCAAGTTGGAAACAATCTTGATAATACATTTGCTGCAAAATTAACGTTAGATTTTCTTCTCATTAGACTGAAGCTTCTCTACATATGCAAGGACTTGAAGAATAAAGTTCATAAGGTAAATTTCTATCAATAGTTAGTTTATACTAATACATTCGTCTATAAGTGTCAAAATTGAACAGAACGCCGTCAAATTTAAAATTGCACCACGTAAGCATGAATCTATATTCAATTTGTGCTGGCCAATAACCAGAGGCCCCTAATAATTTGGTTTCCATGCCACTGAGCCACTGTCATGACTGCCTGCTTTGTGGCACACTCCAATAGGCTATCAACTCTATCATTATGTCTGGAATCGCTCCGAAAGATAACGCCTTCAAATATAAAATTGCACCACATAAGCAGAAATTCAGTCATCTTGTTTCGTTCATATTATAGGCAGATAAGAGATGGGTCAGTAACATACATTCAGGTTTATTAAGCTGATTATAAATTAAATGTCTTTTATCTATGTAAAATTGCATAGGCCCTTTTGTTTTGGCAAGCATAATCCGTATATCAAAGAAGAACTGACAACACAATGGCCAAGCGAAAAGTACAAAAGGACAAACAACGGTCTACAAAACATATATATAAAACCTAAGATCGAGTAAGACGAACCCCACATGGGATTTTGATCTTCCTGTGTTTTTAAAAATTGAATTTTAGAACATTATGAAGAAATATTAGTTATTATTTTGGTTATTCATAAGAGTTGATAACTTTCAGGATTTCAGGAATGGCGGAGTAAGATTGGCAAACCATTGGAATTGTACATTTAAAAGCAGATGTGTTAACAGATTACAAATTACAAATAAGCACCATTTTCTGATAATCTGACTGTTTCATTAGAAAAATAAATAGGTTAGTCATTAAGATAATTCAAGATTTGGCAAGATTTCGATATAACATTAAAATATAATAATTTTACCCTGAAAGAATTTTTAAAGTCCGCCTATTTATTTAAAAGGCTTTGTTTTTAACCAGATTGTAACAGCTTTTAAATATGAAATAGAATGAATACGCAGTAGTATATTGTTTACTTAATAAATGTTCTTAACAACAGACAGAAATACGATATTTAAATTACCATGTACTATACAATACGATGTTATACCTGTATTTAAGTAAATGCGAACCAGGATTAATCCTATTAAAAGTATTGGCTTTTTCAAAGGGTAATATTTTTAAATGTATATTAACTTTTTATTTATTAGTAAACTCCACTCATTGTAAGTGCAAGCTTGGTCACTTCACTAAATGATCAATATTATTATTATTATAAAATAGTTTTAGTCATCTGTATACGTGAGTCAGTGAGTAATGATTGTTGTCTAATGCCAAAACTGTCATTTCAGGTCAAATATTTAACTAACTGGTATTAAGCAATTTTAACACGACGGGCGTCACCGGTGGAGCAAGAACTGCTCATCCTTCCTGAGAACGGCTTTTAGTAATGTTTTAGTTGCTCAATCTTTAGTTTTCTGTGTAGTGTTTAGTAGATGATTGTTTGTCATTTGTTCTTTTTCTTTGTCTGTCCTTCATTGATTTACGGATTCCTATTAATTCTTTGGTATCTTCAATCTTGTCTTTTTATTTAAGGGTCCGGGTGGCTCAATCAGTTAGATAGTTGTAGGGGGCCCGGGTGGCTCAATAAGTTAGATAGTTATAGGGGCCCGGATGGCTCAATGAGTTAGATAGTTGTAGGGGGCTCGGGTGGCTCAATGAGTTAGATAGTTGTAGGGGCCCGAATGGCTCAATGTTTTAGATAGTTGTAGGGGGCTCGGGTGGCTCAATGAGTTAGATAGTTGGATTACCTAACAACTCAACCCCGGCTTTGCAGATTACAAAAAGGGTGCCCTCGACTCGCAGCCGCAAGTGATCAAATTTACCAGTTGCATGCCCATGGTCGGTGGTTCTCTCCGGGTACTCCGGCTTCTTCCACCACGTAAACTGGTCGCCATGATATAGCTGAAATATTGCTGAAATTGGCGTTAAGCATCAAAATCAAATCAAATCAAATCAAATATTTTTATTTAAGGAGTAGACCATAGTTATACATGGCATGGATATAGTGTATTTTGTCAAACCGAACGTACATGCACACAGTCTCCATGGTACCATGGAGACATGTGCACCTTACCTGTGTTTGAAGCGTGACAACTGTATTTCTTCTCATTCAAGGCACTCATTAACTTCCTTTCTTAAGGGTCAGTTGTGTATTTGATTTGTTCCACAGAACATGCGCACATCCATTTCGGAACAATAGCACCCAGCTACGGAGAAGCATGGTTTCATGTCTAACTTAAAGGGTTCTGTAGTAGGCATGGAAACTATATTATATGTCATCGTTGTACCAGGAACTCAAGACCATGTAACTATGCAAATGTACCATCAATACAAATAACCGGAAACATATCGTTATTAGTTGCACATTTTAACAATAACTTAACTTGAAAATATAATAAATTTCCAAGGTGAGTAGTCAAGGAATCAAATCGTTTTCCAGTCAGCCCTTTATTACCTATATATTGTACCTGACTATATAAAATGTATCACGTTATATTCGTTATTATCTAGTATGATGGTTAGGATTATGGTGTTTAATGCCACTTTCAATTATATTTCAGTTATATCGTGGGGGTCAGTTTTATTGGAGTTCCTAGAGAAAACCACTTATATCTAGTATGAAGCAAAATATTTAACAGTTATCTACAAATAAAACCTCTCAAAATTCAATTGAAAAGCACCACCAGCTTTAAATAACAATAAATATTATAATAATGATAATAATCAAAATAAAATAATCATCTATCAATAAAAATCAATTTTAAGGATAAGCGTCCTGATGCTAACATAACGTGTTGTGTACCGCATCGGTGGTGTAATGGTTAGTCTTCTCGCCTGGATTGCGGTAAATCGTGTGTTTGATCTCCGATCGGGTCACAATAAAGACTATAACATTAGTATTTGTTGCTTCTTCGGTAAGCGAACAGCATTAAGGAAAAGAGCAAAGACTGGTTGGCTCGGGACTAGGATAATGTGCCCGAGTGTGGCGACATGTCTATCCACGGACTATTGTTTCAGAGAGCTTGCACTATGCAAATCCGCATAAGAATGTTGGTATGGTACAAAGCGGACCTTTAATTAATTTGCTCTCGCCATGATATATAGCTGAAAAATTGCTGAGTGTACAAACGTTGTAGGTTAGAATATTAACGCTAACACTTTTGGATTGAATTTTTTGACGTGTATAAAAAATATTAAATATAGCCTGCCATCCTTTTTGGGGGCAAGAGGGGTAGTTACTGTACATTGCATAGTTGTCAAACCTTTGAGACGATTGTTATATAGATATCACTTATGATATGAACAATCATATTATACAAAGCATAGGTATAATGCAAAATGCTGAATTAGATTGCTGCCAATTTAATAACAAGAGCTATTCAAAATAAATAAATAAGTAAATAAATAAATAAATAAATAAATAAATAAATAAATAAATAAATAATAATAAAAAAGATAATAATAAAAGTAATATAACATATTTCATGCCTTTATAAGAACTTTTATGCATTTTGATAAACAGCTTTATGTTAAAGGAGTAGGTATGATAAGGGCAGAAATTGGCCTAAAAAATATTATATCTATATAAAGAGTTTCTGAGATTGGGCCAAAATCTACCCTTATCATACCCACTCCTTTGGAATAAACATTAATCATGAGATGCTATATATACTAGTCAACAAGCGAAATGATACAAAGATATTTCTTTGAAATACATGTTTATGTTAAAACCAAAACAATTGTTTATTAATATTAACTTTAATGTTTGCGTGAAACGCGTTCATCCTCACAAAACAAACAATAACATCCTGTTCCGTTGCGAAAAAATTCCGAAAAGGCAATTTCCCGTCCCGTTTGCGATGATCGAATTAGGCATTTAAATCACATGAGGTCATTAATTGTGCTGTTATCAAAAGTGAACAATTTGCCATTCTGGAAATTTGAATTTTCTCAAGATCGTCGATGCCACGGCTCCGTCAAAATGGCCGTGAGCGAGCGATGGGTATGGTTCAGGCTGGAATGATTCATCAAGCCGTTGTAGACCACTTTAATGTGTCTAGAATAACCATTTCAAGGCTAAAGATTCGTCTGTTCAGGTAGGACGAATGACATACCCTGTAACGACAGGCCACGTGTGACGTCACAACGTCAGGACAGATATTTACGCCTTATTCATCTCCGGAACCGTATGATAACGGATGAAGACACTGCCCGTAGAACACCTGGTCTAGCAAACGTCCGAATTTAAAGTCAGACTGATCGCAGAAGACTACCTGAATCTGGACTCCGTGCTAGGCATCCGGTGGTAGGATATATCCTTAACCAATGCCATATGACTGCGAGACCAGCCTGGGCTCGTGCATACCGTCGTTGTGGTCTTAAACCCGGCAACACATCCTTTTTAGTGATGAATCCCGATGTTCACTTCGTTCATGCGATGGGCGTTATCGTGTGTACCGTAGGCGTGGGGAAAGATTTACGGACCAGTGTGTGTACGAGTTCGACCGTTTTGGAGGCGGAAGTGATGGTCGCATTAAGTTCAAAATTGTTCAAGAAACATTGAATGCGATAAAATACAGAGACTGTATTCTTGATCATATCCCCTAACTGCAACAGCGAAACTTTGATAATGTCTTTCAACGTGACAATGCAAGATGTCACGTGGCTCGTGTTTGTCAAGACTTTTTGAACCAGAATTACATCAGCGTTCTTCCTTGGCCGGCATTATTACCGGATCTGTCACCAATTGAACAATTATGGGATGAACTCGTTATACGTGTTCGCCACCGTCAAAATCTACCGGAAACACTACCTGAGCTGCGTGACGCACTTGTGCACGAGTGAAACAACATCCCACAAGCCTTTATGCACCGATTGGTTATATGCATTGGAGAAGCTGTCGTTGCTGCAAGAGGTGGTCATGTATGTTATTGAAATCAGCAAACTTCCATACTGCACGACAATTTATGTCTGTCCATGATATGTTCTGATAATGATGTTGAGAACTTTGTTGATATTGCCATATTTGCTGTGGCCATATGAATCTAAAATATACGATTTGTGTCGATTTTTTTTTTCTCTATGTAAAAAATATTGAACATCAAGCCCTTGTATCGTTTCTTTTGTTGACTGGTATATAATGGTTAACCCAAATCATCATGATGGCTATAAACTTACAAACGTTTAGTTGAATGGTAAAGGTTTTTCTACTTTGTATATTTTCGCCAGAGAAATTTGGATGAACTTGTGACAACGTTTGTCAGTATCAGTGATATTCCCCTGTTATGGTTGGATGATAGGTGGATAAAATTCTTAGTAAGATAGTGTCTAGTTGTTTTTTAAAGTATTCTTCAGTAAATTAATAAATTATATGATTTTCATGAGGCCACATGAACAATTATAACAATTATCGCACAAAATGACTAAAATTCCTATATACAATTTAACAAGAAGGTTAAAAAGTAGAATTTATCCAGCTCACTTCAAAGTCGTTTTGTATCCGTACCAATACTAGGTAAAGATGGCCCAAACTGCATGTAATTACTCATAAGCTGTAATAGTTTACTTTGCCTATATTAGTTGAGATACAAGACCTTGAAGAGAGCTGGACAAAATGTCGTTGTTTTTTGGTACAACAGTATGAATAGGGATATGGGGAATTTCGTGCGATAATTGTTACCAGAGATTGTGATGCATTCCGATAATGTTTTTGTTTTCATGTTTAACATTTGCCTCCATAAATGGTCTAATTATTCCAGTGTCACGTTTTTTTTTTATATTTACCATTGTCATTTATCTTTGGGGGTCGTCGTGATCACATGGTAATTGGATTTAAAACTACCTGCGCAATCAGTGCCTATCACCACAAAAATTGTGAATTCGAATCCCGCTCGTGGCGAGGTGTATTCGATATAACCTTGTGTGATAAAGTTTGTCAGTGACTTGCGACAGGTCGGTGGTTTTCTTCGGCTACTCCGGGTTTCTCCACCAAAAAAGCTGACCGCCACTATATAACTGAAATATTGTTGATAGTCGCGTTAAACATTATAATCTTAACTCCCTAATATATTGTTTGCAAATTTGATATAACCATTAATATAGCCGATACTGCTAACTATATCAACAATCTAACGATCATTGTTGCGAACTAGATATTATCTCTCTGCCCAAAGGGTAGGTTGTGTATTTGATTTGTTCCACAGAACATGCGCACATTCGTTCTGGAAAAGTTGTACCTAGCAACGGAGAAGCATGATTTCATGTCTATGCTTCTGATGTTCTTTAGAAGGCATGCACGCTATACTAGATATCATCGTTTTACCAAATGATAAAGCTTACCGACGCTTTGTATGTTTCCTCAAGAATAATGAGTTCGGCCACCACTACATACAGAGCCGCCTTAACAGCATAATAGGACCCCGGACAAAGCAGTGCACTGGGATTTATACCTATGCAACCACTCACGGGAATAAAACTCTAAATGGTCGATAAAATTAAACATATATTTATTGTATTGGTACTTCCAACATAATCAGTGTTAAGATATTAAAAACATGTCCTACACAGCATGCATAGATTAGCATGGGTCTCTTATGCTCGCGGAGCCCAAGGGTACCTACACAGCTTGCCCATGCGCTAAGACGGCACTGACCAGATGTAACTATACCATCAATATAATAATCACCGGAAAATACATCGTTATTAATTTTACTCTAGAAAATAAAATATACATAATTTATCAATATTTTAACTTGAAAAGATCTTTTGAATTATTAAAAATAAAATTCCAAGGTGGGTAGTTAAAGGAATCCAAATCGTTTTCCAGGTAGCCCTTTATTACCTATGTATATATATATTGTAGCTGACTATATAAAATATATCACGTACAACAAGGTATAGGCGTCGTATCCTTCTGTCATTTAAACAAGGTAAGTTTTTAATTGTAAATTGTATATATCTAGATGAAACAAAACATCTAGCAGTTCTCTACACAAAGAAGAACTCTTAATATTAAATTGAAAAATAATGAGATTCTAATAATAATAATAATAATAATAATAATAATAACAATAATAATAATAATAATTAAATAATAATAATAATAATAATAGTATTTCTTTCAAGAATTACCAAGATCAACCTTAAGTGATGAGGAGGGAAGAACAAAAGTACCCCCAAAAACTAAACACCGTTTGACTTTGCAGACGTATATGTTACAGGGCTAATCCGAATCCAGGGCGATTCGGAATCCTCCTAGGGCAAATCGGGATTCGCGTTTGTCCGAGGAGTAACCCGAATTCCTATTTACACTGGTTTTAATCTAGTGTAAATCGGAATTCGGGTATGTCCTAGAACAAATCAAGATATCACGATTTGGACTAGGTCGATTCCGAATCGTACAAAAATTATAGTGGGATTCGCAATATTACTAAAAATATTGCCTAGTGCGATTCCGGATTCTCCTAACATTTTATTTCTGTATTGTACTAATGTTTTGTAGGGTTAACGAGTATTTGATATGACAAAAGACTACGAACTAATTTTTATTACAGGAATACAATTTTAAGTGAACTAAATATCTTTACAAAATGTTGACAAAACTGACATTTTTACTTATTTTCACATTTACGTTTGTTTGTATGACATCTTGTGGAACACTGCAAGTTCGCCTTCCTACATGAACATCTCAGTGTATTACACATAGAATCACAATTACAAATGGATTTCAGTAAAGGAGTATCTCCACAAACATTTTTGCTTTTTTGACAGGCCTGAATATGACATTTTGAAATTACTTCAAATACTTCGTCTCTCGTTACAACTGGGCATTCCGTTTTTAAGCATATCAATACTTCCTTTTCTCCGATTGTTGTTTTCCTAAAGATAGCTTTTTCCCAATGCTTGAATCTGGCACCTCCAGGAGCCTTAATTCCCTTTTCAGTATTTAGACATTCCAGATTCAAATTGTATTTTTCACTTGATAACACAAATTTCTCTCTGTCGTATTTTTGAGGAAGTTTGCTTTCATATTCATCCAATTTCTCATAACATTGCCTTTTTTCGTCTTCCATTTCGATTCAAACACATGGTGAAAACTTTATGAACTCTCCTTTGGCTAGGAATTGTGATTAGTATTACAAGTTAACAGTAATTGACGTGAAAAATATTTTGTAAGCTGTTTTCATTCGCAATCGCCCTAGTTCAAATCGGGATATCTTAAATTGTCCAAGGAGAAACCCGAATTCTGATATAGACTGGATTAAAACCAGTGTAAATCGGAATACGGGTTTCTCCTAGAACAAACTCGAATTCCGATTTGCCCTAGGATGATTCCGAATAGCCCTGGATTCGGATTTGCACTGTAACATATATATGAAATATTCAATACAACCTAACAAAGATAAAATAAATAATATTAGCACAACATACTTAATATAGAGGTGCTTTGACTGTGTGTCACGACTTCATTCGTACAGATCATTGACCAATTGTCACGTGTAGTAATCAGAACACACCGGTCACAGTTAATATACACTTTAGAATATATTACTTTATTATTTTAAGAGGGATTGGGGATTAGGTTTATTCATTTCAAGGAAATTACTTTGAATAGGGCAAACATTACAAGCGACTCGTGTCCATGTTTGGATTTAGACATTCCCATTTTTCAAGGTAACTTTAACACCGTCCTTCGAGGTATCCCTGGAAACTAGATGAGACTCCACGGGTAATTGAAATAAAGGTCCGTGAAAGTTTCGAGAAACAATTGGGAATCTCTAATGAAAGAGCTAATGTCATGTTGTTGACCGCAGTTCACTGCCTACCGGGTGGAATGGATGAAAATAAGCGAAATTGTATGGTGCGCTTCAGCAGCTTGATGGACCGGGACGAAGTGCTACAGAAAGAGATTGCATTGAAATCAGGTTCTGGTTACAGTGTTGTGCCGGACTTACCCCCCGTCCATTAGTATACTGAGAAGCAAGCTACTTAGCGAGAAAAGAAACATGTCACCAGAAGAAAAAACAGAGAGCACAAAGAATATCAATATTTTCATTGATTAAAAACCATACAAGTTTTACATCTCGTATATTAAGTAATGAAAAGTTTTTTACAATTTTCATTGAAAAAACTATTCGATCTAATTTATTTACCTGTATATTGTTATATTATCCCCCATCCATAAATTTAGGAATATAAAATGACTATAATCATACACACGCGATGGTAGTTACACATTCTTCGAACTCAAGGCAAATATGACAACAAGTACCTTGTGTATCGTAGTGAATGGGACAACATAAGGTATAATGTAGGTCATCACGCTTGATGCCAGGATATACTTTTTTTTTATAAAATTCGCTTGTTCCTAGTCCCTGACATTCACGTCTTATGCCAATCTTGTTTTTGATAAAATAATAATTCAAATGGTTTAAGTCTTCAAAAACAGTGATTGACGAATGCATCTCCCTAAGGTACGTAATATATGTGTTAAACTAGTGATACACACGAACATTTTATGAATGGAAATAGCATGCAGGAAAATCTCAAAATGTAAAGTACAATTTCTCAAATATGTGTATTTGTGTATTAGTGGAAATACAAGTCACGATGGTGCATAGGAAAACACGCTGAATAACATCGTGTACATTTTTCCTTTATGTAGTATTTAGTCCGAGTTGGTGTATGATACTTCTGATTTGCTTAGTTCTATGAAACGAAATATATAACCCGAAATTGGTTCTTTTATCTCTATTTCCCATACTGAATGAACTTACATTGCAAAAAAAAACATTCTCCTTTTTGCGATAACAATTTTCCCTAATATTTTACAAGAGCTTTAGTTGATATGAACTTGGAAATCCGAAAATGTTTATATTTCTATTTGCGCTACTGCATTACATGGGAATGGTTGGGGAACGGTTATGTAAGTGTGAAAAAAAAATCTTCTTCTTATTGTATTTATATTATCATTACCTCCTTTTTCAGTTGCTGTGCCAGAGATAGTATTATTGTACATGTAGTTTTATACTGTAATTATATTATCATTACCTCCTTTTTCAGTTGCTGTGCCAGAGATAGTATTATTGTACATGTAGTTTTATACTGTAATTATATTATCATTACTTCCTTTTTCAGTTGCTGTGCCAGAGATAGTATTATTGTACATGTAGTTTTATACTGTATTTATATAATCATTACCTCCTTTTTCAGTTGCTGTGCCAGAGATAGTATTATTGTACATGTAGTTTTATACTGTAATTATATTATCATTACCTCCTTTTTCAGTTGCTGTGCCAGAGATAGTATTATTGTACATGTAATTTTATACTGTAATTATATTATCATTACCTCCTTTTTCAATTGCTGTGCCAGAGATATTATTAATGTACATGTAGTTTTATACTGTAATTATATTATCATTACCTCTTTTTTCAGTTGCTGTGCCAGAGATAGTATTAATGTACATGTAGTTTTATACTGTAATTATATTATCACTACCTCCTTTTTCAGTTGCTGTGCCAGAGATAGTATTATTGTACATGTAGTTTTATAATGTAATTATATTATCATTACCTCCTTTTTCAGTTGCTGTGCCAGAGATAGTATTATTGTAAAAGTAGTTTTATACTGTAATTATATTATCACTATCTCCTTTTTCAGTTGCTGTGCCAGAGATAGTATTATTGTACATGTAATTTTATACTATAATTATATTATCATTACCTCCTTTTTCAGTTGCTGTGCCAGAGATAGTATTATTGTACATGTAGTTTTATACTGTAATTATATTATCATTACCTCCTTTTTCAGTTGCTGTGCCAGAGATAGTATTATTGTACATGTAGTTTTATACTGTAATTATATTATCATTACCTCCTTTTTCAGTTGCTGTGCCAGAGATAGTATTATTGTACATGTAGTTTTATACTGTAATTATATTATCATTACCTCCTTTTTCAGTTGCTGTGCCAGAGATAGTAATATTGTACATGTAGTTTTATACTGTAATTATATTATCATTACCTCCTTTTTCAGTTGCTGTGCCAGAGATAGTATTATTGTACATGTAGTTTTATACTGTATTTATATAATCATTCCCTCCTTTTTCAGTTGCTGTGCCAGAGATAGTATTATTGTACATGTAGTTTTATAATGTAATTATATTATCACTACCTCCTTTTTCAGTTGCTGTGCCAGAGATAGTATTATTGTACAAGTAGTTTTATACTGTAATTATATTATCACTATCTCCTTTTCCATTTGCTGTGCCAGAGATAGTATTATTGTACATGTAGTTTTATACTGTAATTATATTATCATTACCTCCTTTTTCAGTTGCTGTGCCAGAGATAGTATTATTGTACATGTAGTTTTATACTGTAATTATATTATCATTACCTCCTTTTTCAGTTGCTGTGCCAGAGATAGTATTATTGTACATGTAGTTTTATACTGTAATTATATTATCATTACCTCCTTTTTCAGTTGCTGTGCCAGAGATAGTAATATTGTACATGTAGTTTTATACTGTAATTATATTATCATTACCTCCTTTTTCAGTTGCTGTGCCAGAGATAGTATTATTGTACATGTAGTTTTATACTGTATTTATATAATCATTCCCTCCTTTTTCAGTTGCTGTGCCAGAGATAGTATTATTGTACATGTAGTTTTATAATGTAATTATATTATCACTACCTCCTTTTTCAGTTGCTGTGCCAGAGATAGTATTATTGTACAAGTAGTTTTATACTGTAATTATATTATCACTATCTCCTTTTCCAGTTGCTGTGCCAGAGATAGTATTATTGTACATGTAGTTTTATACTGTAATTATATTATCATTACCTCCTTTTTCAGTTGCTGTGCCAGAGATAGTATTATTGTACATGTAGTTTTATACTGTAATTATATTATCATTACCTCCTTTTTCAGTTGCTGTGCCAGAGATAGTATTATTGTACATGTAGTTTTATACTGTAATTATATTATCATTACCTCCTTTTTCAGTTGCTGTGCCAGAGATAGTATTATTGTACATGTAGTTTTATACTGTAATTATATTATCATTACCTCCTTTTTCAGTTGCTGTGCCAGAGATAGTATTATTGTACATGTAGTTTTATACTGTAATTATATTATCATTACCTCCTTTTTCAGTTGCTGTGCCAGAGATAGTATTATTGTACATGTAGTTTTATACTGTATTTATATAATCATTACCTCCTTTTTCAGTTGCTGTGCCAGAGATAGTATTATTGTACATGTAGTTTTATACTGTAATTATATTATCATTACCTCCTTTTTCAGTTGCTGTGCCAGAGATAGTATTATTGTACATGTAATTTTATACTGTAATTATATTATCATTACCTCCTTTTTCAATTGCTGTGCCAGAGATATTTTTAATGTACATGTAGTTTTATACTGTAATTATATTATCATTACCTCTTTTTTCAGTTGCTGTGCCAGAGATAGTATTAATGTACATGTAGTTTTATACTGTAATTATATTATCATTACCTCCTTTTTCAGTTGCTGTGCCAGAGATAGTATTATTGTACATGTAGTTTTATAATGTAATTATATTATCACTACCTCCTTTTTCAGTTGCTGTGCCAGAGATAGTATTATTGTACAAGTAGTTTTATACTGTAATTATATTATCACTATCTCCTTTTTCAGTTGCTGTGCCAGAGATAGTATTATTGTACATGTAGTTTTATACTGTAATTATATTATCATTACCTCCTTTTTCAGTTGCTGTGCCAGAGATAGTATTATTGTACATGTAGTTTTATACTGTAATTATATTATCATTACCTCCTTTTTCAGTTGCTGTGCCAGAGATAGTATTATTGTACATGTAGTTTTATACTGTAATTATATTATCACTACCTCCTTTTTCAGTTGCTGTGCCAGAGATAGTATTATTGTACAAGTAGTTTTATACTGTAATTATATTATCACTATCTCCTTTTCCAGTTGCTGTGCCAGAGATAGTATTATTGTACATGTAGTTTTATACTGTAATTATATTATCATTACCTCCTTTTTCAGTTGCTGTGCCAGAGATAGTATTATTGTACATGTAGTTTTATACTGTAATTATATTATCATTACCTCCTTTTTCAGTTGCTGTGCCAGAGATAGTATTATTGTACATGTAGTTTTATACTGTAATTATATTATCATTACCTCCTTTTTCAGTTGCTGTGCCAGAGATAGTATTATTGTACATGTAGTTTTATACTGTAATTATATTATCATTACCTCCTTTTTCAGTTGCTGTGCCAGAGATAGTATTATTGTACATGTAGTTTTATACTGTAATTATATTATCATTACCTCCTTTTTCAGTTGCTCTGCCAGAGATAGTATTATTGTACATGTAGTTTTATACTGTAATTATATTATCATTACCTCCTTTTTCAGTTGCTGTGCCAGAGATAGTATTATTGTACATGTAGTTTTATACTGTAATTATATTATCACTACCTCCTTTTTCAGTTGCTGTGCCAGAGATAGTATTATTGTACAAGTAGTTTTATACTGTAATTATATTATCACTATCTCCTTTTCCAGTTGCTGTGCCAGAGATAGTATTATTGTACATGTAGTTTTATACTGTAATTATATTATCATTACCTCCTTTTTCAGTTGCTGTGCCAGAGATAGTATTAGTGTACATGTAGTTTTATACTGTAATTATATTATCATTACCTCCTTTTTCAGTTGCTGTGCCAGAGATAGTATTATTGTACATGTAGTTTTATACTGTAATTATATTATCATTACCTCCTTTTTCAGTTGCTGTGCCAGAGATAGTATTATTGTACATGTAGTTTTATACTGTAATTATATTATCATTACCTCCTTTTTCAGTTGCTGTGCCAGAGATAGTATTATTGTACATGTAGTTTTATACTGTAATTATATTATCATTACCTCCTTTTTCAGTTGCTGTGCCAGAGATAGTATTATTGTACATGTAGTTTTATACTGTAATTATATTATCATTACCTCCTTTTTCAGTTGCTGTGCCAGAGATAGTATTATTGTACATGTAATTTTATACTGTAATTATATTATCATTACCTCCTTTTTCAATTGCTGTGCCAGAGATATTTTTAATGTACATGTAGTTTTATACTGTAATTATATTATCATTACCTCTTTTTTCAGTTGCTGTGCCAGAGATAGTATTAATGTACATGTAGTTTTATACTGTAATTATATTATCATTACCTCCTTTTTCAGTTGCTGTGCCAGAGATAGTATTATTGTACATGTAGTTTTATAATGTAATTATATTATCACTACCTCCTTTTTCAGTTGCTGTGCCAGAGATAGTATTATTGTACAAGTAGTTTTATACTGTAATTATATTATCACTATCTCCTTTTTCAGTTGCTGTGCCAGAGATAGTATTATTGTACATGTAGTTTTATACTGTAATTATATTATCATTACCTCCTTTTTCAGTTGCTGTGCCAGAGATAGTATTATTGTACATGTAGTTTTATACTGTAATTATATTATCATTACCTCCTTTTTCAGTTGCTGTGCCAGAGATAGTATTATTGTACATGTAGTTTTATACTGTAATTATATTATCACTACCTCCTTTTTCAGTTGCTGTGCCAGAGATAGTATTATTGTACAAGTAGTTTTATACTGTAATTATATTATCATTACCTCCTTTTTCAGTTGCTGTGCCAGAGATAGTATTATTGTACAAGTAGTTTTATACTGTAATTATATTATCACTATCTCCTTTTCCAGTTGCTGTGCCAGAGATAGTATTATTGTACATGTAGTTTTATACTGTAATTATATTATCATTACCTCCTTTTTCAGTTGCTGTGCCAGAGATAGTATTAGTGTACATGTAGTTTTATACTGTAATTATATTATCATTACCTCCTTTTTCAGTTGCTGTGCCAGAGATAGTATTATTGTACATGTAGTTTTATACTGTAATTATATTATCATTACCTCCTTTTTCAGTTGCTGTGCCAGAGATAGTATTATTGTACATGTAGTTTTATACTGTAATTATATTATCATTACCTCCTTTTTCAGTTGCTGTGCCAGAGATAGTATTATTGTACATGTAGTTTTATACTGTAATTATATTATCATTACCTCCTTTTTCAGTTGCTGTGCCAGAGATAGTATTATTGTACATGTAGTTTTATACTGTAATTATATTATCATTACCTCCTTTTTCAGTTGCTGTGCCAGAGATAGTATTATTGTACATGTAATTTTATACTGTAATTATATTATCATTACCTCCTTTTTCAATTGCTGTGCCAGAGATATTTTTAATGTACATGTAGTTTTATACTGTAATTATATTATCATTACCTCTTTTTTCAGTTGCTGTGCCAGAGATAGTATTAATGTACATGTAGTTTTATACTGTAATTATATTATCATTACCTCCTTTTTCAGTTGCTGTGCCAGAGATAGTATTATTGTACATGTAGTTTTATAATGTAATTATATTATCACTACCTCCTTTTTCAGTTGCTGTGCCAGAGATAGTATTATTGTACAAGTAGTTTTATACTGTAATTATATTATCACTATCTCCTTTTTCAGTTGCTGTGCCAGAGATAGTATTATTGTACATGTAGTTTTATACTGTAATTATATTATCATTACCTCCTTTTTCAGTTGCTGTGCCAGAGATAGTATTATTGTACATGTAGTTTTATACTGTAATTATATTATCATTACCTCCTTTTTCAGTTGCTGTGCCAGAGATAGTATTATTGTACATGTAGTTTTATACTGTAATTATATTATCACTACCTCCTTTTTCAGTTGCTGTGCCAGAGATAGTATTATTGTACAAGTAGTTTTATACTGTAATTATATTATCATTACCTCCTTTTTCAGTTGCTGTGCCAGAGATAGTATTATTGTACATGTAGTTTTATACTGTATTTATATAATCATTACCTCCTTTTTCAGTTGCTGTGCCAGAGATAGTATTATTGTACATGTAGTTTTATACTGTAATTATATTATCATTACCTCCTTTTTCAGTTGCTGTGCCAGAGATAGTATTATTGTACATGTAATTTTATACTGTAATTATATTATCATTACCTCCTTTTTCAATTGCTGTGCCAGAGATATTTTTAATGTACATGTAGTTTTATACTGTAATTATATTATCATTACCTCTTTTTTCAGTTGCTGTGCCAGAGATAGTATTAATGTACATGTAGTTTTATACTGTAATTATATTATCATTACCTCCTTTTTCAGTTGCTGTGCCAGAGATAGTATTATTGTACATGTAGTTTTATAATGTAATTATATTATCACTACCTCCTTTTTCAGTTGCTGTGCCAGAGATAGTATTATTGTACAAGTAGTTTTATACTGTAATTATATTATCACTATCTCCTTTTTCAGTTGCTGTGCCAGAGATAGTATTATTGTACATGTAGTTTTATACTGTAATTATATTATCATTACCTCCTTTTTCAGTTGCTGTGCCAGAGATAGTATTATTGTACATGTAGTTTTATACTGTAATTATATTATCATTACCTCCTTTTTCAGTTGCTGTGCCAGAGATAGTATTATTGTACATGTAGTTTTATACTGTAATTATATTATCACTACCTCCTTTTTCAGTTGCTGTGCCAGAGATAGTATTATTGTACAAGTAGTTTTATACTGTAATTATATTATCACTATCTCCTTTTCCAGTTGCTGTGCCAGAGATAGTATTATTGTACATGTAGTTTTATACTGTAATTATATTATCATTACCTCCTTTTTCAGTTGCTGTGCCAGAGATAGTATTATTGTACATGTAGTTTTATACTGTAATTATATTATCATTACCTCCTTTTTCAGTTGCTGTGCCAGAGATAGTATTATTGTACATGTAGTTTTATACTGTAATTATATTATCATTACCTCCTTTTTCAGTTGCTGTGCCAGAGATAGTATTATTGTACATGTAGTTTTATACTGTAATTATATTATCATTACCTCCTTTTTCAGTTGCTGTGCCAGAGATAGTATTATTGTACATGTAGTTTTATACTGTAATTATATTATCATTACCTCCTTTTTCAGTTGCTCTGCCAGAGATAGTATTATTGTACATGTAGTTTTATACTGTAATTATATTATCATTACCTCCTTTTTCAGTTGCTGTGCCAGAGATAGTATTATTGTACATGTAGTTTTATACTGTAATTATATTATCACTACCTCCTTTTTCAGTTGCTGTGCCAGAGATAGTATTATTGTACAAGTAGTTTTATACTGTAATTATATTATCACTATCTCCTTTTCCAGTTGCTGTGCCAGAGATAGTATTATTGTACATGTAGTTTTATACTGTAATTATATTATCATTACCTCCTTTTTCAGTTGCTGTGCCAGAGATAGTATTAGTGTACATGTAGTTTTATACTGTAATTATATTATCATTACCTCCTTTTTCAGTTGCTGTGCCAGAGATAGTATTATTGTACATGTAGTTTTATACTGTAATTATATTATCATTACCTCCTTTTTCAGTTGCTGTGCCAGAGATAGTATTATTGTACATGTAGTTTTATACTGTAATTATATTATCATTACCTCCTTTTTCAGTTGCTGTGCCAGAGATAGTATTATTGTACATGTAGTTTTATACTGTAATTATATTATCATTACCTCCTTTTTCAGTTGCTGTGCCAGAGATAGTATTATTGTACATGTAGTTTTATACTGTAATTATATTATCATTACCTCCTTTTTCAGTTGCTGTGCCAGAGATAGTATTATTGTACATGTAATTTTATACTGTAATTATATTATCATTACCTCCTTTTTCAATTGCTGTGCCAGAGATATTTTTAATGTACATGTAGTTTTATACTGTAATTATATTATCATTACCTCTTTTTTCAGTTGCTGTGCCAGAGATAGTATTAATGTACATGTAGTTTTATACTGTAATTATATTATCATTACCTCCTTTTTCAGTTGCTGTGCCAGAGATAGTATTATTGTACATGTAGTTTTATAATGTAATTATATTATCACTACCTCCTTTTTCAGTTGCTGTGCCAGAGATAGTATTATTGTACAAGTAGTTTTATACTGTAATTATATTATCACTATCTCCTTTTTCAGTTGCTGTGCCAGAGATAGTATTATTGTACATGTAGTTTTATACTGTAATTATATTATCATTACCTCCTTTTTCAGTTGCTGTGCCAGAGATAGTATTATTGTACATGTAGTTTTATACTGTAATTATATTATCATTACCTCCTTTTTCAGTTGCTGTGCCAGAGATAGTATTATTGTACATGTAGTTTTATACTGTAATTATATTATCACTACCTCCTTTTTCAGTTGCTGTGCCAGAGATAGTATTATTGTACAAGTAGTTTTATACTGTAATTATATTATCACTATCTCCTTTTCCAGTTGCTGTGCCAGAGATAGTATTATTGTACATGTAGTTTTATACTGTAATTATATTATCATTACCTCCTTTTTCAGTTGCTGTGCCAGAGATAGTATTATTGTACATGTAGTTTTATACTGTAATTATATTATCATTACCTCCTTTTTCAGTTGCTGTGCCAGAGATAGTATTATTGTACATGTAGTTTTATACTGTAATTATATTATCATTACCTCCTTTTTCAGTTGCTGTGCCAGAGATAGTATTATTGTACATGTAGTTTTATACTGTAATTATATTATCATTACCTCCTTTTTCAGTTGCTGTGCCAGAGATAGTATTATTGTACATGTAGTTTTATACTGTAATTATATTATCATTACCTCCTTTTTCAGTTGCTCTGCCAGAGATAGTATTATTGTACATGTAGTTTTATACTGTAATTATATTATCATTACCTCCTTTTTCAGTTGCTGTGCCAGAGATAGTATTATTGTACATGTAGTTTTATACTGTAATTATATTATCACTACCTCCTTTTTCAGTTGCTGTGCCAGAGATAGTATTATTGTACAAGTAGTTTTATACTGTAATTATATTATCACTATCTCCTTTTCCAGTTGCTGTGCCAGAGATAGTATTATTGTACATGTAGTTTTATACTGTAATTATATTATCATTACCTCCTTTTTCAGTTGCTGTGCCAGAGATAGTATTAGTGTACATGTAGTTTTATACTGTAATTATATTATCATTACCTCCTTTTTCAGTTGCTGTGCCAGAGATAGTATTATTGTACATGTAGTTTTATACTGTAATTATATTATCATTACCTCCTTTTTCAGTTGCTGTGCCAGAGATAGTATTATTGTACATGTAGTTTTATACTGTAATTATATTATCATTACCTCCTTTTTCAGTTGCTGTGCCAGAGATAGTATTATTGTACATGTAGTTTTATACTGTAATTATATTATCATTACCTCCTTTTTCAGTTGCTGTGCCAGAGATAGTATTATTGTACATGTAGTTTTATACTGTATTTATATAATCATTACCTCCTTTTTCAGTTGCTGTGCCAGAGATAGTATTATTGTACATGTAGTTTTATACTGTAATTATATTATCATTACCTCCTTTTTCAGTTGCTGTGCCAGAGATAGTATTATTGTACATGTAATTTTATACTGTAATTATATTATCATTACCTCCTTTTTCAATTGCTGTGCCAGAGATATTTTTAATGTACATGTAGTTTTATACTGTAATTATATTATCATTACCTCTTTTTTCAGTTGCTGTGCCAGAGATAGTATTAATGTACATGTAGTTTTATACTGTAATTATATTATCATTACCTCCTTTTTCAGTTGCTGTGCCAGAGATAGTATTATTGTACATGTAGTTTTATAATGTAATTATATTATCACTACCTCCTTTTTCAGTTGCTGTGCCAGAGATAGTATTATTGTACAAGTAGTTTTATACTGTAATTATATTATCACTATCTCCTTTTTCAGTTGCTGTGCCAGAGATAGTATTATTGTACATGTAGTTTTATACTGTAATTATATTATCATTACCTCCTTTTTCAGTTGCTGTGCCAGAGATAGTATTATTGTACATGTAGTTTTATACTGTAATTATATTATCATTACCTCCTTTTTCAGTTGCTGTGCCAGAGATAGTATTATTGTACATGTAGTTTTATACTGTAATTATATTATCATTACCTCCTTTTTCAGTTGCTGTGCCAGAGATAGTAATATTGTACATGTAGTTTTATACTGTAATTATATTATCATTACCTCCTTTTTCGGTTGCTGTGCCAGAGATAGTATTATTGTACATGTAATTTTATTCTGTATTTATATTATCACTACCTCCTTTTTCAGTTGCTGTGCCAGAGATAGTATTATAGTACATGTAGTTTTATTCTGTATTTATATTATCAATACCTCCTTTTTCAGTTGCTGTGCCAGAGATAGTATTATTGTACATGAAGTTTTATTCTGTATTTATATTATCACTACCTCCTTTTTCAGTTGCTGTGCCAGAGATATTATCATAGTACATGCAGTTTTATACTGTATTTATATTATCATTACCTCCTTTTTCAGTTGCTGTGCCAGAGATAGTATTATTGTACATGTAGTTTTATTCTGTATTTATATTATCATTACCTCCTTTTTCAGTTGCTGTGCCAGAGATAGTATTATTGTACATGTAGCTTTATATTGTAATTATATTATCATTACCTCCTTTTTCAGTTGCTGTGCCAGAGAAAGTATTATTGTGCATGTAGTTTTATACTGTATTTATATTATCATTACCTCCTTTTTCAGTTGCTGTGCCAGAGATAGTATTATTGTACATGTAGTTTTATACTGTAATTATATTATCATTACCTCCTTTTTGAGCTGCTGTGCCAGAGATATTATTATTGTACATGTAGTTTTATACTGTAATTATATTATCATTACCTCCTTTGTCAGTTGCTGTGCCAGAGATAGTATTATTGTACATGTAGTTTTATACTGTAATTATATTATCATTACCTCCTTTTTCAGTTGCTGTGCCAGAGATATTATTATAGTACATGTAGTTTTATACTGTAATTATATTATCATTACCTCCTTTTTCAGTTGCTGTGCCAGAGATAGTATTATTGTACATGTAGTGTTATACTGTAATTATATTATCATTACCTCCCTTTTCAGGTGCTGTGCCAGAGATAGTATTATTTTACATGTAGTTTTATACTGTAATTATTTTATCATTACCTCCTTTTTCAGTTGCTGTGCCAGAGATAGTATTATTGTACATGTAGTTTTATATTGTAATTATATTCATATATACATAGATAATGGGTAAAATAGAAATTGGCAGCGTAAAAGAGTCCGAGAATATTTGGAGAAATGAATGGCGTTATAAAATTATGTTTAGTTCATATACTCAACGGGAAATTTATTATCATTGATGCAAAACTGCAGGGTAACAGAGTTGCGATACTGGTGGTCTATGGTCCAAATCGAGACGACCCTACTTTTTATCAAAGTCTTCAAAGTAAAATTGAAATGATAGGTAATACATCGGTTATTATTGGGGGTGATTCGAATGTGCCACTTAATTATGAAATTGACACCGAGAAGTATTTGAATAAAAACAAACCGAAGGCACAGCAAAAAGTACACGCGTTAATGGCAGATCTTGACCTGATTGATGTTTGGCAAAAAAATAATCCTTCAGTTAAAAGTTATACATGGAGAAGTCCAAACAGTAAGAGATCTCGTCTAGATTGTTTTTAAGTTAGTTCTGATCTGGAAACATTTGTTATTAACAGTGATATAGGTGTATCTTATGGTTTCGCAATATAGAGTTAATTCGGAAGATGATGATGGCAAATATGTTTCTATTAATGACCAATTATTATGGGAAACTATGAAAGTTATGATAAGGGGCAAGACTATTTCATATTCATCATATAAAAATAAGGAAAAAAACAAATCTGAATCGATTTGGGAAAACAACTAAGTGAGTTATATGCGAATAATGGTAAAGAAACAGAAATTCAAAATACTGAGAGCAAACTAACACAGTAACGGGAGAAACAAATTAAAGGTATTATGACGAGAGTAAAAGCAAAGTGGAGAGTGGGGGAGAGAAATGTAGTAGATACTTCTGCAATTTAGAAAAAGCGAAATTTCTTAGAATAAACTATACCCAATTTAACTTTAGATGATTGCAGAGTTATAGAAGATATTAAGCTGATTTTGTCTGAACAAAAAGAATATTACAAAAACTTATATTCCAGTAAACAAATGGAGATTAGTCAAGATAATTTAGAAATATTTTTTGACAATGATAATCCTTTTCTCAAGAAACTAACTGAAGATAAAATGGTAGGTATGGAAGGGGAATTAACTCTTCCCGAATGTCTTATTGTATTGAAAAACATGAGTTAAATTAATCTATTTTATAAATTCAACTTAGAGCTATAATACTTTTCAGAAAAAAGATATACGCAATGAAGCCAGTGTGTGTTGTTGTCCTGTTGCTTTCCTTAATCAATGTTTCTTACACGTGTCCCAGTGCTTGCAGCTGTTACGGCAACATAACGATTTGCTATGATGTGAATCTGATAGAAATTCCATCTGGAATACCTTCGACAACACAGGAATTGTAGGTATTATGTTGTGTAGAAGACGAAAGGTCTGACGATTTTATATTAGAAATATTCAGGTTATCCAGAATAAATAATGTTGAGATCTGCTGTCAACAAAACAATGTTTCGAAACATCTAATGAAACGGATTTCAATATAACGATATTCGAACGACTTTACATACAAGAGAATTCGTTACTGCTTATTAACCATAGTTTTTACACTTTGAAACGGGTTTGAATTTATACATGTAAGATATAGCGTCATTCAATAGTTGCGCAACCACTAAATATTTCACTCTTATATTTGAGGAAACACAAGGACTCAAAATAAAAACAAGTGTAATAGAAAAACTATTGAGCCAAAATTTGAACAATTAAAAGTCCAATAAAATTCTGGAGTAAAACCAGATCGATTAGAGTCTCCCGTTCCATTAATAATGTTTTTAAAGAAGTTCTAATAAGAAAAGCCAAGAACTACGAATTCAGAGATCTCATGATCATATCTTTTAAATAGTTGATAGTAATCCAATATGAAAACTACACATAAAACTGAAGATAGGAGAACGCGAACTCCACAAAATACGAGAGTTTTTTACGGTTGGGTGAGCAGCTCATGCTCCACTTGTAGCACCCGTCGTGCTACGTTACTCTGTAAATCTACTGATAAGTCAAAGATGAGGGAAGAACGAGATTGCCATAATCGACAAGTAGTAGTGCACACTTTGGTTGTTCCAGTTGTATTTCCTGTTTTGCATAGTCTGTTGTAACATTATCTCAACAAACACTACCAATATGATGTCGACTAAAGTACATCATTTGTGTAATGCCATGTTCAGTGTAATTGTTGCGTGAATATATGCTTGACAAAATAAAATCTCTCAACAAAACATAAATAAATTAACTGCTTCTAGCATTATTTTCATGCAAAACCAACCGATGTTAATGTTGTTTCAAATTATTTATTTTAGCATTGAAATAAGCAACTGAATAGCTTTGAAAAATTCCATCATTTTTATAATATCATCTTCCGTGTAATCGTTGCGTGAATTTGTGTGATTTTTGTTGAACAAAATAATTTAAGGTTTCTTTCCATGAACTATGAAAAGTTTAATCTTCTGCTAACATTATTTTCCAACAAAGCCATCCCATGTAAATGTTGTTTAAGATGACCACATAAGTAAGCCTATGTTATTTTACCCCAAATTATTTGTACTCGTCAGTATGCTGAAATATTTATAGACAACATATTTATTGTGCTTGGTGGTCTTGTTTTCAATAGAGACTTAGTATTCTAATGGACACTTGATGTGATGCCATTGTGGCCGAATGATTTAATATAAATAACTTAATCTCCTTGTAACATTATTTTCAAGCAAAACCATCGGATGTAAATGTTGTCTTAAATTATTTATTTTAGCATAGAAATAAGCAACTGAATAGCTTTAAAAATGCCATCATTTTTATAATATCATCTTCAGTGTAATCTTTGCCTGAATTTGTGTGATTTTTGTTGAACAAAATAATTTAAGATTTCTTTTCATGACATATACATAGCTTAATCTTCTTCTAACATTATTTTACAACAAAGCCATACAATGTAACTGTTGTTTAAGATTATTTATTGTAGCATATACATTATTAACTGAATAGTTTTATTTTTCCAGGCATTTGCAACACAACCAAATTACTAATATCAGTCTTCAAACCTTTGAAGGTCTATCGTCATTAACAACTTTGTAAGTGGTTTAAATTTCTACTATAACATGAAAACAAAAGCACGAAACAGCAAAATGAAATTATTTAACGTTGTTAAGCTGCGAAAATGCGAAAACCATCGTTTCGTGTTAGGTTAGTTGAAAAGTAATAGATGAAGAAAGAACAAAGATTGTTATCAACAACAAGTAGTAGAGCATAGTTTGTTTGTTCCTGATGTATGTAGTCTGTTGTAACATCATGTCACCAAACACGACGAATATGATGTCGATTAAAAAGTCCTTCAAAGTCATTTAAGCTTTGTCTCCACTAAATATAAATAACTTAATTTCCTTGCAACATTATTTTCATGCAAAACCATCCAATGTTAATATTGTTTTTAATTATTTATTTTAGCATAGAAATAAGCAACTGAATAGCTTTAAAAATGCCATCATTTTTATAATATCATCTTCAGTGTAATCTTTGCCTGAATTTGTGTGATTTTTGTTGAACAAAATAATTTAAGATTTCTTTTCATGACATATACATAGCTTAATCTTCTTCTAACATTATTTTACAACAAAGCCATAAAATGTAAATGTTGTTTAAGATTATTTATTGTAGCATATACATAATTAACTGAATATTTTTATGTTTCCAGGTATTTGTCCAACAACGAAATTACTAATATCAGTCCTCAAACCTTTGAAGGTTTATCGGCATTAATATATTTGTAAGTGGCTTACATTTCTACAATATATACTAGCCTCAAGGATTATAAAACCTCCAATGACGAATTTGGCAGCAATTCCCTCTGGAATACCCGAGACATTATAGAGATTGTAAGACGAAGGATTTGTTGATTTTATATTGCAAATATTCGAGTTCTTCGGAATAAGTAATGTGGGGAACTGCTATCAAGAAATCAAATTTTCAAAATGTCTAAAGAAACGAATTATCGAAGATATTCGACCGACTGTGCATGGAAATACACAAAATACGATATTACATACTAAACCAGAGTCTTTTTTTAAATGGATGTGCATTTGTGCATTTAAGATTTAACGTCTTTCAAATCACATTTCAACAGTTGCACAGCAACTACATATTTGTCTCTTATATTTTAAGAAACATGACCACATAACTAAGCCTATGTTATTTTACCCCAAATTATTTGTATTCGTCAGTATACTGGAATATTCATAGACAACATATTTATTGTGCTTGGTGGTCTTGTTTTCAATAGAGACTTAGTATTCTAATGGACACTTGATGTGATGCCATTGTGGCCGAATTGTTCATATATTTGTATGAGACAGACATCAGTGGCTAGCCAGAAGGAAAGAGAGTACATTAGCTCATTTCCTCTTCAAATTCAGATTACTTTGGAAGCCGGATGCGATTATTACGTGTTTTTGTGTTTGCACATTTAATCTATGCAAAACTAAAGCACAAAAAATAAAAGTGGAAACATGAAAGCGAAAGCACGAAACAGCAAAATGCAATTATTTAACGTTGTTAAGCTGCGAAAATGCGAAAACCATCGTTTCGTGTTAGGTTAGCTGATACGTCATAGATGAGGAAAGAACAAAGATTGTTATAAACAACAAGTACAGATCCTGGACCGTATAAGTTTACAATACGCACCAAACGCAAACGAACGAAAAACGCAAACAAAACGAACGAAAAACGAACGAACGCTTGAAACGAACGATACGAAAAACGCACGATGCACGAAACGAACGCACGATACATGAAGCAAACGCACGATACACGAACGAACGAACGAAATGAAACATTATCCAATGACAAACGATCCTGGTTCTATAGAAGTACAATATAGTATCGTGTTATTATTTGAATGACTTTTGTGCAAAATGATGTGATTAAATAATCTTATATTTTATACGCAATTGATATATATAAATGATAAATTAGTCGGTAAAGTAATAGGATAATACAATTTATATTAAATAGTTTATATTATCAATGTGTTTAATAATTATATTGATGATTAAATTTTAAATCTCATATATTTGACTTCCAAATATGACTTTATATTTATATAATTATACAGAATTTATATTTATATAATTATTCGGATTCTGTATTGACAACCGGACATAGGTGTATCAGTTATTTTTTCGGTGAAGCTGTCCGAGAGGTGTGTAGCTTCAAAAGGTCATATACTTGTTAATTAGAATGAAATTAAGAGTTGACATTTCACACCTGCAGTGCATGTATTTTCCAGGTGAAACTGTCAGAGGCGTTTGTTTACATACATGTAGATGTCACATATGTAGATGATTCCTTGTTTATTTGTCCGTAGAGTAAATTATAGAAAACATGCATTTATTAAATACATTTTCCCTTAAAACAATTAATAAGATAGTCCAGTCTGGTAACATCGCACACCCTCTGTCTTTGCGCATATGCCCGTTTGAATGCTTCCAGTGGGTATATCTTTTAATTGTCTTTATGAATTGTTAATGTATCGTTGGTTTTTCGTTTCGTGCGTTCGTCTAGTTAAACTGACGAACGAAACGAACGATACACGAAACGAACGAACCAATTACAGGAACGAAGCGCAAAGGAACGGAAAACGAAAAACGAACGAACGATACACGCAAACGAAACGAACGAACAACGCAAACGATACGAAATATCTGTTAACTTAAACGATCCAGGATCTGTAGTAGAGCCTAGTTTGCTTGTTCCTGTTGTATGTAGTCTGTTGTAACATCATGTCACCAAACACGACGAATATGATGTCGATTAAAAAGTCCATCAAAGTAATTTAAGCTTTGTCTCCACTAAATATAAATAACTTAATCTCCTTGTAACATTATTTTCAAGCAAAACCATCCAATGTTAATATTGTTTTTAATTATTTATTTTAGCATAGAAATAGGCAACTGAATAGCTTTAAAAAATTCCATCTTTTTATAATATCATCTTCCGTTTAATCGTTGCGTGAATTTGTGTGATTTTTGTTGAACAAAATAATTTAAGGTTTCTTTCCATGAACTATGAAAAGTTTAATCTTCTGCTAACATTATTTTCCAACAAAGCCATCCCATGTAAATGTTGTTTAAGATTAATTATTTTAACATATACATACTTAACTGAATATTTTTATGTTTCCAGGTCTTTGTCCAACAACCAGATTTCCAATATCAGTCCTCAAGCCTTTGAAGGTTTATCGGCATTACAATCTTTGTAAGTGGCTTACATTTCTACAATATATACTTGCTTAAAGGCTTATAAAACTTCCAATGACAAATTTGACACCAATTCCCTCTGGAATACCCGAGACATTACAGAGATTGTAAATCGAAGGATTTGTTGATTTTATATTGGAAATATTCGAGTTATCTGGAATAAGTAATGTTGAGAACTGATGTCAACAAATCTAATTTTCGAAATATCTAAAGAAACAGCAACTAAATAGTTGTCTCTTATATTTTAAGAAACATGACCACATAAGTAAGCCTATGTTATTTTACCCCAAATTATTTGTACTCGTCAGTATGCTGGAATATTTATCGACGACATATTTATTGTGCTTGGTGGTCGTTTTTTCAATAGAGACTTAGTATTCCAATAGACACTTGATGTGATGCCATTGTGGCCGAATTATTCATATATTTGTATGAGGTGGACATCAGTGGCTAGCCAGGAGGAAAGAGAGTACATTAGCTCTTTTCCTCTTCAAATTAAGATTACTTTAGAAGCCGGATGCTTTTACTACGTGTTTTTGGGTTTGCACATTTAATCTATGCAAAACTAAAGAGCAAAAAATAAAAGTGGAAACATGAAAGCAAAAGCACGAAACAGCAAAATGAAATTATTAAACGTTGTTAAACTGCGAAAATGCGAAAACCATCTTTTCATCCTAGGTTAGCCGATAAGTCATAGCTGAGGAAAGAACAATTATTGTTATTAACAACAAGTAGTAGAACATAGTTTGCTTGTTCCTGTTGTATGCAATCTGTTGTAACATCATGTCACCAAACACGACGAATATGATGTCGATTAAAAAGTCCATCAAAGTAATTTAAGCTTTGTCTCCACTAAATATAAATACCCTAATCTCCTTGTAACATTATTTTCAAGCAAAACCATCCAATGTTAATATTGTTTTTAATAATTTATTTTAGCATAGAAATAGGCAACTGAATAGCTTTGAAAAATTCCATCATTGTTATAATATCATCTTCCGTGTAATCGTTGAGTGAATTTGTGTGATTTTTGCTGAACAAAACAATTTAAGGTTTCTTTCCATGAACTATGAAAAGCTTAATCTTCTGCTAACATTATTTTCCAACAAAGCCATCCCATGTAAATGTTGTTTAATAAGATTAACTATTTTAACATATACATAATTAACTGAATATTTTTATGTTTCCAGGTATTTGTACAACAACCAAATTTCCAATATCAGTTTTCAAGCCTTTGAAGGTTTATCGGCATTAATAAATTTGTAAGTGGCTTACATTTCTACAATATATATATATATGTTTATTGAAACAGCAACTAAATAGTTGTCTCCTATATTTTAAGAAACATGACCACATAAGTAAGCCTATGTTATTTTACCCAAATTATTTGTACTCGTCAGTATGCTGGAATATTTATAAACAACATATTTATTGTGCTTGGTGGTCTTGTTTTCAATAGAGACTTAGTATTCTAATGGACACTTGATGTGATGCCATTGTGGCCGAATGATTTAATATAAATAACTTAATCTCCTTGTAACATTATTTTCAAGCAAAACCATCGGATGTAAATGTTGTCTTAAATTATTTATTTTAGCATAGAAATAAGCAACTGAATAGCTTTAAAAATGCCATCATTTTTATAATATCATCTTCAGTGTAATCTTTGCCTGAATTTGTGTGATTTTTGTTGAACAAAATAATTTAAGATTTCTTTTCATGACATATACATAGCTTAATCTTCTTCTAACATTATTTTACAACAAAGCCATACAATGTAAATGTTGTTTTCGATTATTTATTGTAGCATATACATAATTAACTGAATAGTTTTTTTTTCCAGGTATTTGTACAACAACCAAATTACTAATATCAGTCTTCAAACCTTTGAAGGTCTATCGGCATTAACAGCTTTGTAAGTGGTTTAAATTTCTACTATAACATGAAAGCAAAAGCACGAAACAGCAAAATGAAATTATTTAACGTTGTTAAGCTGCGAAAATGCGAAAACCATCGTTTCGTGTTAGGTAAGTTGAAAAGTAATAGATGAAGACAGAACAAAGATTGTTATCAACAACAAGTAGTAGAGCATAGTTTGTTTGTTCCTGATGTATGTAGTCTGTTGTAACATCATGTCACCAAACACGACGAATATGATGTCGATTAAAAAGTCCATCAAAGTAATTTAAGCTTTGTCTCCACTAAATATAAATAACTTAATCTCCTTGTAACATTATTTTCAAGCAAAACCATCCAATGTTAATATTGTTTTTAATTATTTATTTTAGCATAGAAATAGGCAACTGAATAGCTTTGAAAAATTCCATCATTTTTATAATATCATCTTCCGTGTAATCGTTGCGTGAATTTGTGTGATTTTTGTTGAACAAAATAATTTAAGGTTTCTTTCCATGAACTATGAAAAGCTTTATATTCTGATAACATTATTTTCCAACAAAGCCATCCCATGTAAATGTTGTTTAAGATTAATTAATTTAACATATACATAATTAACTGAATATGTTTATGTTTCCAGGTCTTTGTTCAACAACCAGATTTCCAAAATCAGTCCTCAAGCCTTTGGAGGTTTATCGGCATTAAAAGCTTTGTAAGTGGCTTACATTTCTACAATATATATATATGTTTATTGAAACAGCAACTAAATAGTTGTCTCTTATATTTTAAGAAACATGACCACATAAGTAAGCCTATGTTATTTTACCCCAAATTATTTGTACTCGTCAGTATGCTGGAATATTTATAGACAACATATTTATTGTGCTTGGTGGTCTTGTTTTCAATAGAGACTTAGTATTCTAATGGACACTTGATGTGATGCCATTGTGGCCGAATGATTTAATATAAATAACTTAATCTCCTTGTAACATTATTTTCATGCAAAACCATCCGATGTAAATGTTGTCTTAAATTATTTATTTTAGCATAGAAATAAGCAACTGAATAGCTTTAAAAATGCCATCATTTTTATAATATCATCTTCAGTGTAATCTTTGCCTGAATTTGTGTGATTTTTGTTGAACAAAATAATTTAAGATTTCTTTTCATGACATATACATAGCTTAATCTTCTGCTAACATTATTTTACAACAAAGCCATACAATGTAAATGTTGTTTAAGATTATTTATTGTAGCATATACATAATTAACTGAATAGTTTTTTTTCCAGGTATTTGTACAACAACCAAATTACTAATATTAGTCTTCAAACCTTTGAAGGTCTATCGGCATTAACAGCTTTTTAAGTGGTTTAAATTTCTACTATAACATGAAAGCAACAGCACGAAACAGCAAAATGAAATTATTTAACGTTGTTAAGCTGCGAAAATGCGAAAACCATCATTTCGTGTTAGGTTAGTTGAAAAGTAATAGATGAAGACAGAACAAAGATTGTTATCAACAACAAGTAGTAGAGCATAGTTTGTTTGTTCCTGATGTATGTAGTCTGTTGTAACATCATGTCACCAAACACGACGAATATGATGTCGATTAAAAAGTCCATCAAAGTAATTTAAGCTTTGTCTCCACTAAATATAAATAACTTAATCTCCTTGTAACATTATTTTCAAGCAAAACCATCCAATGTTAATATTGTTTTTAATTATTTATTTTAGCATAGAAATAGGCAACTGAATAGCTTTGAAAAATTCCATCATTTTTATAATATCATCTTCCGTGTAATCGTTGCGTGAATTTGTGTGATTTTTGTTGAACAAAATAATTTAAGGTTTCTTTCCATGAACTATGAAAAGCTTTATATTCTGCTAACATTATTTTCCAACAAAGCCATCCCATGTAAATGTTGTTTAAGATTAATTAATTTAACATATACATAATTAACTGAATATGTTTATGTTTCCAGGTCTTTGTCCAACAACCAGATTTCCAAAATCAGTCCTCAAGCCTTTGGAGGTTTATCGGCATTAAAAGCTTTGTAAGTGGCTTACATTTCTACAATATATATATATGTTTATTGAAACAGCAACTAAATAGTTGTCTCCTATATTTTAAGAAACATGACCACATAAGTAAGCCTATGTTATTTTACCCCAAATTATTTGTACTCGTCAGTATGCTGGAATATTTATAGACAACATATTTATTGTGCTTGGTGGTCTTGTTTTCAATAGAGACTTAGTATTCTAATGGACACTTGATGTGATGCCATTGTGGCCGAATGATTTAATATAAATAACTTAATCTCCTTGTAACATTATTTTCAAGCAAAACCATCGGATGTAAATGTTGTCTTAAATTATTTATTTTAGCATAGAAATAAGCAACTGAATAGCTTTAAAAATGCCATCATTTTTATAATATCATCTTCAGTGTAATCTTTGCCTGAATTTGTGTGATTTTTGTTGAACAAAATAATTTAAGATTTCTTTTCATGACATATACATAGCTTAATCTTCTTCTAACATTATTTTACAACAAAGCCATACAATGTAAATGTTGGTTAAGATTATTTATTGTAGCATATACATAATTAACTGAATAGTTTTATTTTTCCAGGTATTTGCCCACCAACCAAATTACTAATATCAGTCCTCAACTCTTTGAAGGTCTATCGGCATTAACAACTTTCTAAGGGGTTTAAATTTCTACAATATATACTAGCTTTTAAGCTTATAAAACCTACAGTGACAAATTTGACACCAATTCCCTCTGGAATAACCGAGACATTACAGAGATTGTAAGACGAAGGATTTGTTGATTTTATATTGGAAATATTCGAGTTCTTCGGAATAAGTAAAGTTGGGAACTGCTATCAAGAAATCAAATTTTCGAAATGTCTAAAGAAACGAATTATCGAAGATATCCGACCGACTGTGCATGGAAATACAGAAAATACGATATTACATACTAAACCAGAGTCTTTTTTAAAATGGATGTGCATTTGTGCATTTAAGATTTAACGTCTTTCAAATCACATTTCAACAGTTGCACAGCAACTAAATATTTGTCTCTTATATTTTAAGAAACATGACCGCATAAGTAAGCCTATGTTATTTTACCCAAAGTATTTGTATTCGTCAATATACGGGAATATTCATTGACAACATATTTATTGTGCTTGGTGGTCTTGTTTTCAATAGAGACTTAGTATTCTAATGGACACTTGATGTGATGCCATTGTGGCCGAATTATTCATATATTTGTATGAGACAGACATCAGTGGCTAGCCAGAAGGAAAGACAGTACATTAGCTCTTTTCCTCTTCAAATTAAGATTACTTTGGAAGCCGGATGCGATTATTGCGTGTTTTTGTGTTTGCACATTTAATCTATGCAAAACTAAAGCACAAAAAATAGAAGTGGAAACAAGAAAGCGAAAGCACGAAACAGCAAAATGCAATTATTTAACGTTGTTAAGCTGCGAAAATGCGACAACCATCGTTTCGTGTTAGGTTAGCTGATACGTTATAGATGAGGAAAGAACAAAAATTGTTATAAACAACAAGTACATATCCTGGACCGTATAAGTTTACAATACGCACCAAACGCAAACGAACGAAAAACGCAAACAAAACGAACGAAAAACGAACGAACGCTTGACACGAACGATACGAAAACGCACGATGCACGAAGTGAACGCACGATACATGAAGCAAACGCACGATACACGAACGAACGAACGAAATGAAACATTATCCAATGACATACGATCCTGGTTCTATAGAAGTACACTATAGTATCGTGTTATTATTTGAATGACTTTTGTACAAAATGATGTTATTAACTAATCTTATATTTTATACGCAATTGATATATATAAATGATAAATTAGTCGGTAAAGTAATAGGATAATACAATTTATATTAAATAGTTTATATTATCAATGTGTTTAATAATTATATTGATGATTAAATTTTAAATCTCATATATTTGACTTCCAAATATGACTTTATATTTATATAATTGTACAGAATTTATATTTATATAATTATTCGGATTCTGTATTGACAACCGGACATAGGTGTATCAGTTATTTTTTCGGTGAAGCTGTCCGAGAGGTGTGTAGCTTCAAAAGGTCATATACTTGTTAATTAGAATGAAATTAAGAGTTGACATTTCACACCTGCAGTGCATGTATTTTCCAGGTGAAACTGTCAGAGGCGTTTGTTTACATACATGTAGATGTCACATATGTAGATGATTCCTTGTTTATTTGTCCGTAGAGTAAATTATAGAAAACATGCATTTATTAAATACATTTTCCCTTAAAACAATTAATAAGATAGTCCAGTCTGGTAACATCGCACACCCTCTGTCTTTGCGCATATGCCCGTTTGAATGCTTCCAGTGGGTATATCTTTTAATTGTCTTTATGAATTGTTAATGTATCGTTGGTTTTTCGTTTCGTGCGTTCGTCTAGTTAAACTGACGAACGAAACGAACGATACACGAAACGAACGAACCAATTACAGGAACGAAGCGCAAAGGAACGGAAAACGAAAAACGAACGAACGATACACGCAAACGAAACGAACGAACAACGCAAACGATACGAAATATCTGTTAACTTAAACGATCCAGGATCTGTAGTAGAGCCTAGTTTGCTTGTTCCTGTTGTATGTAGTCTGTTGTAACATCATGTCACCAAACACGACGAATATGATGTCGATTAAAAAGTCCATCAAAGTAATTTAAGCTTTGTCTCCACTAAATATAAATAACTTAATCTCCTTGTAACATTATTTTCAAGCAAAACCATCCAATGTTAATATTGTTTTTAATTATTTATTTTAGCATAGAAATAGGCAACTGAATAGCTTTAAAAAATTCCATCTTTTTATAATATCATCTTCCGTTTAATCGTTGCGTGAATTTGTGTGATTTTTGTTGAACAAAATAATTTAAGGTTTCTTTCCATGAACTATGAAAAGTTTAATCTTCTGCTAACATTATTTTCCAACAAAGCCATCCCATGTAAATGTTGTTTAAGATTAATTATTTTAACATATACATACTTAACTGAATATTTTTATGTTTCCAGGTCTTTGTCCAACAACCAGATTTCCAATATCAGTCCTCAAGCCTTTGAAGGTTTATCGGCATTACAATCTTTGTAAGTGGCTTACATTTCTACAATATATACTTGCTTAAAGGCTTATAAAACTTCCAATGACAAATTTGACACCAATTCCCTCTGGAATACCCGAGACATTACAGAGATTGTAAATCGAAGGATTTGTTGATTTTATATTGGAAATATTCGAGTTATCTGGAATAAGTAATGTTGAGAACTGATGTCAACAAATCTAATTTTCGAAATATCTAAAGAAACAGCAACTAAATAGTTGTCTCTTATATTTTAAGAAGCATGACCACATAAGTAAGCCTATGTTATTTTACCCCAAATTATTTGTACTCGTCAGTATGCTGGAATATTTATCGACGACATATTTATTGTGCTTGGTGGTCGTTTTTTCAATAGAGACTTAGTATTCCAATAGACACTTGATGTGATGCCATTGTGGCCGAATTATTCATATATTTGTATGAGGTGGACATCAGTGGCTAGCCAGGAGGAAAGAGAGTACATTAGCTCTTTTCCTCTTCAAATTAAGATTACTTTAGAAGCCGGATGCTTTTACTACGTGTTTTTGGGTTTGCACATTTAATCTATGCAAAACTAAAGAGCAAAAAATAAAAGTGGAAACATGAAAGCAAAAGCACGAAACAGCAAAATGAAATTATTAAACGTTGTTAAACTGCGAAAATGCGAAAACCATCTTTTCATCCTAGGTTAGCCGATAAGTCATAGCTGAGGAAAGAACAATTATTGTTATTAACAACAAGTAGTAGAACATAGTTTGCTTGTTCCTGTTGTATGCAATCTGTTGTAACATCATGTCACCAAACACGACGAATATGATGTCGATTAAAAAGTCCATCAAAGTAATTTAAGCTTTGTCTCCACTAAATATAAATACCCTAATCTCCTTGTAACATTATTTTCAAGCAAAACCATCCAATGTTAATATTGTTTTTAATAATTTATTTTAGCATAGAAATAGGCAACTGAATAGCTTTGAAAAATTCCATCATTGTTATAATATCATCTTCCGTGTAATCGTTGAGTGAATTTGTGTGATTTTTGCTGAACAAAACAATTTAAGGTTTCTTTCCATGAACTATGAAAAGCTTAATCTTCTGCTAACATTATTTTCCAACAAAGCCATCCCATGTAAATGTTGTTTAATAAGATTAACTATTTTAACATATACATAATTAACTGAATATTTTTATGTTTCCAGGTATTTGTACAACAACCAAATTTCCAATATCAGTTTTCAAGCCTTTGAAGGTTTATCGGCATTAATAAATTTGTAAGTGGCTTACATTTCTACAATATATATATATATGTTTATTGAAACAGCAACTAAATAGTTGTCTCCTATATTTTAAGAAACATGACCACATAAGTAAGCCTATGTTATTTTACCCAAATTATTTGTACTCGTCAGTATGCTGGAATATTTATAAACAACATATTTATTGTGCTTGGTGGTCTTGTTTTCAATAGAGACTTAGTATTCTAATGGACACTTGATGTGATGCCATTGTGGCCGAATGATTTAATATAAATAACTTAATCTCCTTGTAACATTATTTTCAAGCAAAACCATCCGATGTAAATGTTGTCTTAAATTATTTATTTTAGCATAGAAATAAGCAACTGAATAGCTTTAAAAATGCCATCATTTTTATAATATCATCTTCAGTGTAATCTTTGCCTGAATTTGTGTGATTTTTGTTGAACAAAATAATTTAAGATTTCTTTTCATGACATATACATAGCTTAATCTTCTTCTAACATTATTTTACAACAAAGCCATACAATGTAAATGTTGTTTTCGATTATTTATTGTAGCATATACATAATTAACTGAATAGTTTTTTTTTCCAGGTATTTGTACAACAACCAAATTACTAATATCAGTCTTCAAACCTTTGAAGGTCTATCGGCATTAACAGCTTTGTAAGTGGTTTAAATTTCTACTATAACATGAAAGCAAAAGCACGAAACAGCAAAATGAAATTATTTAACGTTGTTAAGCTGCGAAAATGCGAAAACCATCGTTTCGTGTTAGGTAAGTTGAAAAGTAATAGATGAAGACAGAACAAAGATTGTTATCAACAACAAGTAGTAGAGCATAGTTTGTTTGTTCCTGATGTATGTAGTCTGTTGTAACATCATGTCACCAAACACGACGAATATGATGTCGATTAAAAAGTCCATCAAAGTAATTTAAGCTTTGTCTCCACTAAATATAAATAACTTAATCTCCTTGTAACATTATTTTCAAGCAAAACCATCCAATGTTAATATTGTTTTTAATTATTTATTTTAGCATAGAAATAGGCAACTGAATAGCTTTGAAAAATTCCATCATTTTTATAATATCATCTTCCGTGTAATCGTTGCGTGAATTTGTGTGATTTTTGTTGAACAAAATAATTTAAGGTTTCTTTCCATGAACTATGAAAAGCTTTATATTCTGATAACATTATTTTCCAACAAAGCCATCCCATGTAAATGTTGTTTAAGATTAATTAATTTAACATATACATAATTAACTGAATATGTTTATGTTTCCAGGTCTTTGTTCAACAACCAGATTTCCAAAATCAGTCCTCAAGCCTTTGGAGGTTTATCGGCATTAAAAGCTTTGTAAGTGGCTTACATTTCTACAATATATATATATGTTTATTGAAACAGCAACTAAATAGTTGTCTCTTATATTTTAAGAAACATGACCACATAAGTAAGCCTATGTTATTTTACCCCAAATTATTTGTACTCGTCAGTATGCTGGAATATTTATAGACAACATATTTATTGTGCTTGGTGGTCTTGTTTTCAATAGAGACTTAGTATTCTAATGGACACTTGATGTGATGCCATTGTGGCCGAATGATTTAATATAAATAACTTAATCTCCTTGTAACATTATTTTCATGCAAAACCATCCGATGTAAATGTTGTCTTAAATTATTTATTTTAGCATAGAAATAAGCAACTGAATAGCTTTAAAAATGCCATCATTTTTATAATATCATCTTCAGTGTAATCTTTGCCTGAATTTGTGTGATTTTTGTTGAACAAAATAATTTAAGATTTCTTTTCATGACATATACATAGCTTAATCTTCTGCTAACATTATTTTACAACAAAGCCATACAATGTAAATGTTGTTTAAGATTATTTATTGTAGCATATACATAATTAACTGAATAGTTTTTTTTCCAGGTATTTGTACAACAACCAAATTACTAATATTAGTCTTCAAACCTTTGAAGGTCTATCGGCATTAACAGCTTTTTAAGTGGTTTAAATTTCTACTATAACATGAAAGCAACAGCACGAAACAGCAAAATGAAATTATTTAACGTTGTTAAGCTGCGAAATGGTGGGTTGAATCAGATTTTAAGGCTTTGTTGATTTTATATTGGAAATATTCGAGTTATCCGAAATAAGTAATGTTGGGAACTGATGTCAACAAATCTAATTTTTTAAATATCTAAAGAAACGAATTTGTGGAGTTAAAAAACGATATTCGACCGACTGTACATGCAAATACAGAAAATACGATATTACATAGTAACCAGAGCTTTTTTTAAATGGATGTGCATTTGTACATTTAAGATTTAGCGTCTATCAAATCACATTTCAACAGTTGCACAGCAACTAAATATTTGTCTTATATTTTAAGAAACATGACCGCATAAGTAAGCCTATGTTATTTTACCCCAAAGTTGTTCTACTCGTCAGTATGCTGGAATATTTATCGACAACATATTTATTGTGCTTGGTGGTGGTGTTTTGAAGAGACTTAGTATTTCAATAGACATTTGATGTGATGCCATTGTGTAACAGTGTGTTCTATCCACCAGTGTATTCTTTCCAGAGGAATTATTGCACTAGGTTATTTTTTCGGTGCTTAGTGTAAATTATCCTTTGTTTAATTGTGTATCCAAAACACTCTTAAAAGGGATTTTGTTAGGGGGACTATACAAAAATGAGGTATGGGCGTTTTTGGGGGAGGGGGGGGGGTAAAAGATACTGAAGTGATTATTTCAAAATGAATTGTTATGTGGAAATTATAAACTAGTATAATTTATTCTGGAAACAATTACCGAGTGCAGTTATTCTTCAAGGAATTACTACACTACAGTGTCATCCTTTTTCTAATAGATGTGATAATAAATTGTATATCAATTGATGCAATATTTTCAGAGGAATTATTGCAGTATGTTAGTGTAAATTATCCTTTGTTTAATTGTATATCCAAAACACTCTTAAAAGGGATTTTTTAGGGTGACTATAAAAAAATGGGGCATGGGCTTTTTGGGGGGTTAACAAATATTGAAGTGATTATTTCAAAATGAATTGTTATGTGGAAATAATACACTAGTATAATTTATCCTGCAAAAAATTACCTATTCCAGTTATTCTTCAAGGAAATACTACACTACCTTAAGTGTCATCCCTTTTCTAATAGATGTGATAATAAATTGTATATCAATTTATGCAAAATCATTTAAACATTTATCAATTCAAACAATACATAGTCCATTCATAATACTTTACAGCTTTGAACAGTTGATTACATATATGTCAAGGACAATAATATTCATACATACTAGCTTGTTTCATTTTTCTACTCTGTTTTGTCTACTTGAGGTTTCTTTGGTGATGGGTTGTAACATCTCCTCTAATCCAATGTCGAAATTCATATTATCATCACATTCAGCTCCTAAGACAATCCTCCTGCTCCATATTTTAATATTTAATCTGCGAAAATGCGAAAACCATCGTTTCGTGTTAGGTTACTTTTATTATAAATCTGCTGATAAGTCATAGATGAGGAAAGAACAAAGAATGTTATCAACAACAAGTAATAGAGCTTAGTTTGCTTGTTCCTGTTACATGTAGTCTGTTGTAGCATCATGTCACCAAACACGACGAATATGGTGTCGATTAAAAAGTCCATCAAAGAATTTTAAGCTTTGTCTCCACTAGATATAAATAACTTAATCTCCTTGTAACATTATTTACAAGCAAAACCATCCGATGTAAATGTTGTTTTAAATTATTTATTTTTGCACAGAAAGAAGCAACTGGATAGCTTTAAAAAATCCATCATTTTATAATATCATCTTCAGTGTAATCGTTGCGGTATATGATAGCTTATGTTCTCCTGATTCCAGAAATATATGACAGCCACACTTCCAGTTTCTCAGCAATACTACTTTTGGACCGGAAAAACAACTCATTTGATGGTTCTTTTTCTCCTGATTCTGATAATATATGGTTGTATTGGATTTTGTTAACTTCTGGTTTGAAAAAATCCATTATTATCATTTTCCTATGTTAAAGGGACAATGATAGCAAAATAATAAATTATAGATGAATTTCTTAAATGTTGTCACTCAGTTTGCCAAACGGACTAACGTAGAATATCCCCGACAGATCAGATTTTAGAGTAAATTATACAAATATTACATGACAACCACAGAAATAAATAAATAGAAAGAAAACTACGGTACAGACAACACGTATCTTTCCAAATAAAGGTAATAACAAAATTACCGAACTCCGAACAATCTTACAAAGGGAAAGTCAAAACTCATAATTATATAAACAGACAAAATCAGTCAACAACCGGAAAACTGTGAAAACCGTAATGACCCTGACTTGGTACAGGCATTTCTAAAGAAATGGTGGGTCTTTCAGTGCTATTGATATCATAGATATTTTGTAAATGTTATATATATATTTTATCTAATATGATCAAGAAGAGTTTGCATATACCAAAGGGGTAATTAGATTCCGTAAATCGAGAAAGGACAGACAACAACAACAAAAATGAAAAAAGACAAAAGGACAAAAAACGATTTACAAAACATCATACATAAAACTAAAGATCGAGTAGCACGAACCTCATTTAAAACCGGTAGTAAAATCAAGTGCTCCTGAAGGGGGAACAGTTGGATGAGAGTTGGCCTTTGAAATTGACAGGAAGTAATCATTTGTCTCATTTTTTTCTACTTTTTTACAGGAGATTAGATAATAACTCGTTGGACTGTTCTTCTTGTGATCTTGAAGCGTTTAAAGTGTTCCTGAATAATCAAACACACCTTGGAAATGCTGAAGCAAAATGCGATGGTACAAACACCTATGTTGTCAACCATGACTTTCATAATTGCACAGGTAAATATTGTGAAAGAAGTAGAACCAAATATAATTGGACTGTCGAGAAATTGACAGAAATGACAGACTGTAGAGAATATGAATATATTTAAATTGAAATCTCAATAAATGAAGAAGTACGATACTTTACTCGCACAAACAATAGCTCATTCATGAATATGTAATATAAATACCACATAGAAGTGTGACTATAATAGATCGATAGATGTTTTTATATACATATATTATATATTGATGACACACGTTGACGTACCTAATTGGGGTTATTCCTAAAGCGCATTGTGCACACTAAATCATTTGGCTTTGCAATCTTTCGAATTTTAGCGTACCTGATGAATGTTATCCTAGAAACGCGTCGTGTGCACTAAATTTGATATCTACATTTTTATTTTTTCATATCTACGTCTTAATTGTTGACAAATATACATTTGTCTTTCAAATAGTTTGGCTTTGATCGTAGCTGCCGAAGGGCGTGAAGGTTATTGCAGAAATGAGTCGTGCATGCTAAATTTGCTATCTATGTTTTTATTTTTCACAAATATACATTTGACTTTCAAATAGCTTGGCGTCGTGCGTACTTTATGAAACTTATTCCAGAAATGCGTCGTCCGCTCTAAAATAGATACAAATGTATCTACCTTTTTAATACAGTCCGTCCTACAGATGAACCAACTTCAAGCTGTCTAGTTTTCTCAGTATTTACCAGTTGGCAGCACTGTGGTTGGTTTTTGTTCGTATTGGTAACCTCGTAATGTGATATTAGTCTCAGCGCATGTCCGTATTTGTACGATTACTTCCCCCGTAGTGGTTTCGTGTTGATAACAGCACAACATCTGCAAAATGAAGTTTCATAACCAAATAGAACCCAAACAACAATGCTGCCCAGATGTAGAGCTTAGCTATGGAAGTAATGAGTACCTCTTAACTGCATGCAAGTGGCCGTTTTACACTCATTGTTTGATATGAGTTATGCTCATTGCTGAAGACCCTTCTGTGACTGTGAAATGACGAGGAGCCATTGAAATACTGTTCCTTTCCTAGATTTTATGTAATGTTGGATAATCTTTCATGATCATTTACATCCATATCATTTCTTGCTAAATGTCGTTCCTTTACTTTAATTAATGTCTTCGTGTAATGGTGGATGGTCTCTCATGTTCATTTACATACTTTCTTACTAATTAGAATATGAACAATGGAGACCGTGTTTGCACACTAAGTTAGATATCTACGTTTTTATTAATTCAATCTGCATTATTTCCCTTCTATTAGAATTTTCTTTAGAAAAAATCCCTGAATCTTTAAGCTATTCATATTTTAAATACAATATCCTGAACGTTTTTTTAATCATTTTTGAAAAAAGTAATCAATTATGACAATTGTCACCAATGTCACCATAGGCACGTGTCATAGAGCATTACGCTGTCTTACCGTCTAATCCCGAAATCGATTATTTCTACAACCAATATACTGTAGCTACAAATTTTAATTAAATGGATGCGTACTATACTTCTGTATTATATTATATTATGCATACCTTGGTGTCACATATATTTTGAACATAATAATTACCTTTTTCATAAATATACTACCTATTGAAATAGTTTTTCAATTCTTCACAGTAGTTGCATATGGTATTATTAAATGTGAACAGCCTCGTGAATGTTAATTAATATCTTGTTTTACAATACAGAACGAACAACAGAATATCAAACAACAGGAACAACAATAACTGATATGACAGCAACAGCAACACCTACAGTTGCCACGACAACTACAGATGCTGTGACAACTACAGATGACATGACAACTACAGATGCTGTGACAACTACAGATGACATGACAACTACAGATGATGTGACAACTACAGATGACATGACAACTACATATGACATGACAACTACAGATGCAATGACAACTACAGATGACATGACAACTACAGATGCTATGACAACTACAGATGACATGACAACTACAGATGCAATGACAACTACAGACGCTGTGACAACTACATATGACATGACAACTACAGATGCTGTGACAACTACAGATGACATGACAACTACATATGCTGTGACAACTACAGATGACATGACAACTACATATGACATGACAACTACAGATGCAATGACAACTACATATGCAATGACAACTACAGATGACATGACAACTACAGATGCTGTGACAACTACAGATGACATGACAACTAAAGATTCATTGACAACTACATATGCTGTGACAACTACAGATGACATGACAACTACATATGCTGTGACAACTACAGATGACATGACAACTACATATGACATGACAACTACAGATGCAATGACAACTACAGATGCAATGACAACAACAGATGACATGACAACTACATATGCTGTGACAACTACAGATGACCTGACAACTACAGATGCAATGACAACTACAGATGCTGTGACAACTACAGATGACATGACAACTACAGATGCTGTGACAACTACAGATGACATGACAACTACAGATGCTATGACAACTACAGATGACATGATAACTACAGATGCTGTGACAACTACATATGACACGGCGACGCTGGTTAGCAACAGTACCAATACTACGGGTTCCTCTCAAGGTAATTATGATTATTGAATCTGTATGGTCTACAGCACTGTCAACAATATTCAAGCTATATCTTTGCGGCCATGTCTTTCGTTGGAGAAAATTGGAGTTCTCTGAAAAACCAACTATTTATATTTGATTTGTTACATGCACATAGGTCACTTCCTATCGGAGGGTTTGTGCCTTACACCACAGAAACTAGATTTGTATTTCTATACCCCAGGCTTCCTCGCTTTAGATCTCTTAAAATAGTTAATTATTTTACTTCATATACATTTGTCAATTCCCGTCAGTTTTGTTGTCCAAATAGAAACTACAGCAATTTGCTACAAACATCATGCATTGATATTGAAATAATGAATTACGTACTTAGTTCGTGTTATAAAATCCACCAAGATTTCCAAGCGAAAACTATGTTCGATTCGTCCCTCACTTATTTGTAGGAGAGCTTATGTCATATATATTATATTTGTATTTGTTGCGCATAGTGGTATTCAACATGTATTTACTTGAAGAGTAACATGGCGGGTGTCTTATAAGAGGAAGGAACTGATTACCTTTCGCGAGCACCTGCGTCTCCCCCTCTTTTTTTTGGTGGTGTCCGTGTTGCTCATCTTTTTAGCTTTGTGTTCACGTTGTCCTATTATGTGTCTTTACGTTCTTAGTTTCGTGTTGTGATATCACTACTATGCCACATGTACTTTAATTATTCTTTTAATCTGACCTGGTCCCCTGTATTCAGCATCTGAGTTCACTCCCGGGATTTTGGTAGGGTCCGTGTAGCTCATCCTTTTAGTTTTAGTTTTTTTATGTTGTCCTATTATGTGTCTTTACGTAATTAGATGCCTGTTGCGATGTCCGTTACAATTTCCGCATAAAAACGATGTTGGCTTCGTCTTTACTTTCAGTTGTCTGTAGGAGAGTTCATGTCTTATCGTGTTTTTGTGTATTTTGGGGTATACTAATGTTGCTCTTCTTTTCAGGTTTCTGTGTTTTTTGCTTTATATCAGGTCGTGTCTGTTGCGTGAACTAACCGCATCTGACATAAATTATTGTACAAACACACTATGTATGTAATGGGTATTTATCAGTGAATGTGACGTGACCGATGAAAAAAATAACGTCCGAGTTGAAGGTCTCAACATATATTATCACTAATATCGCAGCTCGGTCTGCTGGAATCGATACGATATTTGTGATCTTCAAAACGGACGCTCGTCTTTATATACTGTGTTGTTTATATTAACCATAGTCTATGCATAATATTTTAATTCGAGTATTAGGTTAATTCATACTTACGTAATATATGCTTTCGAAATAGAAAACAACGGGATTACAATTATTATAATTATTTAGTCAAAAGTGTATACGGCCATTGCTTATGAGTTGGTAAGTAAGTGTTGTTTAATGCCAGCTCAGCAATTATTCAGCTATATTCATGGTAAGAGTAAATTAATTTTCAATGTGATGATGAGGAGGTCCGCTTTGTATTAGAACTGAGTTTCAAATAGTTTGGCTTTGGTCGTACCTGATGAAGGACGTGAAGATTACTGCAGAAATGCGTCGTGCATACTAAATTTACCATCAATTTTTTTATTTTTGACAAATATACACTTGACTTTCAAATAGTTGGCATCGAGCGTACTTTATGAAAGTTATTCCAGAAATGGGTCATCCGCTCTAAAATAGATATCTACCTTTTTAATACTGTCCGTCCAACAAGTGAACCAACTTCAAGCTGACTAGTTGTCTCAGTATTTGTCTGATGGGAACACTGTGGTTGGTTTTTGTCCGTATTGGTAACTTCTTATTGTGATATCAGTCTCAACACATGTCGGTATTTGTACGATTACATCACCCGTAGTGGTTTCTTGTTGATAACAACACATCCATCTGCAAAATGAAGTGTCATATCCAGATAGAACCCAAACGATAATGATGCCCAGATATAGTAATTACCTCAGAAAGTAAAGAGTAACACTCAATTGCATGCAAGTGGTTGTGTCCCATTCATTGTTTGATATGAGTTATGCTCATTGTTGAAGACCCTTCTGTGACTGTGAAATGTAGAACAGCGATAAAGGCACTGTTATCTAATTTTGTGTAATGTTGGATAGTTTCTCATGTTCATTTACATTCTTTCTTACTAATTAGAAAGGTAGCAACGGAGACCGTGCTTGCACAGTAAATTAGATATCTACGTTTTCATTAAATCAATCTGCATTATCTCCCTTATATTACAATTTTCTTTAAAACAAAAAAAATCGCTTAAAGTTTAAACTATTCATATTTTTCATACAATACTCTATAAGTTTTTCTAATCATTTTGGAAAAAAGTCATTAAATAATGACAATTGTCACCGATGTTGCGACAGTCACTTTTGATAGAGCATTCCCCCATCTTACTGTCTCGAACGGACATCGATGACTTCTACAACCAACATACAGTAAAACTTGCTTCTTACGAATTTCTGGGGAGGGGTGAAATAAATTCGCAATTAACGTAATTCGTTGTATTGATATAACGAAATTCATTATAAAATATAACGAATTCGCTATAAGGGGATCATACAGGGAAACTATAACGACCAAGATACATGTGATAAAGACGATAAATTACAAGCAATGCATTTAATATTTCAATAAAATCTAAATCTATTTTCTTTTGAATGTGTTGTACATTCAAAAGAAAATTGATTTAGATTTTATTGAAGAAACTAGCGATATAAGTTTTGTTTTTGTTTGCTTGTGAAGATTTGCACTATTTTAGCTAAAGCGGAAAACAATTTCTCGTCGACGTTTTCGTGGGTTTCTAATACACGGCGAACTGTTTCTAGTCCCTGTAAACCTTCAATTGTTGTTGGAACATTCTCTTCAATCGGTTCGTCTTCTATTTCCGAATCGTCCGTGTCAGATTCCTTGCTTAAGAGATCCCCTACGATGTCATCGTCAGATTTAGATTCGGCTGAAACGACTTCACATTCAACACTAACTAAATCATCCATGGTGACCCCAATCTGAGCTAGCCTGTTACGTGTACGAATATCGAAGAGATTCGCTAAGGGGATTTCATCATCATTTTCATAATCTGAATCACTGCTTTCCTGCATTTCGGCATTACCAGACGTAAGTGACATGCTAAATCCGGCTTATTCGAAACATCGGCTGATGCAGATTGGGGTTACATTACGCCATAAAATGTGAAGCATTCTGATTGCCTTCAACACATGGATACAAGGTACAACTCTTTTGTCGTCACACTGAAATAGAATTGTACCGCTAATCAGTGTTTGCATTGAGTTTATTGGTTGGATAATTCAGATTTAGAAACGCCTATTAAATGATTGACAGGTTTTGTGTATTTGATGTAACGGTATTTTGATGATCCCGTAAACAATTCAAGTTTTTGAGTTTGGATAATTTATTTTGGGGTGCACGTCGTAAATTCAGAAATTGCAATTAGAAATGAATTACATTCATTATGAATCAACAACAAAATAAATTTGGCTTACCCCCAAAATATATTGGATAAGTCGTTGTTTGTATTAGGCTTTGAGATTGTAGATGATTCCCTGATCCATTGGTTGAAGTTTGCTTGTTGTGTTTGGTGGCAGAAACTGTAAGTTGATGGATCTTAGATTGTCTATGCATGGATGAGCCGAACAATTGTCAACATAGAGCAATGCTTTCCTCTTTTGACGCGAAAATTGTTTGTCAATGGATCGAACCCATTCCACAAATATTTGACTCGTCATTCATGCTTTCTTATTCCATCGATATTCAACTGGCAAATATGTTACGCCCTTGAAACACCGTGGGTTTTGAAATTTTCAAATTACCAAAAGTTAGATTTTTTCTGAACCATCCATGTTGGACGTGGCTAGAACGGTCAACCTTTCCTTGGATTTTTTACCTCCATGACATTTTTCACCTTTCAATTGAAGTGTTTTATTTGGCATAAGTTTGTAAAATAACCCAGTCTCTTCGGCATTGAAAATATCACAAGCCTTGTAATTTTTCACTAAATTTGGAAGTTTATTTTTCAGCCAGTCCTCACAATTATCCGTGTAAGCAACAGCACTTTTACCACTGATAGATCGACATACGATGCTGTGACGCTCCTTGAAACGATCTAACCATCCTGTGCTAGGGCTAAAGTCCCTGTCTCCATTTTTTTAGCGAATTCCTACGATTTTGCCATTAAAATTGGTCCACTAATTGGGATATTGTGGTTACGCCTTTCTTTAAACCATTCATACAAGGCGGCATCCACGTTTTCATGGGCGGACGATCTGTGGCGTTTCCTTGCCGGCGAAATTGTCGACTTCTCATACGATTCCACAATTTTTTCTTTGTTTTTCAAAATTGTACTTAAGGTATTTGGAAGAATGTCAAATCTTACAGCAACATCCTTTTTTCGGCTCATTTCCCATCGCAACACGTTGCGTTTCTTTTTCGGGTCGGTGTCGCCATACTTGTGTGACCATAAGATCAAAAACTACATGTTTATTTGATTAGATTTTATGGCAATAAAAACATCTCACCTTCTTTAATTAGACATGTTGTCTAATTGCATGACTTTTCATAAGCTTGGGACACACTTACCTTTAGGGTATTTTAAATTCGTTGTAACCGTCAATCAATACATATTAATCATTGATCACCGGGACTCGAAAATACTTCGTTGTATCAGAAAATTCGCTAAAAGCGAATTCGCTAATACAACACAAATTATCATGTGTTTTTAATGATCTTCGTCGGGGATTCACAAAAAGTTTGCTATATGCGTAAATTCGTTATATGCGTGTTCGCTATATTCGAGTTTTACTGAATTGTAGCTACAACTGGACATACTCTGTATTTCTGTTTAAAATTACAATATGCATACCTTGGGGTCACATATATTTTGAACATAATTATTTCCTTTTACATAAATATATTACCTATTGAAATAGTTTTATAATTCTTCACAGGAATTGCAAATGGTAAGTTTGGTTAACGTTTGTCTTGATTGCAGGTGGCATGGCAACTACAGATGCCATGATGCCTACAGATGACATGACGACTACAGATGAATTGACAACTACAGATGCCATGACAACTACAGATGACATGACGACATTGGTTGACAACAGTGCCAATAATAGGGGTTCCTCTGAGGGTAATTATGAATATTGATTATGTATGTCCAACAGCACTTTCAGCAATATTTCAGTTATATCTTTGCTGCCATGTTTATTGTTGGAGAAAACTAGAGTTCTCTGAGAAATCAACTATTTGTATTTGATTTGTCACACGCACACGGGGTACCTCCTGCCTCACAACACAGAAACTAGATCTGTATTGCTATCCCTCAGGCTCCCTCGCTTTCAATCTGTTTTTACTTCATATATTTTTTTTTCAATTCCCGTCAGTTTTGTTTCAAAAATATGAGCTACAACAATTTGCCAGAAGCATATGTCTGCATTCATATTAAAATAATGAATTACAGAAGAAAAATAAAAAAGTTAATTTCGGAGAAAAGATAAAAACGTTAACTACGGAAGAAGATTGAAAACGGTGATTACGGAAGCATATTACAAACGTTAATTACGGAGGAAGATTGAAAACGGTGATTACGGAAGCATATTAAAAACGTTAATTACGGAGGAAGATTGACCAAACGGTAATCAAACAGGGCTACGTTGCTTTAGTTTGAAGTCATCGCTACAAAACTTCTACGGTCGTAATTACAATCTAATTGACTGTTATCCCATATCTCAAATGACAATGGATCTTTTACTTTATGCGTAGGCATGTTTTCCTTTATCACTGCCAATAATTTTATCAGATTTGACTGTATGCATGATTAACAGAACGAGTATCCTATAAGAAAGCAGGAACCACGTATCCTACACGAGCACCTGAACTCACCACCGGTTTTTAATGGGGTCCGTGTTGCTCATATTTATAGTTTTCTTAGTTGTTTTATTATGTGTCTTTACGTACTTAGTTCCGTGTTGTAATATCCACCACGATTTCCACACAAAAACTATGTTATGTTCATTCCCCACTTTTTAGTAGGAGGGCTCATGTCATTTTTATTCTATTTGTATTTGTTGGGTGTAGTAGTCTTCAACATGCATTGACTTTATGAGTAACATGACGGGTGATAGATAGATAGATAGTTTATTAACGAATTATCGGCCCATAGGGGCATATGCAATCAATACAATGAAATAAAAACAATCAATTACAAATGGTATATACAAAAACAATAAATGACAGTATGATTATTAATTTTGATTATGTTTACTATCATTTATTGAGCAGAATCAATGTCCTAATGTGTCTCTGAACAATCAAAGGGAAATAACTCCAATTTTAAAGAGAGACAAAAGAAAATCCATATCTGATGTGGTAAATAAAAAACATTTTAAGGAATTGTCAAAATGCAAAAATACAGTCATTGACACAACCCTCCCTAAGTTTATTAATTTATTTTCTTCAAAAGGAAATTTATTAGGTGGAAACACCAGATGACAGCTGTGAGATTTCCCCTCTCTTATAACAGTTAAATATAAATAGAGATGCGAGTCTTAAAATATTTTTATCTTCACAGGTCATCAAGTATATGAGTTTTTGGTCGTACTTTAATATTAAGTAATTGGGAACTATTGAAGATATCGATTTAGTGAAATCTTCTCTCAAGGTTGAATATTCAAATAAAAGTGAACTTCATTTTCAACTTTCAAACAACCGGAACATAGTCGTTCATCTCTCGGTTTATTTTTGTACCTGCCCATTTCTATTACTAAGTTATGAGCACTAATACGAAATTTAGTTAGGTATCTTATATGATTTTTATTTTCAATCTCGTTTAAATAGACTTCTCTTCTAAAGTTAAATTTAAATTTCTTGTAGGTGTCCAATTTATCATTAAGTTCGATTTTCTTTATCCAATATTTTTGAAATTTAGTAATTAGAAATTCTTTAACTGAATTGATGTCATAATCTTCTATGTTGGTATTAAGTTCCTTCAATATTTTATTAACATGTGAAAGCCATGATTCTTTACCAGACTGCCAAATGGATTTGCTCTCAATAAATGATTGATACAATAAGCTATCATGATCAAGTTCTTTAATTCTATTTAAATATTTTAGTATCTTATAAGAGGCAGGAACTGCTTTTCTCACTTTTGAGACAGACCAGTTCCTATTTTTAGCGATGTGAGATTTTCTTATCTTGCATTAGTGCAAGACAAAAAATTCATGTGCGTTTTACCGGCAAATGCATGCTGTACAGTTGATGTCGACTGCCCCCCAATTCTCCATGCTTTTCCTTTTTAGAATAAACAATTAACCACGATTCTACTACACAAGTATTTTTAAATTCATTTATGTATTATATTCTGCTAGCTAACGTGCACCTTTCACGGTGTTTGATTCTTTTTTCAGTCAATGTTTGTTTACTTTGTGTAAATAATAGAGTGCTCTCCCTTGTTAGTAACTAACGTAAAGAAAGAAATTACCTCCCTTTGACCAAATTCAAATATTTGTTTACAGGTATTTCTCTGTTGTAGTAACATTTATAATATATTTATTAAATACATTGTACTTTATGATGAAATACATTTGAAATACTGCCGAGATACGGTTGCATATGGATAAAGCGAATATTTACTTCAGCAATGGAAAAATAAAGTGCGGGAAAACGCTCGATGGAATGTAAAGAAAAACAATTTGGTGTTTAGTGAGAAATAAAATCAAACACCGGAAAAAGTACAAGATAAGGAAATCTCCGACACCCTTGGGTAAGATTATAATCGTTCTCTAACTCGGCAACCCTCGTAAAGAGAACGATTGAAATCTTACCCAAGGATGTCGGAGATTTCCTTATCTTGTACTCTACCCGGTGTTAGATTCTATATATCTTTCTTAGTTTCGTGTGGTGATGTACGTTAAAACTTCTGCATAAAAACGATGTTCGGTTCGTCTTTACCTCCAGTTGTCTGCAGGAGGGCTCGCGTCTTATCGTGGTTTTGTGTATTTTTGCGTCTATTGATGTCCAATATTTCACTGTTGCTCTTCTTTTTAGTTTTCTGAGTTGTGTTTTTTCTTTTATATCAGGTCGTGCCTGTTGCGTGAACTAACCGCATCAAAACGCAGAGTGATGCTGGTTAACTGAACAGACTCGATCTGACACAAATTCTTCTGCCAGCAGTAATGTAATGGGTATTGATCAGTCAATGTGACGTCAAGCACATTATGACGTGACCGATGAAAACAATTATGAGTTGAAGGTCTCAACATACAATATCACTGATATCGCAGCTCGGTCTACCGGACTCGATACGATACTAATGATGATGTCTGTCTCGATCTTCAAAACGGACGCTCGTCTTTATATACTGTTTTTGTTATATTAACCATAGTATATGCATACTATTTTAATTCGGACGCAATATTCTGATTTCGACACAACGAGTCATTGCTTTTTATCCTTAGTGTTGCGTGCTTGGCGGAGAAGCCACACATACCAATTTTATAGTATTTGGTTTCACCCGACAGAGGCTCGAACCCATGATCTACCACACTTGATGCGAACACGCTAATCATTACACGACCGATGCGGTCACATTGCTTATAATGTAAATATATTATAATTATTTAGTCATTTGTTTATACGTCCATTGTGTATGATGTATTTTGTTTTAATCGTAGTAGGTAGTATCGGTGCTGTAGCTGTTGTTACCATGATAAGTGTATTGGTAGCCTATGCTTGTTCTGTCTAAAGCAGGTGAGTCTGTTGTTAATAAAATAACTACTCTTGGATTCCGAATATCGAAAATGAAGCACGAGTTACCGAACATCACAGTAATGATTGAGAGTTAGCGCATCAGAGAATTAGCGTCGTTGTTCGGTTAAGAGTAATTACACTATTTATTGCGTAAATTATACAATTGTGTGTGTTCTATATAGACATTTAACTGTGGAACCATTGCTCTTTTTTACTATTGAAAAATAGAATCGACTTCGGAAAATGACTGAAATCTGTAGCTCTCTCGACACCAAAAAAAAACAAAAAACCACAACAGCTACTGTTCCGCAGCTAGATAGACATTTAAAAACGAATATGGTTTTCATTGTCTGACGTTCAATGGTGGATTTTTTCTTCACATCTCTGTAGTATATTGTCGTGGGATATCACACTTTCTTGTACAATGCATTTCAAACAGCTTTGTTATACCCGCATAATGCGAACGTATAAATTCCTATAACTCAACTTGGACACTTTAAAATGTATTTAGACCCTCGGACTATTATTGCTAATATTCTGTCAAGGTGTGATGAAGATCAGTAAAATTAGAGCAATATATGTAGTGACAAAGTGGAAGTTAATGAGCAACATGTTAACAGATAAAGGGAGAACGGATCAGTCATATACTGCCATAATACATATCGTCCAATGATGACGTATATAAAAACGGGAAAACAAGTATGGCATTGCATATCCAGGTCTTAACTTGGGACAAGCACGACAATATGGCGGGGTTAGACCAGTTAACGGGATCCCAACCCTCTTCCTCGTGATAACTGGATCTACAACGACAATACAAATATAAATCAGAAAATACAAAAACTATACAGATTCGTATCCATTCAAAAAGATCACATACTATCACAAAAAAATGAATGAAAACATGAACACGGTCACCTACCAAGCGGGGTCACTGAATGCTCGTAGTTAACTGACTACTGGGTTAGAAGTTAAAAAATGATAACTGATACTTCCAACAGATTTAATCATTAATTAATCATAAACTTCTAAAAAATTTCTTCGTTAGAGACCATGGCATTTTTTTTTCATTTTCTTTCTCCATTGTAATCTTCGATATTTGACCTCTCTGATTGCACATTTTCTTACATTTATATTCTAATAAAGACCTAATATTGGTATAATACTATTTTTTTTTAGGAAACGTATCAGTGCAATCACAATATAAATGGATTGTTTATAAACTTACCTTCTGTGATAGACAAAGTGACTATATAAAGGAATTCCGTAAACTTCTTTCTGGGTTAGACACAAGGATTACATGCTAGATGTTTTAGTTTGTCTTGTATCACCGAATCTTTAGCAAAACTTACTCGACGGTTTCCACTAGGGAAGCTGGAACTCTTTAGCCTTCTGAAGCATCATAGATCTTTTGTGGATCATTGCTTGTCGTTTTGTTCTTTTCATCAAGCCATTGTATTCTGTCCTCCGTCGATTTACCGCTTCCTGAACCAGATTTATATACAACAAATAACAGATACGCCAGACATTGAAGTAATTTGTTTGCTTTGCCGAAGCACTATATTGATAATACAAAAGCTGATTATTAGTTCCCATGATTTACCGTGTTATATGGTTTATTGATATCACTTTGCGTTCGTCCATCGTCTGTCGTCAGTTATTACCATTTCACATATTTTTTATATGAAACCTATTAGAAAATTCTAACCAATCATTGTAGTGATTATTTCTGAAAGGCTTTCTACAAAAGGACATTTTTTTGTTTTGATTTAGTGGAGAATATAGCTGGCATAGGCAATTCCTGTTTCTGATTAGCCAACTTAAACCAATCTTCTCTCTGAAACTACTAGGCCAATAGCCACCAAACTACATGAATAATGTATGGAAAGTGTTTTATACAAGTACCACATTTCGAACCTATGCTCAACCGAGAGGCAATCCAAGTTTCTGATCAGTCAATTACAGAAAGCAAATAATGTTCTCTGAAAGTAAAACAATAAGTTCAGATGATTTTTAACTTAGTATCAATGATAATGATAAGAATGCACCCAGGGTAAGACAAACAAGGTGATCGATTCAGACTCAAATCGACCTGTAGTGTACATGATATAAGAAATGTATTGTGATTTATTTAATATTGTATATATTTGTGTTTTTCATTTTATTAACATATTTATAGTATGTAACAGATTTGAAAATATTTATATATTTAGCAAAGCATTATTTAACCGTGTAAATGTCAATTTTTTTCAACTTTTGACCTTTATTCACAAGAAAGATCAAATTCTATCAAAGAATTTACACGAAATACTTTTAAATAGTTATTAATATCAAGAAATTACAAACATATATTTACAAGACAACCTCTTTGGTGTAGTGGATATCGTATTCACTTCGAATGAGGGCTACCCTAGGTTCGATATATAGATGGTTTATACTTATAAGGCTTCGTTCAATTGTTATATTCATGATCTATTACTGTAACGCTGGTTTCAAATATTACATTTATTGTAATATTTTTTTTATCTATAATTGTTACGCTGGTTTCAATAAATATATTTATTGTGATATATTTTATCATCTATGACTGTAACGCTGGTTCCAATTATTATATTTATTGTAATATTTTTTATCTATTACCTTAACGCTTGTTTCAATTATTATATTTATTTTTATAAAAAAAAATTATCCATAACTTTAACGTTTGTTTCAATTATTGTATTTATTTTAATATATTTTGTATCAATAATGTAACGCTTGTTTCAATTACTATATTTATTTTAATATTTCTTTGATCTATAACCTTAACGTTTGTTTCAATTAATATATTTGTTTGTGCTATTTTTTTTATTATCTATAGCTGTGATGTTGGTTTCAATTATTATATTCATTGTAATATTTTGTATCTATAGCTCTAACATTTGTTTCAATTATTATATTTTTTGTACTATTTTTTTTTATCAATAACTGTAACCTTCTTTCAATTATTAAATTTATTGTAATATTTTTAAGAAAACATGCATAACAGTTTCCCCTAAGGGAGCAGGAACTCTTTACCTTTCTAGAGCACCATAGATCTCCCATATCTTTCAGTGGGTTCCTCTTCCTCCTTTTTTGTGTAGTGCTTTGTGGATCATTGCATGTCGTTTTGTTCTTTTTTTCAGCAATTTTTTTAAATAGTTATACATATCAAGAAATAGCACACCTATATTTACAAGACATACTCTTTGGTGTAGGGGATATCGCATTCATTTCGAATGAGTGCTACCATAGGTTCAATCACTGTCCGATCAAATCACTGACTAGAGATTTGGTTTTTCCTGCGATCTATCTATCGAACGGTTTACCTGCACACAGGTGTGAACGTTGATACTTCTCAGCAATTAAAAAAGATTTTAGCTACAGCTATGTTGTTCTACTGTTGCAATTTCAGTTGAGGTCTGAGAAATAATAATCACAGCCCTTACTTGCTTCAGTTTTTGACTCTCAATATCCTTTTGTGCTACATTTTCATTCCCTAGCTATATATATATATATATATATATATGTATATATATATATATATTAGTTGGACCTTTGAGAAAATTGGTAGATGCATCTCTCTTCTTATGAGTAATTACAATTTGTGTCGTATTAGATCAAAGCACAGTAATATTTCAAAAAGGAGGGGGGGGGGGGTACATATCAAAATTCACAGGTATGCAAAACTACATTAGTCAAGGTAGACAGAAATAAATATTTGACATTGGATAAGTGTAAATTAGGCACTGATGAACATAAAACCACACATCAGATCAGACAGGTGTAAAACTATTTAATAAATGTGGGCAGGGTAACCTCAGATGTGTCGCATACTATTGTCCCATAAGTCTCCCCACTTCTCTCTACAAAATATAACATAAACAATGGACGTATATACAAATAACTATGATAATTATACATCATTAGCAATGGGGCCTCATCGGTGGTTTAATGGTTAGCGTGTGGTAGATCATTGGTTCGAGTCTCTGTCGGGTCAAACCAAAGACTGTTGTTTCAGTGAGCTAGCACTATACACATTCAACTCAGCGTGTTGGTCTAGTACAAAGCGGTCCCATTATCATCTCATTGAAACTTAACGTGTTCTCGCCATGATATATCTGAAAAATTGCTGAATTGGCTTTAACCAACAATCACTCACTGACTCACTCATTCAATGAATCGCCATTAACTACTCCCATAAGTCTCCCCACTGCTCTATGTTGTCTTCCGCAGAGAAGTGACTTCTTCATCTAACTTAAAAGTAGTGAGACTCCTGAAATGTTTATCTGACGCTATGTGGCAATGTAATGAAAAGTATTTCAGAGCATCTTAGATTTGTTTCTTTTACTTTTTATACTGTTATAGTGACAGCCGGAACCTTTGAGCCGTAATGAAAGCGGGAGGTTTGCCGCTTTAAAATCTGATTCAATCCACCATTTCTTTAGCAATGCCTGTACCAAGTCAGGGTCATTACGGTTTTCACAGTTTTCGGTTGTTGACTGATTTTCTCTGTTTATATACTTATCAGTTTTGACTTTCCCTTTGTAGGATTGTTCGGAGTTCGGTAATTCTGTTATTATGTCCCCCAAACGAAGTTTGGGAGACATATTGTGTTTGCTCCGTTTCTTATTATTATTACGTCACCCCGAACGCAGTCGGGTGACGTATTGCTATTCTACGTTTCTTTTTCACTATTATTATTATTATTCTTATTATTATTCTTCTACACATTTTTGTCCGCTCGATTTCTCGGAGATGCCTTGATCAAACTTTATGAAACCTTGTAGAAATAGCATATGCCATGTGAAGTTGTGCTGGTAAGGGTTGATTTTTTCGAAATGGCTGCCGTTGCCATGGAAACGAACAAAATGCTAAAATATTGAAAAACACAAATATGATCATAGTAGGTTACTCGCTGAACAGAAATTGATGCAACCTGACAGGAACAACATCCACAGATAGTGAAACGAGATAAGCCATAAAAATCGGAATCGTTGGACAAACTTTGCGCAGTTGCCATGGAAACAAAAAAGGGGGCATTTAAAATAATTTTGTATTCCTTTCATCAAACTTCATGAAACTTTGTAGGAATATCCACTGTAGAGTATGGTAGCTGTTGGGGGTTGAACAAATTCAAAATGGCGGCCGTTGCCATGGTAACCAAGGTGCAAATAATTTTAAATTCACTTCCAACTTCACAAAGTTTTGCAGTAATGTTTCCTGTCACATTCACATCTAGTCGAATGAGTTAAGCCAAAAAAATCGCAAAAATTGGACAAGCTTTGCCGCAGTTGCCATGGAAATAAAAAAAGGGGGGATTTAAAAAAAAATTAGATTGTTCATCAAACTTCATGAAACATCGTAGGAATATTCACCGTAGTGTGTGGAAGCTTTTGGCGTGTTGATAAAATTCAAAATGACGTTACCATGGAAACCGAGGTACCAAAATAATGGGGTGGGGTGACGTCCGCTATTGCTTTGCAATGGCAATTCTAGTTATTATTCCTCTTCTTCTTTCTTTCTTTCTTTCTTCCGCCAAAATTTTGTCCGACACATTTCTCGGCGACTATTGAAAGGAAATCAAAGAAACTTCACAGGAATGTTAAGCACTATGAGTAGATGTCCAAACTACTTTTGGAATTTTCAGAATGGCCGCCGTTGCCATGGACACGGCCAAAATGCTAAAAAATTGAAAAACACAAAAATGATCATAGCAGGTTACTCGCCGAATAGAAATTGATGAAACTTGCAATGAACAACATCCACATCTAGTGGAACGAGATAAGCCAAAAAAATCGGAATCAGTTGGACAAACTTTTCCGCAATTGTCATGGAAACAAAAAAGGAAGGATTTAAAAAAATTGGGATTCCTTTCATTAAACTTCATAAAACGCTGTAGCAATATCCACCGTAGTGTGTGGCAGCTGTTGGGGGTTGAACAAATTCAAAATGGCGGCCGTTGCCATGGTAACCAAGGTGCAAATAATTTTAAATTCACTTCCAACTTCACAAAGTTTTGCAGTAATGTTTCCTGTCACATTCACATCTAGTCGAATGAGATAAGCCAAAAAAATCGCAAAAATTGGACAAGCTTTGCCGCAGTTGCAATGGAAATAAAAAAAGGGGGGGATTTAAAAAAAAATTAGATTGTTCATCAAACTTCATGAAACATCGTAGGAATATTCACCGTAGTGTGTGGAAGCTTTTGGCGTGTTGATAAAATTCAAAATGACGTTACCATGGAAACCGAGGTACCAAAATAATGGGGTGGGGTGACGTCCGCTATTGCTTTGCAATGGCAATTCTAGTTATTATTCCTCTTCTTCTTTCTTTCTTTCTTTCTTCCGCCAAAATTTTGTCCGACACATTTCTCGGCGACTATTGAAAGGAAATCAAAGAAACTTCACAGGAATGTTAAGCACTATGAGTAGATGTCCAAACTACTTTTGGAATTTTCAGAATGGCCGCCGTTGCCATGGACACGGCCAAAATGCTAAAAAATTGAAAAACACAAAAATGATCATAGCAGGTTACTCGCCGAATAGAAATTGATGAAACTTGCAATGAACAACATCCACATCTAGTGGAACGAGATAAGCCAAAAAAATCGGAATCAGTTGGACAAACTTTTCCGCAATTGTCATGGAAACAAAAAAGGAAGGATTTAAAAAAATTGGGATTCCTTTCATTAAACTTCATAAAACGCTGTAGCAATATCCACCGTAGTGTGTGGCAGCTTTTGGGGGTTGAACAAATTCAAAATGGCGGCCGTTGCCATGGTAACCAAGGTGCAAAAAATGTTAAATTCAAACCGTGCAGAGGATCCTTTTGAAACTTGACACAAAAATAGATCATCACTCAAAGTTGTGCTCTTTGTTTTTAAAATTTTCAAAATGGCCACCAATATAAAAATTAAAAAAATCGTTAAAAATTCAAAATGAACAGATTTCAATGGAAATGGATATTTACAGGGAGTAAGACATGCTGACCATATGGCAACCATTTTGGTTTGCTATGGTGGCCATTTTGAACCAAAAATGGTCGCCAAAATACAAAGATCCAGCGATTTGGGTGAAATTTGGTTTCCAACATGATAGTGTTAAAAACTGGGCTCTAATTATTTCTTGCTATGTTCTCACGCTATTCTTCATTCATACCACTAGTACTTGTATTGTTCGTTTGGGGGACATTTGTAACGCTCTGCGTTACAGTAACCAATATTTACCCTTATTTTAGACCCTTAGTACTGTTGTTTTATAGCAATGAGTTGTATGAGGTTCAATGCATGATTTCATGTAAAATCATTCCTTTTACAGCTATCACTTCGAAAGTTGTACGATCGCCACCATGACTTGGTTGACCGTTATGGCATATCTGTGTCACACATGACCAAGGATATGTTCCATTTGTTGTAAACACTTCCCTGTCTTTCATGACTTATCAGCGGGTTTGTTAACACGACGAGTGCCACTAGTGGATCAGGAGTTGCCTACCCTTCCGGAGGACCTCAGTTCACTCTCAGATTTAGTGTGGTTCGTGTTACTCGATCTTTAGTTTTATGTGTAAGTTTTGTAGATCGTTGTTTGTCCTTTTGTGTTTTGCATATTGTGTTGTCTGTCCTTCTTAGAATTACGGATTCTGATTACCCCTTCGGTATCTTAAAATTCTTCCTAATAAAGATCGATTTGTAAATACAATGAAACCTATCTAAACTAAACCTTGAAATAAAGTCCAACTATATGAAATCTCTGTTAATTTAAACTGATCACCTTGTCTATTTGAGCACCAACATGAGTTCAAAAGAGGTTCAGCTTAGCCAGGTTTCAGTAAACACTGTGAAAAAGACACTAACTGTATTACCTCCCTTGTTATCTATGGTAATAAATGATTATTTTGTATGTTATGCAAAATCAGTAACAATTTTGTTTAAGGTAAAAGATGTATCGTTTTGTTATATTTGAGAACAAGTGGACATAATATATATATATATATATATATATATACGTCTGAAAATTAAACCAAACAGTGTTAGAATTAGATTTTAGAGCTGTCAAATTTTTGTTCTTCCCTCGACGGGATTTGAACCCACACCATTGTTACACTGCAGCACCATTCGCTTAGCCTTACGTCCAGCGCCCTAGACCACTCGACTACATCCACTCCCTATATCAACACGAGGTCAAGGGATGATTGGCGGGGTGATATTGAAAATGTCATATATTAATCATTTTATCATATACTTCAGATTGTTTTTACAAACCATTTTAGACGTTTATATATATATATATATATATATTGCATATGCAAAACAGAAAAATGCATTATCTACAGATAAAAATATGGTAATTGATATGTACATAGAAACTTGTAATATAACTTGTACCCAATAAACTCAAAATATTTTCCTTGTAATGTGACAGTACGTCAAGTTGAATATTTTAACTTTCTTATAATAAATAAGGGTGATAACAAAATTACCGAACTCCGAACAATCTTACAAAGGGAAAGTCAAAACTCATAAGTATATAAACAGACAAAATCAGCCAACAACCGGAAAACTGTGAAAATCGTAATGACCCTGACTTGGTACAGGCATTTCTAAAGAAATGGTGGTTTGAATCAGATTTTAAAGTGCCAAACCTCCCCCTTTCATTACGGCTCAAAGCTAAGTGGTTTAGAATAATAATTTTTAAACAAAAAGACCCTATATCAACACGAGGTCATGGGATGATTGGCGGGGTGATATTGAAAATGTCATATATTAATCATTTTATCATATACTTCAGATTGTTTTTAATGTCATCTTCTTGACGACAATTGTTGCCCTCTCAACTCTATTCGCCAATAGTACACGCATCCTTACTGGTCATCTCCACTGATTATTGTTGACACGATTAGTAGGGATGTAAGCAATTTACGCTGGGTTTAATTTATTTTTCTCAAGAATTGTGATGAGCAGAATTGTCTTCCCGTGAAAAATTATTAGTAAAAAGTATTTTTCGTGAACCATGATGAGAACCCTATCTCTCATTCATCTGTATGTGTCAGCTATACATTTTTGTTCGTTTTCAATTTTCTTTTGTTTTACTCTTATTTGAATTTATTTATATTTTATCTCGAAATAACTGATTGTCATCCAGCTTTTGTTCCATGTAGATGAATAGGAGATTGCTATATCCATTTCTGGGATAAATCTATCTAATTAAAATTAGATATCCTCACCTACATCCATCCCCTTTTTCTTCAAAAATACTAATTATCAAACGAGCGTACTTCTATTAATCTATCAAAACTTGGTAAAAGAGGAATAACTGGAATAGTATTTTTCTTGTGTCGTCGGGTCAATTCTCAGGTGAATAATAAAACCAAGACGTTGTAAGTTCGAGCATTTATTACAGTCGGAAATACTTCCAAATAAAAGACCCTGTAATAACAATATTAAATCAATAAATAACGGGTCAAGAAAAATAACTCTGATAGTTTATGTATGCTAGCAGTGGAATATTTAAAATAAATTCAATTACAATTGTGACAAGTTTTCTATTCCATTATTTTAACAAAATATTCATTCTATATAGCTGCTCATAGTTCTCATGGACATTTTCTAATATCAAACAAAGGTTTTATTACATGTAAAAAATATCTTCACATGAACCAAACCAAAAAATAGCAAAAATAAGCATAAGCCAAGCAAAAATAAGCATAAGCTAAACACTATGATAAGTAAAATAATAAGTAGCAAAATTAGCATTTATAAGCAAAACTATAAAAACAACTATCTTTACCTCACACTGGGGTGTAAAGGTCTTGGAAAAAAATACAGGATATACCTCAAAGGATCACAATATCATGCTGTTGTTCATCAGTGTGTATTATATCATGGCAACCTGAATATATAATTAGGTTCATAACTATTGTGCTCAAAGCAATCACAATTACACAAAAACACAGATTACACATAATATTGTTAATAACGCATCTTTTAATATTCTAATGGTCAAGATATATAGGGTCTAATACCAAGAGAGGTGCAAGATAGTAAAAGCTTTGATCGAGGGTAAAATTTAAATCGTATCGGTCGAGGTTTGTCCGAGTCTGATACGTATTAAATCTTACCCGAGGGTGTCACAGATTTTACTATCTTGCACCTGTTACGGTGGTTGACTCTTTTTCTCAACCCTTTCTACCGTGTCAATGTTTGTTTACTTTTTGTGTAGTTTGGCGCATTAATTTGCGAACCGTATCACAGGACCAAAATGCCACGTAATAAAATAAAACAAGATTTTCATTTTACAACTTTAAAGAGGTTCAAAATAATAAAGTGATAGATTCTACAATAACAAAATATTGCACCTTTTACGATGTTGGCCTTTTTTTCTCATCTCTTTCTATCGTGTCAATATTTGTTCACGTTCAGAAAATATAGAGTGCTCCCCCTTGTTAGGTAAATAACGTAAATAAAAAAAAATACCTCCCTTTGACCAACGTCAAATACCTTTTTTTAAATGCATTTATCGCTGTTTTAGTAGCATTTACAATATATTATATTTGAAATACAATTCAATTCAACAATGGAAAACAATTTTGCGGGAAGAACGGCACGTAGCTTGTCTTACCCTGTAGCCAGGGTAAGACAGAACATTTTTTTTCACCTAAGTCAACGGACTACTTTATCCAAGGGGTGAGAAAGAATTATGATCATATTAAATTCATATTTAATAGTTTTAAATATTATCTCATTTATCCTTTAACATTTCAATAGCATTTAATATGTTTTATAAATCAGTCAATCAATCAATCTATCAACTCGATCTCACTGAGAACATTACTTTATAAACAATTAGTGAGTTTAGTAAGTATATATATACCTTAAATTGATATTAGTGGTGACAACTAGAAATATTATATCAGTTCAAGCTGGTTTCAAATACTCATCAAAACGAATATCTACAGTATTTGACAATATGTCTGCCATCCAAGATTATGTAAAATTATAGAGTGCCTCAAAAGAACAATATAATTTCTCACCAAAAGTGCATGTGACTCAAATAGCCTATGATATGAAATACATGGTCAAACTGATCTTAGCCTATCAAAATTATAAAATAAGAATACATATCAGGGTCAATTTCCTGAACTCAGGTCATAGCCCTAATTAGAATGTAAAACATAACATCAGCTTAATTAACCTGAATGTATGTTAATGACCCATCTCTTATCAGCTGTCTTTCAAGGGGTAGTCAGTGCCGGATTTACCATTGTGCTTAGGTGTGCATAAGCAAAGGGCCTTGTTGGCCTGAGGGTTCTCATCTTCCTGCCAACAAAATTGTTACGATGGATTTTTGCTTATGTGGTGCAATTTTAAATTTGAAGGCGTTCTGTGTCGGAGCGATTCAAGACATAATGATAGAGTTGATAGCCTATTGGAGTTGCCATAAAGCAGGCAGTCATGACAGTGGCTCAGTGGCATAGAAACCAAATTATTAGGGGTCTCTGGTTATTGGCCAAAACAAATTAAAGATGGATTCATGCTTACGCGGTGCAATTTTAAATTTGACGGCGTTCTGTTCAATTTGGACACTTATAGACGAACGTATTAGCATAAAATAACTATTGATAGAAATTTACTTTAAGAACTTTATTCTTTAAGTCCTTGCATATGTAGAGAAGGTTCAATCTAATGAGAAGAAAAACTGACGTTACTTTTGCAGCAAATTTATTATCAAGATTTGTTTCCAACTTGAAACAAAATAACAAAAAAAAGTAAAAGGTGGTTATTCCTTTTTTTAATACAGATGTAAAACCTAAATAAGTAATTTGGTCATTATCTGATGTATCCAACCTTTGAAAGTATAAAAGTAAAAATGGTGATAATAATAATAAAATAAAGTGTAAATAAGAATAATGGATGAAGAAATATTTGGTGAGGGGTGGAAACACCTATCCAAAAGCAAGATTGTGCCCAAACGGAAGACAACATACAGACATTAAGATGAGTTGCCTTGGGACTGTGGTCTGTGTGCTCACCCGTACATCGATCAAGATGAAGTGGCTTTTGACACTCGTGTGAACCGGCCTTTTAAGATAATGCTACATCTTGACATCTGAATCTGTGCTTCATATACCTGTTGATTACTATCTATCTGCGCACAACTCTGGTAAAATATATTTGCAACACCACCACTGATATTATATGCATACATACATACACACGATATACCTTTTTTCTCAATAGCAGTTTATTTATGAAGGCGTTATCTTATGTTTTTGCTATCCATATTAAAGCTATTCGTCCTTGCTGATATAAAGGGTTCTACAGGTTAACAACAGTCTACTTTCAGATTTAATTGACACTGACATAACAAACTAACATATTATTAGTAATGCATACTGGGGCCACCACGCCACCCCCCCCCCCCCCCCCCCTACGAGCAGCAAACATAGCTGTCTTCATACACTCTGTACTTGGAAACAAGCTATAACTTGCGCTCAAAGTTACATGCAAGGTTACTGATAGAGACACTGACTTGGTATTTTGTTTGATGTATTGTCAGTCTCAATACTAATCACTATGTTGCTTGCAATATGGCGTATAGTTAATATTTATTTTTGAAACTCATGTTATTTTTACTGTATGTTAAAATGGTGTGTTATTTTAATAGTGTACATAAATAATCGTAGAATTTAGTTGCTAAAAAGAGTTTGAAGATACCAAATTGGCAATCAGAATCCGTAAATCGAAGAACTGACAACACAACGGCCAAAAGAAAAAGTACAAAAGGACAAACAACGATCTACAAAACATACATATATACATAAAGATCGAATAACACGAATCCCACTAAAACCGGGGGTGAACTCAGGTTCTCCGAAAGGGAAAGCAGTTCCTGCTCCACTAGTGGCACCCGTCGTGTTAATCTAGTTACAACACGGTTATAAGTCGTGAATGAGGAAAGGACCGGGAAGTGTTTACGACAAGTGGAACATATCCGTGGTCATTTGTGATACAGGTTTATTTTCATTAAATTAGTTTTACTCCAAATAAAGCATATACATTTACTATTTCTTTAATACAATTCCTAAAATTATTTATTAGTAAAAAATTAAATAAGTTTTGTCATCAAATGGTTATGGCGATCCACCAAAACAATTAAGAGTAAAAGAGGTCCATGGAGAGAAAGGTTGAGAACCATTGCGTTAAATGATGTTTAGATTTAATTACACGATGTTGACTGTAATGACTGCCCTGTCTTTCTCTTTTGACTGCTTCATTATGTGACCTGTAACCATTAATCGACTAGCAAAATTGACACCAGCAACAATTGCGAGATTTTGTGACTAGTACAATGCCGACCTACCACAAAACGCAACTTTTCAACAGGAAATACATCACTGGAGTACGTTCTGTCAAGATCTTAAGGACAAGCCATCCTCCCTATTCGATGCTTTTATTAAAATGGCCGATCCGAATTATTACCCAAGCATTCGCGAAACCTTCCATATTCTACTAACCATGCCAATGGGATCCGTAAAAAACATATGAACACTCTTATTTTCTGCTTTGAGGCGTCATATTTTAACTATTCCTAATTTTCCGGAGCATGTATGCCTGACTGCATGTGTAGGCCTACCATATCTACCCCCTTCAGGGCACAAGTAAGGAACCTCATAGCTTAACTAGCACATGACCTCATATGTCTTAAATCCGGCACTGTGGGTAGTGATGCTATCGCAGGGTAGCATTCACTGGAGACAAGAATTAATAAATCTAATATCATATGTAAAAAGTAAAAAGTAAAAAAAAACCTGCTATGCTAGAGTGCAGCAAATACCAATTATTACTTCAGACTGACTACATAAGACTGAGAGAGAAATATGATCATTTATATATTTATTCACATTATATTATCTTGCATTGCTCTTATGGAATCATCTCAGTGTTGACGGCTGTAGTAAGACAAGTGCTGCCTGCGAAACAGTGGTTGACAGAAACTCGACGGGTTCTCTACTATCAATGTGTAGTGTAACGAAATAATAGATTTCATTGATTATATATATTAAGTTGAATAGAACTTGGGGGATAAAATGCCATTTTATAAGACTGGCCAGTGATAAAATGCAAGGAATGACCAGTGCTCAGATGACGATCGCCGGAGATGTAGCTGAGTAATACCCCAAGTTGCACTGAAAATTCAATCGCCAAGGACAGTTTCACATGGGGACTACTTTTTACATATATATTCTTTTTGTGTAGAGGATAGGACATTTATAGTTGTCTTTTCTATTTTAAAACAATATTTCAGGTATTATAGACCACCATTTATACTGGGTTTATCACCCAAACATTTGAATTTATATAAGCACAATGATTTGATTATTATTGTTATGTGGATCTAAAGGGTTAATTATTCCCAATATAATATTATCTGCATGTATATACCGCATGGTAAGACCCTAATTTTCAAAAACATTTACTAATGAAAACCAAATGTTGTTTACTGTAGGTGCATTCCAAAAAGAGATGCAATAAACTCTCTTCTGTTTTTGCACAGAAGGTGCATAGTTCTGTTTCTTTTAAGCCACACTTGAGTGTGTGGCAGTGATTCTATGGGACAGTTTGAACTGAAAGTTGCGAGGCTTAGTGTTTCTTGTAGCCATAAAAGGGGAAGAATAAATATACCCCAAATCATCTATTGTACTACTATTTCCAGAGTTCATTTGTTTTGTCACCTAACAGGACTTTGTTTTATGCTTACTAAATACAATTTATAAAACTATTTGCATGATTTTATGTATCACTTTTTAATCTGTCAACAATGTCATTTTTAATATCATGCAGCATCCCATACTCTCAAATAAGATTTTTTCCATCTCTTCGGAACTGCTCCCACAATACCATGATATTCTATACTTACCATATATTTGCTTTGAAATTATTACAAAGCTGTTTATTTTCAGCGACAATATCATTAATAAAAAAGACACCATTATAACAATATTTGTCCATAATAAAAAAAATTATCATTTCTTTTAATATTAAAATTAAGCCAAATGGGTTGACCCAAGATGTTAACAATATTGTTTTTCTTTTATCTTTTGGTTGCAACAGTTCTGACAAATTAAGACGTATGTATCTCTCCAAAATGGATTTAACTTGTCTGATATACTTTCCAAACTTCCTTTTTTTATGTATAATATCTTGTCTCCCCCATATTGTTTTATATAATTTAGAAGTAAACTTTTCCATGGGGACATATTCATGGGAGGAAGACGTTTGTAAAGCTAAGACAGTTGTAGTGCCATACAGAAAGATTCAATATGTGGCAATTGACGCCCCCTTCTTCATAGTTATAATATTGATAATAAAAGTTCTCTTAAGTTTGTCATCAGCCTTCCCATCCAATAAGAATTGATATAAAATGTCTTTTATTTCTGTCAAAACTTGAGCAGAAGGGTTTGATAGTATTGTGAAAATCTGCACCAAAAGCGGGAGGGCTAATGTTTTAATAACCGTTATTCGGACAATATAGGTTAAGTCCCTATATGTCCATGGGCTTAAGCTATTCTTTACCTTTTTTATTTTTTCACTAAAATTTTAAAAAACTTTGTCTTCTTTATAAAGTATGAAATGAATCCCCAAAACTTTAAATTTTCCAGAAGTATTCCCAGCTAAATGTTTATAAATAGAGTAAATACAGTTCAATACCTTGCAGTCCTACAGAATGCCCACAATTTCATATTCCCCTACATATGTATATTTCATATAGAAACATTCCCATGGATAAAAAGCATCTGTTGCTCTGTTGGAATATAGGTTATTCAATTTCGATTTTTGAGCACATCCAAAGGACTCTTTAATTAGCATAGGGTTGGTTAACCGATGTAAAGGTGGTCATGACACCTGTTTCTGGCTTTGCTTCACCCTTTCATAATAATTATCTAGTTAATTTGAAGTACATTTAATTACATGCATTTCTGAGGTGGGAAAACTACATTGTTTTCAAAATATTATTCTGAAGTTAAATGATGTCCGATTTTAACAATATGTTTATCAACAAAAGCAGTGATTTTTAAATAATAATGCAAAAGTACTATCGAAATTAATTATGTTCCGTGTTGAACATGTATATTCTTACAAGTTTTAGTTTATGCAATTACTTAGGCATTACAGAGAAAAAAAAATATTTGTGTCTTATGTTGATAAAAAAGAAATCGAAATTGGACATGAATTGAAAAAAAAGTTTGTCAGTAACTTGTGAATGGTCTGTGGCTTTCCAGTTATTTCGGTTTCCTCCACAGGGGCTCGCAGTTATATTTGCACATCACCAGGTATGTGTTAAAAGAAGAAGGAAGGACACGTTTTTTGCTACCCAAAGTGAAAGTAGAATTTCGGCACCTTTTTTCGCTTCAAAAATGGTTTAGTCTTTGTTCTTCCCATAAAATTAATGCAAATATCGTTGTTTTTTGCTGATTGACTGGTTTACAATGGAATAACACTCATTTTTAAATTCCAAGCGGTCTGGACAACTTCTTATCATACTCAATTCCGGTGTACACGGACTCAATATTAAGGTGAGTTTTCATTGGTCGAAGAATGTTTTGAAAATTTAAAATTAGGGTCTTATTTTTGGAAATACTACTCTATTTTTAAGACATTTTAACTTTACATTGTATAATTACCATGAAACATTATGCTTAATCTTTACTTGAGCCATCCTTGGTTAAAATGCTATAAATTCGTCTTATATATGTTGCTTTCGATTTGTATTTCACGCTTACTGTTGCTTTCCAATTTTAGATAAATTATATTTCGATTTTTTTATTTCGACTAATGAAAACTCACCTTAATATTAAGTCCGTATACACCGGAATTGAGTACGATAAGAAGTTTTCCAGACCGCTTGGAATTTAAAAACAAGTGTTATTCCACTGTAAACCAGTCAGTCAGCAAAAAAACAACGATATTTGATTTAATTTTATGGGAAGAGCAAAGACTAAACCGTTTTTGAAGCGAAGAAAGGTGCCGAAATTCTACTTTCACTTTGGGCAGCAAAAAAAGTGCCCTCCCTTCTTCTTTTAACATATACCTGGTGATGTGAAAATATAACTGCGAGCCCCTGTGGTTTCCACCACCAATAAAGCCAGGCTTCAATTTTCTGATTGGAAATACTCTCACCATAAATAAGGGTAATCAAAAAATTACCGAACTCCGAACGATCTTCCAAAGGGAAAGTCAAAACTCATAATTATATAAACAGACAAAATCAGTCAACAACCGGAAAACTGTGAAAACCGTAATGACCCTGACTTGGTACAAGCATTTCTAAAGAAATGGTGGGTTGAATCAGATTTTAAAGCGCCAAACTTCCCGCTCTCATTACGGCTCAAAGGTTCCGGCTGTCACTATAACAGTATTTAAATACAGGTACAAAATAGGTAAAATAGTTGTCAAAGCAGTACCATATTCGGTGACGTAAATGTCACAAATATCTTTACGTCACACATTCATAAAAAAATATTTTTGACATTTTTCTTGACTTCTTTATCTAAATGAAGCAATTATTACGAATTGCATGACCACTTTGAGCATGACAATGAACTTGTAGTTCATCAATTTACCAGGCTTTTCAGTTTTGAAAGTTTTAAAGCTTACCCCTCCACTTTCCCGTCACATCATGAAGTTTGCACCCACTTTCCGATTCGCCACTACGCCTCTGGCAATTGTGTCCGAGAATATTTGTTCACATAATATGAATCAGAAACTATTATACTCGCGGAATAGGTCTCGTATGATGTATTGTTGGCTGACTATGTATATGGTTGGAAAGTGTTTGTTCAAATGGTCAATTGTAGTTTGAGAAGATTCAAGTGTATATGGGGCCATTTAATGTAACTAATATTGATCATAATGAAAGTCCATATCATAGATTGAAAAAAAAAAAAAAAAAATTATACCGAAAAAAGCACCCCCCCCCCCCTCCCAAATAAAGAAGTAGAGGAAATCGAACCTGTAATTGCTGAACATGTAAATCAATGTACTGCAACTTCATTTTGTTAATATCGTACAAAAAAGCTTTTAACGTAGAATTATGCCAAATGTAATTCACAACATGAGAGTTACATTGAGAAATATGTCTAATCTAGGGTTCATGAACTGTCAGACAAAAGTTGTAATACTAGATTTAAATGGTGATTTCCAAATGATTAAAAAAATTATAATCACAAAACAAAGTTATTAGACATTTTTGGGGTAATAATATAGTTTTTATTAAACCCTAGATATTCAATCAGATAACAATAGTTTATAGTATAGTTATTATCCGAGATAAGGATTTACAAGATATAAATCTTGTAAGACCGGTTTCTTTACAACGATGTAAATAAAGTACAAAATAGTTGTCTCGATGTTGCATGATTGTTATGATGTAGGTATCTCTTTTGAATAGACTCCGAGGTCAGGAACCTTGTAACTAAAATACGGCTAAATCATTTTTCTCTTGAAGACTAAGCACGCAATACGGCAGCTTAAAGGAAGATTTCGTTCAGTTGGTCGACAAGTTGAAACAAAAGGATTCGACCTTTCTCACACAATGTGTCTAATTGAACAAAACACTTTGTATTTTTTCTTAATTGAAATATATTTCTGTTATTGAATACATCGCCATGTTATAACTTGTTTTTATTATTATTTTGTATTATTACAAGGCATTTACATAGCGCTTATTTAATTACACAATAACCCTAAGCGTAAAACTGACAAATTATATGAAGAGTACATACAATAAAATTATATATGAACTTAACTATTAAAGTAATAAAAAAAGCAAAAAGTATTTACATTAACGAGCAAAACCCATATGATATATACAAATAAAAAGTAAGGAAAAATCATAGTGATAGTGATAAAAGTTAACTATTTACGAATTCCTATTAAAAGACAGATTTTGATCACAGTGAAATAAACAGGTTAAGACAATTTTACTAAGAATCATTAAAAAAAGTGTTTTAGCTAATAAAAGGTCAGAACCAAAAAGCCATATTAACTAAAAGATGAAATAAAACTGGACAGTAATAAAAATCAATAAAAATGACAGAGATTTTGCAAATATATGGTAAAAATAGCTAAAAGGAAATAATTTACTAAATAAAAAGCATCTACACAAAAAACAAAAATAGTAAATCACAAAAATAGTACACAAATACAACATAAATAAAACTGAAATATGACAATCACATCACAAATTACTAAGAAATACCAATGTCATCACAGAACCATTAAACATCACAGTATGCTTGTCTAAAAATATCAGTTTTTAAACCTTTTCTAAAAAGAGGAAGAGACTGTTCTTTCCGCAGATGAATTGGAAGATCATTCCACAATGTAGCCCCAGCTCGGTCGAATCGTCTTTCGCCGTATGTTTTAGTGCGAACATCTCTCGGTTGGTGTAAGAGACCTTCATTCTCTGACCTTAGTGATCTACCTGGTGTGTATGGTACGATAAGTTCTTCCAAGTACGTGGGTGCTTTGCCGTGTAATGATTTAAAAACGTAGAGTAAAAGTTTAAAATGCGATCTGTATTTAACGGGAAGCCAATGCAGCTGCATAAGAGATGGTGTGTGTGATCGAGTCAAACTTTTTACTTACGGGTAATCATTCTAGCTGCCGTGTTTTGAACGCGTTAAAGTCTTGCTATGACTGAAGAATTCACGTTGTATAGCAAGGCGTTCCCATAGTCTAAGGGACCGACCATTTAACGTGAAGGGGAGGGGGGAGTTATGGTTTTTTGTTTCGTTCAGAATTTTTTTTTCGGTGAACACGAGAGTTAGAATATTTTTTTCCAGAATTTAACATTAGTTTATATGACAAAAACTCTGAATCAGATTTTTTTTTCCTCCACCAAAATCAGAATATTTTTTACAGCAACATTGGGAATCAGAATATTCTTTTTAGAAAAAAAACATTACCTTCAAGTTAAATGGTCGTTCCCTAACCTGGAGGTGACAAGAGAGCAAACTAGTGTTTTGTAAGCGTTTTCTGTGATGTACGATATAATATGTCCTATATTTCGTATTTGATGGTAACACGATTTTGCAATGGCGCTGAATTGTTGTGCCATACTTAGTGTCTTATGAAAGAAAACACCCAGATTTTTAGCACAGTTTGGATCACTTAAAATAGTGCCATCGAAGGGGAGCTTGAAATCTGACATTTGTTTAACTCCATTTCTAGGAGCAATGACGATGAGTTCTGTTTTGTCTTGATTGAGTTTAAGCAGGTTGGAAGACATCCAAGCACTAATATCCGATAAGCAGGCTTTCAGACGTTCAGATAGATCATCACAGTCACCTTCTGGATTAGTAACTTGATACGCCTGTGTGTCGCCGGCATAACAGTGATAAAGCATGTTATGTCGCTTGCATAATTCCCCAATTGGTTTAGAATACATGCAGTATAATTTAGGTCCTAACACAGACCCTTGAGGTACACCGCATTGAGGTTTTGGCTCGTCTGATTGAACGGTACCGATTGCGACTCGCTGAGGTCTATCTTTCAAGTATGACTCGATCCACGATAGCGCACTATCTGAGATACAGAATGAGTAGTTGAGACGTTCTAACAATATGGTGTGGTTGACAACGTCGAATGCAGCCGAAAGATCGAGCATCAGAAGAACGACACAACAGTCTTTGTCCAATTCAGAAACAATATCGTGATGTACACGCAGAAGAGCGGTTTCTGTGGAATATCGGGCTCGGTATGCAGACTGCAGATTGCAGAGTGTCGTGCAGACTGTTGGAGTCTATGTGGTGTTTAGGTTTTAACTTAATTGGTCCTTGACTTGTGACCTTTTCAAATCGGCATACGAAAACGTCACCTTGGTAAAGAACAAGTCCATGTATGATATAGCTTAAGGTCATTTTGAAAGACTAAGTAGGAAGTAAATTAGCATATCCCCTCGATATGGTGGCCATCTTTATTGTCGATCGACACAAAATTGAACAAATTCGTTGTAAAAGACCACACAAAGAAAAACAATGTCACGTTTAACCTAAGCGGGTTATTAGTCACATAGAAGTAAGTAATCTTGCATTTCCGATTGACACAAAAGCATAAATGTTGTCGAATACTTTAATAGTTTCTGAATTTGTGGAGATTTTGTATTCGTTTCCAACGTGGTCATGTGTTAAAATGTGTCATACGGTACCACCTGACAATGTGTCATAGCGTACCACGACCAGTGCCTTTCATCGGCTGGCAATGTGTCATACGCTACCACGACCAGTGCCTTTCACTTGGCATTATGTAATATGGTAACACGAACAGTGTATTTCACATGGCAATGTGTCATACGGTACCACAACCAGTGTATTTCACCTGGCAATGTGGTATGCGGTACCACGACCAGTGGAACTTAGCAATGTGTCATGCGGTACCACAACCAGTGTATTTCACCTGGCAATGTGTTATACGGTACCACAACCAGTCCCTTTCACCTAGCAATATGTCATACGGTATCACGACCAGTGTATTTCACCTGGCAATGTGTCATACGGTACCACAACCAGTGTATTTCGCCTGGCAATGTGCTATGCGGTACCACGACCAGTGCCTTTTACCTGACAATGTGTCATACTGCGCCACGACCAGTGCAACCTAGCAATATGTCTTACGGTACCACAACCAGTGTATTTCATCTGGAAATGTGTTATGTGGTACCACAACCAGTGTATTTCACCTGGCAATGTGTTATACGGTACCACAACCAGTGCCTTTCACCTGACAACGTGTCATGCTTTACCACAACCAATGTATTTCAGCTGACAATGTGACATATGGTACCACGACCAGTACTTTTCACCGGGGAAAGTGTCATGCGGTACCACGACCAGTGCAACCTAGTAATATGTCTTACTGTACCACAACCAGTGTATTTCACCTGGTAGTGTGTCATACGGTACCACAACCAGTGTATTTCACCTGGCAATGTGTTGTGAGGTACCACCACAACCAGTGTATTTCACTTGGCAAAGTGTTATGCGGTGCTTCAACCAGTGCCTTTCACCTCAAAATGTGTCATGCGGTACCAAAACCAGTGTATTTCAGCTGGCAATGTGTTATGCGGTACCACAACCTATGTATTTCACCTGGCAATGTGCTATGCGGCACCACAACCGGTGTATTGCAGCTTGCAATGTATTATGCGGTACCACAACCAATGTATTTCGCTTGACATTATGTCATACTGTACCACAACAAGTGTATTTCACCGGGCAATGTGCTATGCGGTACCACAACCAATGTATTTCACCTGGTAATGTGTCTTACGGTACCACGATCAGTGCCTCTCACCTGGCAATGTGTCATACGGTACCATGACTAGTGCCTTTCACATGGCAATGTGTCATACAGTACCACGAACAGTGCCTTTCACCTGGCAATGTGTCATAAAGTACCACGACCAGTGCCTTTCACCTGGCAATGTGTCATACGGTAATACAACCAGTGCAATATGAAAAGGCGCCATACGGTACCACGACCAGTGCTATATGACAATGCGCCATACGGTAACACAACCAGTGTATTTCACAAGGCAATATGTCATACGATACCATGACTAGTGCCTTTCACATGGCAATGTGTCATACAGTACCACGACCAGTGCCTTTCACCTGGCAATATGTCATACAGTAACACAACCAGTGCAATATGAAAAGGCGCCATACGGTACCACGACCAGTGCTATATGACAATGCGCCATACGGTAAAACAACCAGTGTATTTCACATGGCAATATGTCATACGATACCACGACCAGTGTCTTTTACCTTGCAATGTGTCATACGGTACCACGACCAGCGCCTTTCACATAGCACAAAGGTTGATATTTCGACTCCAAGTTCTGACGGGATGTTCTTTTTCAGTAACTTAGGAAAGCTCTGTGATTTTCTGCGGATACGGCTTTTGAAAGACGACATTGAAAACAAAATAAAAAAAATCAGAAAACAAAACTGGAAATTTATACAAAACGAGAGAATGTTATAGGTACTAACCGTCGACATTTCTACCAAGTTGTTTCTGTGTAGATTGAACGGTGAAACTTGATAATAAATTGTCGAACGACGAGTACTAAATAGTAGCAAAAGTTTATATGTTTTTGAGATTTAACAAACACAACAATTTGGTCAAATCATAGAGGTATAATACCTCTATGGTCAAAACATGGAGATATTCTAGTCTAAAAGAATTCGAGCAAACAATGTTTTCTATAAGCAAGATAAGCCGTATATATAGTCTATGTTCGTTAAAAAAACATTGAATGTGTCACATTTCATATCTACACAATACAGAAATATATTTGTTTCACACGTTTCATTGCTATTTCAGTTGTTTCACCACAAATATAGAAGATCATACTATTTTCTACTTCTCGAGCAGTTCTGGTTGTTAAGTAATTATGGTCTGCAGAATGAATTATGGGATCGTTTTACAGAACTTAGAACATTTACAAGCGATATTACATTTAAAATATGTATAAAATATGTTTTTATTAATAACTTGTTTCATTTTGACGTAATACAACAGTAATACATATTAACAGGATTGAGTGATGTGAAAACTGACTTTTATCTGTAGGATGTTTATGCTTGTGTTGCTATTAAAATGATATGCGACACGTGCATGCATTGTCCAAGCCAGAAAACCGAGGACTGGTTCTTTAGAATACATACACCTTATCAAATAAAATTATCAAGGACAAGTTTCCATATTTAATTAAATGGTTATCGCTGTGAATCAGACACGCGATCACACGTACTGAATCATTATTAGTGGTGATAAAAGAGATACATACCGTAATTGGTCTTGCAAGGACATGATTTATCCTATCAATTGTTTATTGCGGACATTTTTGTTCGTTTTGGCAATAATTGCAAATAATTGGACGATATCATAGCTAATCCTAATTTAAATTTATCCAAGGCTAAAATTACAAGTGACTCATGTCAATTTTGAGCTTAATTTATTACCTTTTTCAAGGTAAATTTAACACACTACAAAAGAGACGATGTTTCTTTCCGTCATGAAGTTTCATTTGGTTCGTTTTGCACTTTTTTGTCATCATGTTTTCTGTCGTCAATGACCAGTAATCTCGCGATATTGAAAAGGTTTCGTTTTCATATATTATCTTATGTATAAGCACAATTCTACGATCAAAGATTTGACCAACAAAGGGTATTTTCCATTCATAATTTTATGGCGACATATGATTGACAAACACTAGTAGCTAAAATCTTCTTAAAGGTTATGATTTAACAACTATAGTTGACTCTTTGAGGCATGTGTTACATTGCTGAAATATGGTCATTCTGATGGTACTACTAGGTCTAACTAGCAATTAAATAAGTATATTTATATTTCATTCCAAATTACTAATGTTTGTTCAATATATGATTCCAACTAAAATATGGTCTATTTTTTCTGGTCTCCCACGAAGACTATTACATTTTAAAAATGTCCAATTTATATTAAATCTGTTGGAAATATTAGTTATGATTTTTTATCCTAAGGTTAATTGTCTTTAACCAATATATTCTACCCGCGTAGCTATTTGTCGGTTAACTACGAGCATTTGTTGACCCTGATATTGTACTCTCCATGTTTGTTGTTTTTCATTTTTAGCGAGATTGTGTAATCTTATTAACTGGAACCGAATCCGTGCAAGTTTTATCGTTTGTTTATACCTGAATTGACGTTGGAGATCCGATTATCAAGATGAGAGGGTTTAACCACATCCAATGTAGTGCCTGTCCCAAGCCACGACATGGATTTCCAACGATATATGTCGCAGTCTTTTTTCGTGTTCAATAACTAGAGGTGACTGTTCGCTTTGTTGTTAATGATGGAATTGTTGACCATCACTCTTTAAAAATATTACACTCTTAAATAATAAATAAAATAGGAAATATTCTTAAAAAAAATCGATTTGGTTGTAGTCACTAAAACGTGGACTTTTACCTCGATCATAAGACGATATAAAATGTCACATCCTTTTCTCAAATTTCCACTCGTTGTATAGAAAACGTTTTTGTTTAATGTTTAAATGATTAATTTTGTAAAATTTAAATATCTAAATTCTAGATAAAATTCGTAAAATGATAAAAGAAAAGAAAGTGATATGAAATAAACATAATTTTGTATTGAACAACCGAAAAAAAACCACTTCCTTTTAGCATGTTAGATTTTACTACAGCTATTATTTTCCAATATGTATATTTTATACCTCAAAAAGCACAAAGTATCGCCATAACTTATTTCTGTGTTGCTTATTATAGCATAAACTGGATTCATAACTTACGCCGGCATTTTGTATACAAGGTATCTACTGTAGAAATTGAGTCGTGTTGGAACATTGGATACCAGTCATTTATTGGAGTCAGACACGCGGATTAATTCTACATGTAATACAGCCAAAGGAGGGGGGGGGGGGGTGAAAATGTGACAAAGCGCTATAACTGTGTGCGTTAATCCATATTATCACATATTGTATTGAAATAACGCCGAATTCGCATGTGTAATAAAAGCATAATTTACGCGTGTTATTTGCCTCCGGGGCAATAACATTTTAAGAGGGCAATAACATGTTATCTGCCCTCTTGTGAAGGGCAATAACATGTTATATGCCCTGGCAAAATATGTGATAAATAGATTAATACATGGCTTTTTTCATATTGCCCTTGTTATCAGCCCTCGACTGATATCGTCCCTCGGGGCAATCATGTCAGCTATTTTTTGAAACTAAAGACTCTTGTCCCGTCGAGTAGTCTGACGGCTGTTATAAGACAATTGCTGCCTCCTTAACAGTGGTTGACAGAAACTCGACGGGTATTCTACTATCAATTTGTAGTGTAATGAAATGTTAGATTTCATTGATTATATATATTAAGTTGAATAGAACTTGAGGGATACAGTGCCATTTTATAAGACTGACCAGTGATAAAATGCAAGGAATGTGCTTGATGGCGCTGAGATAACCCCTCACATGCGAAATGAAGACTGGTTGATAGGGGAGGTGGTGGGAAAATTGTTAACGTGTGACACAATCACTGCTTATAATATGAACGAAACAAGAAGACTGAATATCGTTCTTTAATCAGACATCTGCAAAAGTAATTAAATAAATGTGTCACGACCTCAAAGAGATACATATTTTGAGCTGTCTGTCGTTATTAGTACTGGCTACCAGAAGACATAAATTCTCAACCGGAACGAAAAATAAAAACACAAGTAACATTAATTTTGTTCGACTGGAAAACATCAGAATCATTCATTCATAGGACATATGATTATATACCCAATTTATTTACAATAACTAAACATTTATAATGAGCTTAATTAATCTAAATGTATGTTAATTACCCATCTCTTATCAGCTCTCTTTAAAGGGGTACTTAGTGCCGGATTTACCATTGTACTTTGGTGTGCATAAGCAGAGGGCCTCGTTGACCTGGGGGCCTCATCTTCCTGTCAAACATTTTTACGATGGACTTTTGCTTACGTGGTGCAATCTTAAATTTGAAGGCGTTCTGTTTCGGAGCGATTCCAGACATAATGATATAGTTGATAGCCTATTGGAGTGTGCCACAAAGCAGACAGTCATGCCAGTGGCTCAGTGGCATAAAAACAAATTATTAGGGGTCTCTGGTTATTGCCAAAGGAAATTTGAAGACGGATTCATGCTTACGTGGTGCAAATTTAAATTTGACGGCGTTCTGTTCAATTTGGACACTTATAGGCGAATGTAGTAGCATAAAATATCTATTGATAGAAATTTACTTTAATAACTTTATTCTTCAAGTCCTTGCATATGTAGAGAAGCTTCAATCTAATGAGAAGAAAAACTGACGTTGCTTTGCAACAAATCCCGAAATTTATTATCAAGATTGTTTTCCAACTTGAAACAAAATAGCAAAAAAGTAAAGGGGTAGTAATTCTTTTCTTAATACAAATGTGAAACCTAAATAAGTAATTTGGTCGCTATCTGATGTATGCAACCTTTAAAAGTATAGAAGTAAAAATGTTGATGATAATAATAAAATAAAGTGTAAATAAGAATAATGGATGAGGAAATAATTGCTGAAGGGTGGAAACACCTATCCAAAAGCAAGATCTTGCCCAAACGGATAACAACAGACAGACATTAAGATGAGTTGCCTTGGGATTGTGGTCTGTGTGCTCACCCGTACATCGATCAATATGAAGTGGCCTGATCTTTTGACACTCGTGTGAACCGGCCTTTAAGATACTGTTGCATCTTGGCATCTGAATCTGTGCTTCATATACCTGTTGGTTATTATCTATCTGTGCACAACTCTGGTAAAATATATTTGCAACATCACCACTGATATTATATATATACATACATACACACGATATACATTTTTTCTGAATAGCAGATTATTTATGATGGCGTTATCTGAAGTTTTTGTTATCCATATTTGGGCTATTCGGCTGAGGCCAGCACGACTCCCTCCCTCCTGCGAGCAGCAAACATCACTCTCTTAATACACCCTGTCCCTGCAAACAAGCCCTCACTCACACTCAATGTTACAGGCAAGGTTACTGATAGCGATACTCTCTTGGTATTTGCTTGATGTATTCTCAGTCTCAATGCTAGTGATTAAGTGGCCAGCGGTATGGCTATGGTTGATATTCTTTTTTTAAACTCATGTTATTTTTACTGTATGCTAAAATGGTTTATTATGCGTTATTTTACTAGTGTACATAAATGATCCATATAATTTAGTTGTTAAATACAGGTTTATTTTCATTAAATTAATTTTACTCCAAATAAAGCATATACATTTACTATTTCTATAATACAATTCATATATTTTATTTATTAGTGAAAAATAAAATAAGTTTTCTCATCAAATGGTCATGGCGGTCCACCAAAAAAATTAAGAGTAAAAGAGGTCCATCGGGGGAGGGGGGGGGGGGGGGTTGAGAAACCCTGCGTTAACTGATGCTTAGATTTAATAACATGATATTGACTGTAATGACTGTCCTGTGTGTTCTCGTTTTATCATGCTGTACTGTTTCATTATGTGTCATGTGTAAGACAGCGTTGTGCAGGTTGGGGCTTTGGGTAATATATAATAGTTTCTAGTATGTTGAAGGCGCAGTGTGTGTACATGTCTGACCTAATAGCGTAATATTTTAACAATTCCTAATTTACTGGAGCATGTATGTCTGACTGCCTGTGTAGGCCTACCGGGCACAAGTAAGGGGCCTCATAACTTATCTAGCACAGGGCCTCCTATGTCCTAATTCCGGCACTGCACATGAATGTCGGTGTGAGATTCTGCACCTTAGGACCACAGTAGTGTGTCAAATATCAACTTTGCATTGTGGATGGGGGGGTCCAGAAATATTTCCTGTATGCCCAGATGTCGATTCAATGTGTTGAATGTGGAATTACAGAAATATATCTATTATTGGTCGCTGGAAATCGTTTAAAGTACATTTTGCTCTAATTTATTTTTTCGGTTTTGAGACATATTGCCCTATTGTTCGCTAGAAATTGGTCGCTAGCTTGAAACTGGTCAATTCAGTAACTACAAATTCATTTTCATGCTCAAAGGGGTCATGAAATTGGTAATTATTGCTTCATGAATGGTGAGAGTATTTCCAATCAGAGAATTGAAGCCTGGTTTTATTGGTGGGGGAAACCGGGATACCCGAAGAAAGCCACAGACCATTCACAAGCCACTGACAACTTGTTTTTCAATACATGTCCAATTTCGATTTTTTTTTTAATCAACATAAGAAAAAATTATTATTTGTTTTCCCTGTAATGCCTAAATAATTGCATAATCTAAATCTTTTTAAGAATATGCATATTCAACGCGAAACGTAATTAACTTCGATGGTACTTTTACATGATTATTTGAAAATCACTTCTTTTGTTGAAAAACATATTGTTAAAATCGGACATCATTTGACTTCAGAATAATATTTTGAAAACAATGTAGTTTTATATGAAATATATACATGTAGGGGAATATGAAATTGTAGGCATTCTGTAGGACTGCAGTGTTTTAAACTGTGGTTAAGTCCCTAATTAAAAGTAAACGATTTCTTTTACTCTATTAATAAATATTTATCTGAGAATACTTCTGGAAAATTTTAAGTTTTGGGGATTCATTTCAATCTTTATAAAGAAGGCAAAACTTTTAAAAATGTTAGTGAAAATATTAATAAAGGTAAAGAATATCTTAAGCTCATGGACATATAGGGACTTCACCTATATTGGCCGAATAACGGTTATTTAAGCAATAGCCCTCCCGCGTTTGGTGCAGATTCTCACAGAACTATCAAACCCTTCTGCACAAGTTTTGACAGAAATATGAGACATTTCATATCAATTCTTATGGGATGGGAAGCCTGATGACAAAATTAAGATAATTCTTTTTATCAATAACTATGAAGAAGGGGGTTTCATTTGCCACATAATGAATCTTTCTGTATTGCACTAAAAATGTCTTGGCTTAACAAACTTCTTGCTCCCATGAATATGTCCCCATGGAAAATTTTACTTCAAAGTTATATAGAAAAATATGGGGGAGACAAGATATTATACTTTAAAAAATGGGGTTTGGAAAGTATATCTGACAAGATAAATCCATTTTGGAGAAATATATACTACTTAATTTGTCAGAACTGTTGCAACCAAAAGATAAAAGAAAAATAATATTGTTAACATCTTGAGTCAACCCATTTGGCTTATTTTAATATTAAAAGAAATTATATTTTTTTTATTATGGACAAATATTGTTATAATGGTTTCTTTTTTTATTAATGATATTGTCGCTGAAGATGAACAGTTTTTGTCATAATTTCAAAGCACATATATGATAAGTATATAATATCATGGTATTGTGGGTGTAGTCCCGAGGAGATGGAAAACAAACTTATTTCAGAGTATGAGAGGCTGCATGATATTAACAATGACATTTCTAACAGATTAAAAAGTGATACAAAACATCATGCAAATAGTTTTCTAAATTGTATTTAGTAAGCATAAAAGAAAGTCCTGTTAGGTCACAAAGCAAATGGACTCTGGAATTCGGAGTACAATAGATGATTTGGGGTATATTTATTCTTCCCCTTTTATGGCTATAAGAAACACTAATTCTCGAAACTTTCAGTTCAAACTGTCCCATAGAATCACTGCCACACAACCTTTCCTTTTCAAGTGTGACTTAAAAGAAACAGAACTATGCACTTTCTGTGCAAAAACTAAAGAGAGTTTATTGCATCTGATTTTGGAATTCCTACAGTAAACAGAATTTGGTTTTCATTAGTAAATGTTTTTGAACATTATGGTCTTAACATTCGGTATATAAATGCACCTAATATTATATTGGGTATAATTAACCCTTTAGTTCTAGATAACAATAATAATCAAGTCATTGTGCTTATATAAATGTAGATGCTTGGGTGATAAACCCAGTATAAATGGTGGTCTATTATACCTGAAATATTGTATTAAAATAGAAAAGACAACTATAAATGTCCTATCCTCTACACAAAAAGAATATATATGTAAAAAGTGGTTGCCATGTGAAACTGTCCTTGGTGATTGAATTCTCAGTGCAACTTGGGGGATTACTAAGCTACATCTCCGGAGATCGTCATCTGAACACTGGTCATTCCTTGCATTTTATCACTGGCCAGTCTTATAAAAGGGCATTTTATCCCCAACATTCTATTCAACTTAATATATATAATCAATGAAATCTAACATTTCATTACATTACAAATTGATAGTAGAGAACCCGTCGAGTTTCTGTCAACAACTGTTTCGCAGGCAGTAATTTTCTTACAACAGTCGTCCGACCACTCGACGGGACAAGAATTCTCACATTTAGCAGTTGTAATCCGTCGAGTTTCTGTCAACCACTGTTTCGCAGACAGCAATTGTCTTACAATAGCGTCAGACCATTCGACGGGACAATAATCTTTTGCTTCATAAATAGATGAGATGATTCCCTAAGGGCAATGCATGATAGTATAATGTGAATAAATATATAAATGATCATATTTCTCTCTGTCTTACGTAGTCAGTCTGATGTAATAATTGGTAGTTGCTGCACTCTGACATAGCACGGTATTCTCCCATTTTTACGTATGAGATTAGATTTATTAATTCTTGTCTTCAGTGAATGCTATCCTGCGATAGCTTCACTACCCCCAGTGCCACATTTAGGACATATGAGGCCCTGTGCTCGCTAAGCTATGAGGCCCCTTACTTGGGCTCTGAAAGAGGTAGATCTGGTAGGCCTAAACAGGCAGTCAGGCATACATACTCCGGACAATTAGGAATAGTTAAAATATTACGCTATATTAGATCAGACATGTACACTGCGTCTTCAACAAACTAGAACATGGGCGTAGCTTGGGTTGGAATTTACCGAGGCAGCGGGTCTTTGTTTGTTTTATTAAAATTTGACGTTTTGATAGTAGTTATTACCCTAATTTGCCAAATTAACCAACCGTAGGTTTTATTAAATTATTGACGTTAGAATACATGAAGCCATGCGTTCATCCCCGTAAAATGTTCATTGCGCTCCTACATGAGCTAAGAGTTGATTGACACACCAGGGTATCTTCAAGCATATTAATAAGATATATGGCTCAAATATAATCCTTATTCAGACAGATTGATAGTTAATAGAGAGAGAGCCGGTTACGTTGACGATCGACGGACCAAGGTTAGTGCTATTATGGATAGCAGAATGAATAGAAACTACGACGGGTGTACAGACGAGCATTCATTATCTCAAAACCTGTTAATGGAAAAAAAGAAAAAAAGCTTTAAAACAAAACCTTTACTTGCTTTGTCTTCACATACATACAAATATTAAACTTCAAATGTCACACTAACGAACAAAGACACATACACTCATCAAACTTAAAAACCATATTTGAAATGTTTATTCCTGTACATAATACCATAAATGTCAGCTAAGTAATTTACAAGTGCAGAGCTCCAATTTTGTCTAGTATTTTGACCCTGTCAACATTTACGTTTCTGTGAATGTGCAATAATGCTAGTCCGCTTAGTCTGTCCACGACCATTGTTGTTCTGTTCCATTGCTTTAGACGCCCCAAAGCAGAAAAAAGAGCGTTCACATGTTTTTTTTACGGATCTCATTGGCATAGTTAGTAGACTATGGAAGGTTTCGCGAATGCTTTGGTAATAATCCGGGTCGCCCATTTTAATAAAAGCATCGAATAGGGGGGATGGTTTGTCCTTAAGATCTTGACAGAGCATACTCCAGTGATGGATTGTTTGTTGAAAACTTGCATTTTGGGGTTAGGTCTGCATTGTACTAGTCACAGAACCTCGCACTTTTTTGATGGTGTCATTATTTCAATAGTCGGTTAATGGTTACGATTTCGCTATATCATAAAAGGTGTTGTGTTTATACATTATTTATTTTTACCTTTTCTCGGTTGCCTCAATGGATGCTACACTTTTGTAGAAGCTATTATATATTACCCAAAGCCCAACCTGCCCAACACTGTCTTACACAGGTCACATAATGAAACAGTAAAACTTGATGAAACGAGAAAGACAGAGCAGTCATTACAGTCAACATCATGTAATTAAATCTAAACATCATTTAACGCAGTGGTTCTCAACCGTTTTTCCCCCATGGACCTCTTTTACTCTTAATTGTTTTGGTGGACCGCCATAACCATTTGATGACAAAGCTTATTTTATTTTTTATTAATAAATAATTTTAGGAATTGTATTATAAAAATAGTAAATGTGTATGCTATACTTGGAGTAAAACTAATTTAATGAAAATAAACCTGTATCACAAATGACCACGGATATGTTCCACTTGTCGTAAACACTTCACGGTCCTTACCTCCTTCACGACTTATTACCGGGTTTGTAGCTAGACTAGCACAGCGGGTGCCATTAGTGGAGTAGGAACTGCTTATCCTTTCTGAGCACTTGAGTTCATCCGCGGTTTTTAGTGAGGTTCGTGTTCCTCGATCTTTAGTTTTATAGGTATGTTTTTTAGATCGTTGTTTGTCCTTTTGTACTTTTTCGTTTGGCCACTGTGTTGTCAGTTCTTCGATTTACGGATTCTGATTGCCCATTTGGTATCTTCAAACTATTCTTAGCAACTAAATTATATGGATGATTTATGTACACTAGTAAAATAACTCACCATTTTAACATACAGTAAAAATAACATGAGTTTCAAAAATATTACCCATACGCCATATTGCTAGCACCATAATGACTAGTATTGAGACTACTGAGAACAAGGGTAATAACAAAATTACCAAACTCCGAACAATCTAACAAAGGGAAAGTCAAAACTCATAAGTATATAAACAGACAAAATCAGTCAACAACCGGAAAAGTGTGAAAACGGTAATGACCCTGACTTGGTACAGGCATTTCTAAAGAAATGGTGGGTTGAATCAGATTTTAAAGCACCAAACCTCCCCCTTTCATTACCGCTCAAAGTTTCCGGCTGTGACTATAACAGTATTTACAACAATACTTGAACAAAACAGGTAAAACAATTGTCAAATCAGCGCCAAACTCAGTGAGGTAACTGTCAAAAACACTTTTACGTCACACATTGATAAAAAAAATATTTTTGACAATTTTGTTGAAACCTTATCTTTATACATTTTCACTGTATGAAAATCCATCGCTTATAATCTTTTCTCCAGAGACGGAATATATTTCGACAAGATCTTGGTATCGGAATATAAACTTTCTAAGAGATCGAATAATGCGAATCTTTTTATAGCCCTGGTCCAGTAGCCTGTTTCTCAGATGAAGATGACGTTTGAGGAAATCAGAATAATTGCTACTGGCCCTTGCATAACGAATCAATTGCGAGATGTAAACACCATATGCAGGAGAAGCTGGTATATTGCTGCACATATTTGGAAAATTTATGACCTTAAAATTGAATACATCAAACAAAATACCAAGTCAATATCGCTATCAGTAACCTTGCCTGCAACTTTGAGTGCAAGTGAGAGCTTGCTTGCAAAGACAGTGGTATTTGCTGCTCGTAGGAGGGAGGGAGTCGTGGTGGCCCATGTATGCATTACTAATAATGTGACAGTTTGCTATGTCAGTGTCAATTAAATCTGAAAGTAGACTTGTTGACCTGTAGAACCCTTAATATCAGCAAGGAAAAATAGCTTTAATATAGATAGCAAAAACATAAGATAACGTCAGCATAAATAAACTGCTATTGAGAAAAAAGGTATATCGTGTGTATGTATGTATGCATATAATATCAGTGGTGGTGTTGCAAATATATTTTACCACAGTTGTGCACAGATAGATAATACTCAACAGGTATATGAAGCACATATTCAGGTGTCAAGATGTAACAGTATCTTAAAGGCCGGTTCACACGAGTGCCAAAAGCCACTTCATCTTGATCGATGTACGGGTGAGCACACAGACCACAATCCCAAGGCAACTCATATTAATGTATGTATGTTGTCTTCCGTTTGGGCAAGATCTTGCTTTTGGATAGGTGTTTCCAACTCTCACCAAATATTTCCTCATCCATTATTCTTATTTACACTTTAATTTATTATTATTATCATCATTTTTACTTTTATACTTGGATACATCAGATAACGACCAAATTACTTATTTAGGTTTTACCTTTGTATTAAAAAGGAATAACCACCCCTTTACTTTTTTTGTTTTTGCTTCAAGTTGGAAACAAAAATTGATAATACATGTGCTGCAAAATTAACGTCAGATTTTCTTCTCATTAGACTGAAGCTTCTCTACATATGCAAGGACTTGAAAAATAAAGTTCTTAACGTAAATTTCAATCAATAGTTAGTTTATACTAATACATTCGTCTATAAGTGTCCAAATTGAACAGAACGCGTCAAATTTAAAATTGCACCAATTTTTGCTGGCCAATAACCAGAGGCCCTTAATAATTTGGTTTCTATGCCACTGGGCCACTGTCATGACTGCCTGCTTTGTGGCACACTCCAATAGGCTATCAACTCTATCATTATGTCTGGAATCGCTCCGAAAGATAACGCCTTCAAATATAAAATAGCAGATGTCTGATTAAAGAACGATATTCAGTCATCTTGTTTCGTTCATATTATAAGCAGTGATTGTGTCGCACGTTAACAATTTTCCCACCATCAACCATCAATCCTATCAACCAGCCTTCATTTCGCATGATATGGGTTATCTCAGCTCCACCAAGCCCATTCCTTGCATTTTATCACTGGTCAGTCTTATAAAATGGCATTTTATCCCCCAAATTCTATTCAACTTAATATATATAATCAATGAAATCTAACATTTCACTACACTACAAATTGATAGTAGAGAACCCGTCGAGTTTCTGTCAACCACTGTTTCGCAGGCAACAATTTTCTTATTACATCCGTCAGACTACTCGATGGGACAATAATCTTTTGTTTCAAAAAATAGCTGTGATGATTGCCTAAGGGCAATGTAAGATGGTATATGTGAATAATTAAATAAATGATCATATTTCTCTCTCAGTCTTACGTAGTCAGTCTGAAGTAATAATTGGTATATGGTCCACTCTGACATAACAGGGTATTCTCCCCCTTTTACATATGAGATTATATTAATTAATTCTTGTCCTAAGTAAATGCTACCCTGCTATAGCATTACTACCCCTTTAAAGACCGCTGATAAGAGATGGGTCACTAACATACATTCAGGTTTATTAAGCTGATTATAAATTAAATGTCTTTTGTCTATGTAAAATTGTATATGCATGTCATATGTTTTTGATTTGTATCTGCCTCTGCTTTTCTTTAAAAATAAACAAATCACAAAAACAACTTTAGGATATTTATTCTTAACAAAATAACCAAACTCTTTGTATGTCGGGAAAATTAATAGAAAAGGAATTTCATCTACTACAATTTTTTTACAATATTTACACAACGCTGATTTACAATTGTAATAGATTTTCAAAAACACCCGGTTTCAATTGCTCAGGGGTGGGTACTGATTCTAATTTTTGTTAAGTTTGACCTCTAGGTATTCCTTAAGTTCAACGATTTCTGTAGTTTGCTATGAAATAACATTTTAAATGAATTATTATCTTTCTCCCTTTTCACTTCAGTTTGAATTTATGTCCTATTATAAAATTCTTCCTATGAATGATTTTTATACTTTATATTTAGTTTTGTCTACCTCCGGCATATATACCTTACTATGAAAATCTGTATATCTAATAAATACCTCTGCTAGTGGACTATTAGTCCCGAATGGTATCATCCACCCAGTAGTCAGTGTTTCAGCACTAACATTGTTTATTAGATATATTTATTACTGAAATTTACATTTCCTAAATAATGTAATTATCAAGAAAACTAAGGTCTTCCTCCCTTAGGCCCTTTGGTTTTGGCAAGCAGAATCCGTATATCAAAGAAGAACTGACAACACAATGGCCAAGCGAAATGTACAAAAGGACAAACAACGGTCTACAAAACATACATATAAAACCAAAGATCGAGTAAGACGAACCCCAATAAAACCGGGGGGATTAAGGTGCTCCGGAAGGGTAAGCAGTTCCTGCTCCACTAGTGGCACCCGTCGTGTCTAGTTAAAAACCCGGTAATATGTCGTGAATGAGGAAAGGACCGGGAAGTGTTTACGACAAGTGAAACATATCCGTGGTCATTTGTGACACAGATATTCCATAACGGTCAACCAAGTCATGGTGTTGACCGTAAAATTTTCGAAGTGATGACTTCAACTTTACCAAAAGGAATCATTGGTTCAGTAGTTTCCATGTTAGCAGCACACCTCTATCAAGGAAATCCTGATAGGAACAACAAGCTCCGGAATATCGTATCATCTGAGAGATATATACTCCATATGCAGATGCTGTTGAAAATTTGCTACATATAAATGGAAAGTTCACAATGGGAACATTGAAATCATCTCTTTTGTCGTAAAGTTTCCTTCTTAACCGACCCCTACTGTCGATTTCGAGGTGTAGGTAAACGTATGAAGCAGACCTATCTGTATCTGTGGTATTCTTTATTTCAAACTCAATGGGATAGATGCGATCAACAAAATCGCCAAATCTAGAATTATTTAGTGAAAGGACATCATCTATATAGCGGAACGTGAAATTAAAGGATCGGGCTAGCTTCTTTTCGTTTTTCTTGAGAAGCACCTGTATGAACTCTGCATCATACGAAAAAAACACGTCCACCAAACATAGCAAATATGTTGTAAATCAAAAGCTCGAGCATGTTGAAGATATTAGTTTCAGAGAACTTTTTGGTAGAATCAGAGTGGTGTTTTACAAAATAAGATTTGTCTCTTCCTATCACAAGGTATTTTGTATCTACGTTGGCCATTCCTTTTTATGAAACACAGTTGGACTACCTCCCCTAATTTGTCCTTCAGCTTAGAGTGAGAAATAGTGGTGTAAAAGGTTGAGAAGTCAAATGTTTTAATGCTATTGAACTGATTACTGGGAGGATGACACCTGGAGGTTATAATACGCCTCCAGCAGATCCAGTGATAGTAATAAAACGTAAATATTTAATTTAAGCGAAGCTTGTGACTGCATGTTTTGGGTAATACATATTTTGCTCTTCATGGTTTGCTATTTAAATTTCGATTTCCAACTGGTAGGTATTCAGCACTGTAACGTTTAGGTAGATTCGTTTCATTAATTAGTTCGCTTTGTTATCTGTGCTCTGTATTCTATGTACATCTTTTCCGGTGTGGCTTAAAGTAAAAAACACATGGTTTTCATAACAATAAATACGCTACCATAATAAAATTTAGATAACACCTACTAGCAGTTGACATGAACCGGAAGCTCACCCTATTCCTTCTTCACTCGTCCGGTTCCACTACTGCATGCAGCACGTGAATTTGGAGGAACCATTTTTCTACATTTGTGAAACTTTGCGACAATTGTTTTTTTAGAGGTATTATAATATACACAGTAATACAATATATTTATTCTAAAGATTCTAACAGGTTTTTTGTTCCTATTAAAAAGGGACAACATGACACTTCTTCAAAATTTGCAGTACTGTCATGTTAGCATATAAATCTTCGGGAATTACTTCACCAAGAGACCAGGTTAAAGCACATGAAGTTAGAGCAATACCCTGGTCTTGGAATATTTTTAATTCTGTATTGTAAGTCTTTCATCATCAGCCCAGAACAGGCTATCTGAGATATATGAAGCAAGCACTACCAAACTATTTAAATACTAAAAGTGTACACAAAGTTGAAGGTACCAAAGTTTTAATAAGAAGCCGGAAATCGAAGGACAGACAAAAAGGAAAGATGTCATAAATACAAAAAACGATCGACACTAAGCTGAAATCTAAAGATTGAGCAACACAAGCACTTAAATACACAACAAAAATCAACGAACCCATATTAAATAGATTTAAATATAATTCTTGAAGGGAATGGCCAATATCGATGAAAAAGTACAAAACCTTAATGAATATGGAATTTGTTAAACTCCCATGGGAAATTCAAAGCCTCTTGGTATTTATTTTCCATGGGAAGCTTACTTACTTCAAATGGGACCATAATTCTCCTTGATAAATATCTCATTAGAATTTGACAAAGTTAATGGGAAAAGCTCTTTCCCTTGGGATTTTTATCTTCCTGTGTTTTTAAAAATTGAATTTTAGAACATTATGAAGAAATATTAGTTAATTTATTGGTTATTCATAAGAGTTGATAACTTTCACGATTTCAGGAATGGTGGCGTAAGATCGGCAAACCATTGGAATTGTACATTTAAAAGCATATGTGTTAACAGATTACAAATTACAAATAAGCACCATTTTCTGATAATCTGACTGTTTCATTAGAAAAATAAATAGGTTAGTCATTAAGATAATTCAAGATTTGGCAAGATTTCGATATAACATTAAAATATAATAATTTTACCCTGAAAGAGTTTTTAAAGTCCGCCTATTTATTTAAAAGGCTTTGTTTTTAACCAGATTTTAACAGCTTTTAAATATGAAATAGAATGAATACGCAGTAGTATATTGTTTACTTAATAAATACAGACAGAAATACAGACAGAAATACGATATTTAAATTACCATGTACTATACAATACGATATTATACATGTAATTAAGTAAATGCGAACCAGGATTAAACCTATTAAAAGTATTGGCTTTTTCAAAGGGTAATATTTTTAAATGTATATTAACTTTTTATTTATTAGTAAACTCCACTCATTGTAAGTGCAAGCTTGGTCACTTCACTAAATGATCAATATTATTATTATTATAAAATAGTTTTAGTCATCTGTATACGTGAGTCAGTGAGTAATGATTGTTGTCTAATGCCAAAATTGTCATTTCAGGTCAAATATTTAACTAACTGGTATTAAGCAATTTTAACACGACGGGCGTCACCAGTGGAGCAAGAACTGCTCATCCTTCCAGGGAACGACTTTTAGTGTTGTTTTAGTTGCTCAATCTTTAGATTTCTGTGTAGTGTTTAGTAGATGATTGTTTGTCATTTGTTCTTTTTCTTTGTCTGTCCATTATTGATTTACGAATTCCTATTAACTCTTTGGTATCTTCAATCTTGTCTTTGTATTTAAGGTCCCGGGTGGCTCAATGAGTTAGATAGTTGTAGGGGCCCGGATGGCTCAATGAGTTAAATAGTTGTAGGGCCCGGGTGGCTCAATGAGTTAGATAGTTGGATTACCTAACAACTCATACACGCCTATCACCGAAACGACGTGGGTTCGCGCCCGGCTTTGCAGATTACAAAAAGGGTGCCCTCGACTCGCAGCCGCAAGTGATCAAATTCACCAGTTGCATGCCCATGGTCGGTGGTTCTCTCCGGGTACTCCGGCTTCTTCCACCACTAAAACTGGTCGCCATGATATAGCTGAAATATTGCTGAAATTGGCGTTAAGCACCAAAATCAAATCAAATCAAATCAAATATTTTTATTTAAGGAGTAGACCATAGTTATACATGGCATGGATATAGTGTATTTTGTCAAACCGAACGTACATGCACACAGTCTCCATGGTACCATGGAGACATGTGCACCTTACCTGTGTTTGAAACGTGATAACTGTATTTCTTCTCATTCAAGGCACTCATTAACTTCCTTTCCTAAGGGTCAGTTGTGTATTTGATTTGTTCCACAGAACATGCGCACATCCATTTCGGAACAGTTGCACCCAGCAACGGAGAAGCATGGTTTCATGTCTAACTTATAGGGTTCTGTAGTAGGCATGGTAAATATAATATATGTCATCGTTGTACCAGGAACTCAAGACCATGTAACTATACAAATGTACCATCAATGCAAATAACCTGAAAATATATCGTTATTAGTTGCACATTTTAACAATAACTTAACTTGAAAATATAATAAATTTCCAAGGTGGGTAGTCAGGAATCAAATCGTTTTCCAGTTAGCCCTTTATTACCTATATATTGTACCTGACTATATAAAATGTATCACGTTATATTCGTTATTATCTAGTATGATGGTTAGGATTATGGTGTTTAATGCCACTTTCAATTATATTTCAGTTATATCGTGGGGGTCAGTTTTATTGGAGTTCCTGGAGAAAACCACTTATATCTAGTATGAAGCAAAATATCTAACAGTTATCTACAAATAAAACCTCTCAAAATTAAATTGAAAAGCACCACCAGCTTTAAATAACAATAAATATTATAATAATGATAATAATCAAAATAAGATAATCATTTATTAATAAAAATCAATTTTAAGGATAAGCGTCCTGATGCCAACATAGCATGTTGTGTACCGCATCGGTGGTGTAATGGTTAGTCTTCTCGCCTGGATTGCGGTAAATCGTGTGTTTGATCTCCGATCGGGTCACAATAAAGACTATAACATTAGTATTTGTTGCTTCTTCGGTAAGCGAACAGCATTAAGGAAAAGAGCAAAGACTGGTTTGCTCGGGACTAGGATAATGTGCGCGAGTGGGACGACATGTCTATCCACGGACTGTTGTTTCAGAGAGCTTGCACTATGCAAATCCGCATAAAAATGTTGGTATGGTGCAAAGCGGACCTTTAATTAATTTGCTCTCGCCATGATATATAGCTGACAAAATTCTGAGTGTACAAACGTTGTAGGTTAGAATATTAACGCCAACACTTTTGGATTGATTTTTTTGACGTGTATAAAAAATATTAAATATAGCCTGCCATCCTTTTTGGGGGCAAGAGGGGTAGTTACTGTACATTGTATAGTTGTCAAACCTTTGTTATATAGATATCATATATGATATGAACAATCATATTATACAAAGCATAGGTATAATGCAAAATGGTGAATTAGATTGCTGCAAATTTAATGACAAGAGCTATTCAAAATAAATAAATAAATAAATAAATAAATATATAATAATAATAAAAAAGATAATAATAAAAGTAATATAACATATTTCATGCGTTTATAAGAACTTTTATGCATTTTGATAAAGGCCTAAAAATATTATATCTATATAAACAGTTTCTGAGATTGGGCCAAAATCTACCCTTATCATACCCACTCCTTTGGAATAAACATTAATCATGAGATGCTATATATACTAGTCAACAAAAGAAATGATACAAAGATATTTCTTTGAAATACATTTTTATGTTAAAACCAAAACAATTGTTTATTAATATTAACTTTAATGTTTGCGTGAAACGCGTTCATCCTCACAAAACAAACAATAACATCCTGTTCCGTTACGAAAAAATTCCGAAAAGTCAATTTTCCGTCCCGTTTGCGATGATCGAATTAGGCATTTAAATCACATGAGGTCATTAATTGTGCTGTTATCAAAAGTAAACAATTTGCCATTCTGGAAATTTGAATTTTCTCAAGATCGTCGATGCCACGGCTCCGTCAAAATGGCCGTAAGGGAGCTGGTTCAGGCTGAAATGATTCATCAAGCCGTTGTAGACCACTTTAATGTGTCTAGAATAACCATTTCAAGGCTAAAGATTCGTCTGTTCAGGTAGGACGAATGACATACCCTATAACGACAGGCCACGTGTGACGTCACAACGTCAGGACAGATAGTTACGCCTTATTCATCTCCGGAACCGTATGATAACGGATGAAGACACTGCCCGTAGAACACCTGGTCTAGCAAACGTCCGAATTTCAGGTCAGACTGATCGCAGAAGACTACCTGAATCTGGACTCCGTGCTAGGCGTCCGGTGGTAGGATATATCCTTAACCAATGCGATATGACCGCGAGACCAGCCTGGGCTCGTGCATACCGTCGTTGGGGTCTTCAAACCCGGCAACACATCCTTTTTAGTGATGAATCCCGATGTTCACTTCGTTCATGCATGGGCGTTATCGTGTGTACCGTAGGCGTGGGAAAAGATTTACGGACCAGTGTGTGTACGAGTTCGACCGTTTTGGAGGCGGAAGTGATGGTCGCATTAAGTTCAAAATTGTTCAAGAAACATTGAATGCGGTAAAATACAGAGAAGTATTCTTGATCATATCGTTTTGCCCTTACTGCAACAGCGAAACTTTGATAATGTCTTTCAACGTGACAATGCAAGATGTTACGTGGCTCGTGTTTGTCAAGACTTTTTGAACCAGAATTACATCAGCGTTCTTCCTTGGCCGGCATTATTACCGGATCTGTCACCAATTGAACAATTATGGGAAGAACTCGTTATACGTGTTCGCCACCGTCAAAATCCACCGGAAACACTACCTGAGCTGCGTGACGCACTTGTGCACGAGTGAAACAACATCGCACAAGCCTTTATGCAACGATTGGTTATATGCATTGGAGAAGCTGTCGTTGCTGCAAGAGGTGGTCACGCATGTTATTGAAATCAGCAAACTTCCATACTGCACGACAATTTATGTCTGTCCATGATATGTTCAGATAATGATGTTGAGAACTTTTGTTGATATTGCCATATATGCTGTGCCCATATGAATCTAAAATATACGATTTGTGTCGATTTTTTTTTCTCTATGTAAAAAATATTGAACATCAAGCCCTTGTATCGTTTCTTTTGTTGACTGGTATATAATGGTTAACCCAAGTCATCATGATGGCTATAAACTTACAAACTTTTGTTGAAAGGTAAAGGTTTTTCTACTTTGTATATTTTCGCCAGAGAAATTTGGATGAACTTGTGACAACGTTTGTCAGTATCAGTGGTATTCCCCTGTTATGGTTGGTTGATAGGTGGATACAATTCTTAGTAAGATAGTGTCTATTTGTTTTTTAAAGTATTCTTCAGTAATTTAATAAATTATATGATTTTCATGAGGCCACATGGACAATTATAACAATTATCGCACAAAATGATTAAAATTCCTATATACAATTTAACAAGAAGGTTAAAAAGTAGAATTTATCCAGCTCACTTCAAAGTCGTTTTGTATCCGTACCAATACTAGATAAAGATGGCCCAAACTGCATGTAATTACTCATAAGCTGTAATAGTTTACCATGCCTATATTAGTTGAGATACAAGACCTTGAAGTGAGCTGGACAAAATGTCGTTGTTTTTTGGTACAACAGTATGTATAGGGATATGGGGAATTTCGTGCGATAATTGTTACCAGAGATTGTGATGCATTCCGATAATGTTTTTTTTTTCATGTTTAACATTTGCCTCCATAAATGGTCTAATTATTCCAGTGTCACGTTTTTTTTTTTATTTACCATTGTCATTTATTTTCGGGGTCGTCGTGATCGCATGGTAATTGGATTTAAAACTACCTGCGCAATCAGTGCCTATCACTACAAAAGTTGTGAATTCGAATTCCGCTCGTGGCGAGGTGTATTCGATACAACCTTGTGTAATAAAGTTTGTCAGTGACTTGCGATATGTCGGTGGTTTTCTTCGGCTACTCCGGGTTTCTCCACCAAAAAAGCTGACCGCCACTATATAACTGAAATATTGTTGATAGTCGCGTTAAACACGATAATCTTAACTCCCTAATTTATTGTTTGCAAATTTGATATAGTCATTAATATAGCCGATACTGCTAACTATATCAACAATCAAACGATCATTGTTGCGAACCAGACATTATCTCTCTGCCCAAAGGGTAGGTTGTGTATTTGATTTGTTCAACAGAACATGCGCACATTCGTTCTGGAACAGTTGTACCTAGCAACGGAGAAGCATGATTGCATGTCTATGCTTCTGGTGTTCTTTAGAAGGCATGCACGCTATACTAGATATCATCGTTTTACCAAATGATAAAGCTTACCGACGCTTTGTATGTTTCCTCAAGAATAATGAGTTCGGCCACCACTACATACAGAGCCGCCTTAACAGCATAATAGGACCCCGGACAAAGCAGTGCACTGGGATTTATACCTATGCAACCACTCACAGGAATAAAACTCTAAATGGTCGATAAAATTAAACATATATTTATTGTATTGGTACTTCCAACATAATCAGTGTTAAGATATTAAAAACATGTCCTACACAGCATGCATAGATTAGCATGGGTCCCTTATGCTCGCGGAGCCCAAGGGTAACTACACAGCGTGTTCATGCGCTAAGACGGCACTGACCACATGTAACTATACCATCAATATAATAATCACCGGAAAATACATCGTTATTAATTTTACACTAGAAAATAAAATATACATAATTTATCAATATTTTAACTTGAAAAGATCTTTTGAATTATTAAAAATAAAGTTCCAAGGTGGGTAGTTAAAGGAATCCCAAATCGTTTCACAGGTAACCCTTTATTACCTATGTATATATATATATTGTAGCTGACTATATAAAATATATCACGTACAACAAGGTTTAGGCGTCGGATCCTTCTGTCATTTAAATAAGGTAAGTTTCTTATTGTAAATTTTATATATCTAGATGATGCAAAACATCTAGCAGTTCTCTACACAAAGAAGAACTTTTAATATTAAATTGAAAAATAATGAGATTCTAATAATAATAATAATAATAATAATAATAATAATAATAATAATAATAATAATAATAATAAAATAATAATAATAATAATAATAGTATTTCTTTCAAGAATTACCAAGATCAACCTTAAGTGATGAGGAGGGAAGAACGAAAGCACCCCCAAAAACTAAACACCGTTTGACTTTGCAGACGTATATGTTACAGGGCTAATCCGAATCCAGGGCGATTCGGAATCCTCCTAGGGCAAATCGGGATTCGCGTTTGTCCTAGGAGTAACCCGAATTCCGATTTACACTGGTTTTAATCTAGTGTAAATCAGAATTCGGGTATGTCCTAGAACAAATCAAGATATCACGATTTGTACTAGGTCGATTCCGAATCGTACAAAAATTATAGTGGGATTCGAAATATTACTAAAAATATTGCCTCGTGCGATTCCGGATTCTCTTAACATTTTATTTCTGTATTGTACTAATGTTTTGTAGGTTTAACGAGTATATGATATGACAAAAGACTACGAACTAATTTTTATTACAGGAATACAATTTTAAGTGAACGAAATATCTTTACAAAATGTTGACAAAACTGACATTTTTACTTATTTTCACATTTACGATTGTTTGTATGACATCTTGTGGAACACTGCAAGTTCGCCTTCCGACATGAACATCTCAGTGTATTACACATAGAAGCACAATTACAAATGGATTTCAGTAAAGGAGTATCCCCACAAACATTTTTGCTTTTTTGACAGGCCTGAATATGACATTTTGAAATTACTTCAAATACTTCGTCTCTCGTTACAACTGAACATTCCATTTTTAAGCATATCAATACTTCCTTTTCTCCGATTGTTGTTTTCCTAAAGATAACTTTTTCCCAATTCTTGAATCTGGCACCTCCAGGAGCCTTAATTCCCTTTTCAGTATTTAGACATTCCAGAATCAAATTGTATTTTTCACTTGATAACACAAATTTCTCTCTGTCGCATTTTTGAGGAATTTTGCTTTCATATTCATCCAATTTCTCATAAAATAGCCTTTTTTCGTCTTCCATTTCGATTCAAACACATTAAAGTTAAATGGTGAAAACTTTATGAACACCCCTTTGGCTAGGAATTGTGATTAGTATTACAAGTTAACGTAATTGTCGTGAAAAATATTTTTTGAGCTGTTTTCATTCGGAATCGCCCTAGTTCAAATCGGGATATCTTAAATTGTCCTAATGAATGGAAATAGCATGCAGGAAAATCTCAAAATGTAAAGTACAATTTCTCAAATATGTGTATTTGTGTATTAGTGGAAATACAAGTCACGATGGTGCATAGGCAAACACGCTGAATAACATCGTGTACATTTTTCTTTATGTAGTATTTAGTCCGAGTTGGTGTATGATACTTCTGATTTACTTAGTTTTATGAAACGAAATATATAACTCGACATTGGTTCTTTTATCTCTATTTGCCATACTGAATGAAGTTACATTGCAGAAAAAAAAAACATTCTCCTTTTTGGGATAACAATTTTCCCTAATATTTTACAAGAGCTTTAGTTGATATTTCTATTTTCGTTACTGCATTACATGGGAACGGTTGGGGAACGGCTGTGTAAGGGTGAACAAAATCTTCTTCTTATTGTATTTTTATTATCACTACCTCCTTTTTCAGTTGCTCTGCCAGAGATAGTATTATTGTACATGTAGTTTTATACTGTAATTATATTATCATTACCTCCTTTTTCAGTTGCTGTGCCAGAGATAGTATTATTGTACATGTAGTTTTATACTGTAATTATATTATCATTACCTCCTTTTTCAGTTGCTGTGCCAGAGATAGTATTATTGTACATGTAGTTTTATACTGTAATTATATTTTCATTACCTCCTTTTTCAGTTGCTGTGCCAGAGATAGTATTATTGTACATGTAGTTTTATACTGAAATAATAGATTTCATTGATTATATATATTAAGTTGAATAGACCTTGGGGGATAAAATGCCATTTTATAAGACTGACCAGTGATAAAATGCAAGGAATGACCAGTGCTCAGATGACGATCTCCGGAGATGTAGCTGAGTAATACCCCAAGTTGCACTGAAAATTCAATCACCAAGGACAGTTTCACATGGGGACTACTTTTTACATATATATTCTTTTTGTGTAGAGGATAGGACATTTATAGTTGTCTTTTCTATTTTAAAACAATATTTCAGGTATTATAGACCACCATTTATACTGGGTTTGTCACCCAAACATTTGAATTTATATAAGCACATTGACTTGATTATTATTGTTATGTGGATCTAAAGGGTTAATTATACCCAATATAATATTATCTGCATTTATATACCGCATGGTAAGACCCTAATTTTCAAAAACATTTACTAATGAAAACCAAATGTTGTTTACTGTAGGTGCATTCCAAAAAGAGATGCAATAAACTCTCATCTGTTTTGCGCAGAAGGTGAATAGTTCTGTTTCTTTTAAGCCACACTTGAAAAGGAAAGAGTGTGTGGCAATGCTTCTATGGGACAGTTTGAACTGAAAGTTTCGAGAATTAGTGTTTCTTGTAGCCATAAAAGGGGAAGAATAAACATACCCCAAATCATCTATTGTACTCCGAACTCCAGAGTCCATTAGTTTTGTGACCTAATAGGACTTTCTTTTATGCTTACTAAATACAATTTATAAAACTATTTGCATGATTTTTTGTATCACTTTTTAATCTGTCAACAATGTCATTTTTAAAAACAAGCAGCATCCCATACTCTGAAATAAGATTTTTTCCTTCTCTTCGGAACTGCACCCACAATACCATGATATTCTATACTTACCATATATTTGTTTTGAAATTATGACAAAGCTGTTTATTTTCAGCGACAATATCATTAATAAAAAAGACACCATTATAACAATATTTGTCCATAATAGAAAAAATTATCATTTCTTTTAATATTAAAATTAAGCCAAATGGGTTGACTCAGGATGTTAACACTATTGTTTTTCTTTTATCTTTTGGTTGCAACAGTTCTGACAAATTAAGAAGTATATATCTCTCCAAAATGGATTTAACTTGTCAGATATACTTTCCAAACCTCCTTTTTTTAAGTATAATATCTTGTCTCCCCCATATTTTTCTATATAATTTAGAAGTAAACTTTTCCATGGGGACATATTCATGGGAGGAAGACGTTTGTAAAGCTAAGACAGTTTTAGTGCCATACAGAAAGATTCAATATGTGGCAATTGAAACCCCCTTCTTCATAGTTATAATATTGATAATAAAAGTTCTCTTAATTTTGTCATCATGCTTCCCATCCCATAAGAATTGATATAAAATGTCTTATATTTCTGTCAAAACTTGAGCAGAAGGGTTTGATAGTATTGTGAAAATCTGCACCAAAAGCAGGAGGGCTAATGTTTTAATAACCGTTATTCGGACAATATAGGTTAAGTCCCTATATGTCCATGGGCTTAAGCTATTCTTTACCTTTTTTTATTTTTTCACTAAAATTTAAAAAAACTTTGTCTCTTTATAAAGATTGAAATGAATCCCCAAAACTTTAAATTTTCCAGAAGTATTCCCAGCTAAATGTTAATAAATAGAGTAAATACACTGCAGTCCTACAGAATGCCTACACTTTCATATTCCCCTACATGTATATTTTTCATATAGAAACGTTCCCATGGATAAAAAGCATCTGTTGCTCTATTGGAATATAGGTTATTCAATTTCGATTTTTGAGCACATCCAAAGGACTCTTTAATTAGTATAGGGTTAGTTAACCGATGTAAAGGTGGTCATGACACCTGTTTCTGGCTTTGCTTCACCCTTTCATAATAATTATTTAGTTAATTTGAAGTACATTTAATTATATGCATTTCTGAGGTGGGAAAACTACATTGTTTTCAAAATATTATTATGAAGTTAAATGATGTCCGATTTTAACAATATGTTTAACAACAAAAGCAGTGATTTTCAAATTATCATGTAAAAGTACCATCGAAGTTAATTATGTTCCGTGTTGAACATGTATATTCTTACAAGTTTTAGTTTATGCAATTACTTAGGCATTACAGAGAAAAAAAAATATTTGTGTCTTATGTTGATAAAAAAGAAATCGAAATTGGACATGAATTGAAAAAAAAGTTTGTCAGTAACTTGTGAATGGTCTGTGGCTTTCTTCGGGTATTCCGGTTTCCTCCACAGGGGCTCACAGTAATGTTTTCACATCATCAGGTATGTGTTAAAAGAAGAAGGAAGGACACTTTTTTTGCTGCCCAAAGTGAAAATAGAATTTCGGCACCTTTTTTCGCTTCAAAAACGGTTTAATCTTTGTTCTTCCCATAAAATTAATGCACATATCATTAGTCGAAGAATTTTTTGAAAATTTAAAATTAGGGTCTTATTTTTGGAAATACTACTCTATTTTTTAAAACAATTTAACTTCACATTGCATAATTACCATGAAACATTGTGCTTAATCTTTGCTCGAGCCATCCTTGGTTAAAATGCTAGAAATTAGTCTTATATATGTTGCTTTCGATTTGTATTTCCCGCTTAATGTTGCTTTCCGATTTTAGATAAATTAAATTTCGTTTTTTTTTATTTCGACCAATGAAAACTCACCTTAATATTAAGTCCGTATACACCGGAATTGAGTATGATAAGAAGTTGTCCAGACCGCTTGGAATATAAAAACAAGTGTTATTCCACTGTAAATCAGGCAATCAGCAAAAAACAACGATATTTGCTTTAATTTTATGGGAAGAGCAAAGACTAAACCGTTTTTGGAGCGACGAAAGGTGCCGAAATTCTACTTTCACTTTGGGCAATAAAAAAAGTGTCCTCCTTTCTTCTTGTAACACAAACCTGGTGATGTGAAAATATAACTGTGGTTTCCTCCACCAATAAAGCCAGGCTTCAATTCTCTGATTGGAAATACTCTCCCCATAAATGAAGCAATTATTACGAATTTCATGACCACTTTGAGCATGAAAATGAACTTGTAGTTCATCAATTTACCAGGCTCAAGCTAGCGACCAATTTCTAGCGACCAATAGGGCGATATGTCTCAAAACCAAAAAAATTAATAAGAGCAAAATGGATTTTAGAAAATTTCCAGCGACCAATAATAGATATATTTCTGTAATTCCACATTCAGTACAAGAAATATTCCTGTCCCCCCCCCCCTTTTCCACAATACAAAGTTGATATTTGACACACTACTGTGGACCTAAGGTGCAGATTCTCACACAGACACTCATGTGTAGTGCCGGACATATGAGGCCATGTGCTAGTTAAGATATGAGGCCCCTTACTTGGGCCCTGAAGGAGGGAGACCCGGTAGGCCTACATAGGCAGTCAGGCATACATGCTCCGGAAAATTAGGAATTGTTAAAATATTACGCTATATTAGGTCAGACATGTACACACACTGCGTCTTCAACATACTAGAAGCTATTATATATTACCAAAAGCCCCAACCTGCCCAGCACTGTCTTACACAGGTCACATAATAACACAGTCAAACTTGATAAAAAGAGAACAGACAGGACAGTCATTACAGTCAACATCATGTTATTAAATCTAAGCATAATTTAACTCAGTGGTTGTCATCCTCCAAGACAGTATCGCTATCAATAACCTTGTCTGTAACATTGAGCTCAAGTGAAAAAAATCTTGATAATAAATTTCGAGATTTGCTGCAAAGTTACCATTAATGGTTTTACATAATTCACCTCTCTCATCCACATATAATATTACATGTATAATAATAATAAGCTACAAATGTATATCTATCACATTTGTATATCTGTAATTTCCAGGACAGGTTATTTTTGCCAAATGTCGCTTAAATATTAACCGAGGCAGGAGCAGGGGGCAAACAAGGGAGGAGGGCACATACTCCTTTTCAAAAAGTGTTTCTGTCCTCCCACATTGTTGTGCAAAGATTTAGAAAAGGCTGAATTTGTAGCATTCAGCCAAATATTTTCACGAAATCAAGAGTGTTTGAAGGCGAAAGACCCTTTTTTTTGCTTTTCAGTTTTGAAAGTTTTAAAGCTTACCCCTCCACTTTCTCGTCACCTCATGAAGTTTGCACCCACTTTCCGATCCGCCACTACGCCTCTGGCAATTGCGTCCGAGAATATTTGTTGACATAATATGAATCAGAAACTATAATACTCGTGGTATAGGTCTCGTAAGATGTGCTGTTGGCTGACTATGTATATGGTTGGAAAGTGTTTGTTAAAATGGTCAATTGTAGGTTGAGAAGATTCAATTGTATATGGAGCCATTTAATGTAACTAATATTGATCATAATGAAGGACCATAACTTAGATTGAAAAAAAAAAAAATGAAAAAGAAAAGAGCACCCCCCTCGCCAAAAACAAAAAGTAGAAGAAATCGAACCTGTAATTGCTGAACATGTAAGTCAATGTACTGCAACTTCATTTTGTTAATATCGTACAAACAAGCTTTTAACGTTGAATTATGCCAAATTTAATTTACAACATGAGAGTTACATTGAGAAATATGTCTAATATAGGGTTCATGAACTGTCAGACAAAAGTTGTAATACTAGATTTAAATGGTGATTTCCAAATGATTAAAAAAAATTATAATCACAAAACAAAGTTATTAGACATTTTTGGGGTAAAAATATAGTTTTTATTAAACCCTAGATATTCAATCAAATAACAGTAGTTTATAGTATAATTATTATCCGAGACAAGGATTTATAAGATATAAAAACATGTACACAAGTAAGAAACACTATCTTGTAAGACCGGTTTCTTTATAACGATGTAAATAAAGTACAAAATAGTTGTCTCGATGTTGCATGATTAACGCATTTAACCAATCCAATCCGGGTAATTTTATATTTTTGATTATCATGTAAGTTTCTCCTTTGAATAGACTCCGAAGTCAGGAACCTTGAAAACTAAAATAAGGTCACATCAATTTTCTCTTGAAGACTAAGCACGCAATATGGCAGTTTAAAGGAAGGTTTCGTTCAGTTGATCGACAAGTCGAAACAAAGGGATTCGACCTTTCTCACAAAATGTGTCTAATGGAACATACAATTTTGTATTTTTTCTTAATTAAAATATATTTTTGTTATTGAATACATCGCCATGTTATAACTTGTTTTTATTGTTATTTTTTATTATTGCAAGGCATTTAAATAGCGCTTATTTAATCACACAATTACCCTAAGCGTAAAACTGACAAATTATATGAAGTACATACAATACAAATATATATGACCTTAACTATTAAAGTAATAAGAAAAGCAAAAAGTATTTACATTAACGAGCAAAACCCATATGATTTATACAAATCAAAAGTAAGGAAAAATCATCGATGGTGATAAAAGTTAACTATTTACGAATTCATATTAAAAGACAGATTTTGATCACAGTGAATTAAACAGATTAAGGCAATTTTACTAAGAATCATTAAAAAAAGTGTTTTAGCTAAAAAAAAAGGTCAGAACCAAAAAGTAATATTAACTAAAAGATGAAATAAAACTGGACAGTAATAAAAATCAATGAAAATGACAGAGATTTTGCAAATATATGGTAAAAATAGCTAAAAGGAAATAATTTACTAAATAAAAAGCATCTACATGAAAAACAAAAATAGTAAATCACAAAAATAGTACACAAATACAACATAAATAAAACTGAAATATGACAATCACATCACCAATTACTAAGAAATACCAATGTCATCACAGAACCATTAAACATCACAGTATGCTTGTCTAAAAATATCAGTTTTTAAACCTTTTCTAAAAGGAGGAAGAGACTGTTCTTTCCGCAGATGAATTGGAAGACCATTCCACAATGTAGCCCCAGCTCGGTCCAATCGTATTTCGCCTTATGTTTTGGTGCCAACATCTCTCGGTTGTTGTAGGAGACCTTCATTTTCTGACCTTAGTGATCTACCTGGTGTGTATGGTACGTTAAGTTCTTCCAAGTACGTGGGTGCTTTGCCGTGTAATGATTTAAAAACGTAGAGTAAAAGTTTAAAATGCGATCTGTAATTAACGGGAAGCCAATGTAGCTGCATAAGAGATGGTGTGTGTGATCGAGTCAAGCTTCTTACTTACGGGTAATCATTCTAGCTGCCGTGTTTTGAACGCGTTGAAATCTTTCTATGACTGAAGAATTCACGTTGTATAGCAAGGCGTTCCCATAGTCTAAGGGGGGAGGGGGGGAGTTATGGTTTATTGTTTCGTTCAGAATTTTTTTTTCGGTGAACACGAGAGTTAGAATATTTTTTTCCAGAATTTAACATTAGATTATATGACAAAAAATCTGAATCAGATTATTTTTTTTTCCTCCACCAAAATCAGAATATTTTTTTCAGCAACATTGGGAATCAGAATACTTTTTTAGAAAAAAAACATAACCTTCAAGTTAAATGGTCGTTCCCTAACCTGGAGTTGACAAGAGAGCAAACTAGTGTTTTGTAAGCGTTTTCTGTGATGTACGAAATAATATGTCCTATATTTCGTATTTGATGGTAACACGATTTTGCAATGGCGCTGAATTGTTGTGCCATACTTAGTGTCTTATCAAAGAAAACTCCCAGATTTTTAGCACAGTTTGGATCACTTAAAATAGTGCCATTGAAATCTGACATTTGTTTAACTCGATTTTTAGGAGCAAAGACGATGAGTTCTGTTTTGTCTTGATTGAGTTTAAGCAGGTTGGAAGACATCCAAGCACTAATATCCGATAAGCAGGCTTTCAGATGTTCAGATATATCATCACAGTCACCTTCTGGTTTAATAATTTGATACGCCTGTGTGTCGTCGGCATAACAGTGATAAAGCATGCTATGTCGCTTGCATATTTCCCCAACTGGTTTAGAATACATGCAGTATAATTTAGTTCCTAACACTGACCCTTGAGGTACACCGCATTGAAGTTTTAGATCGTCTGATTGAACGGTACCGATTGCGACTCGCTGAGATCTATCTTTCAAGTATGACTCGATCCACGATAGCGCACTATCTGCTCGGTATGCAGACTGCATACATGTTGTCGAATACTTTGATAGTTTCTGAATTTGTGGAGATTTTGCATTCGTTTCCAACGTGGTCATGTGTTAAAATGTGTCATACGGTACCACCTGACAATGTGTCATAGCGTACCACGACCAGTGCCTTTCATCGGCTGGCAATGTGTCATACGGTACCACGACCAGTGCCTTTCACTTGGCATTATGTAATATGGTAACACGAACAGTGTATTTCACATGGCAATGTGTCATACGATACCACAACCAGTGTATTTCACCTGGCAATGTGGTATGCGGTACCACGACCAGTGGAACTTAGCAATGTGTCATGCGGTACCACAACCAGTCTATTTCACCTGGCAATGTGTTATACGGTACCACAACCAGTCCCTTTCACCTAGCAATATGTCTGTCATACGGTATCACGACCAGTGTATTTCACCTGGCAATGTGTCATACGGTACCACAACCAGTGTATTTCGCCTGGCAATGTGCTATGCGGTACCACGACCAGTGCCGTTTACCTGACAATGTGTCATACTGCACCACGACCAGTGCAACCTAGCAATATGTCTTACGGTATCACAACCAGCGTATTTCATCTGGAAATGTGTTATGCGTTACCACAACCAGTGTATTTCACCTGGCAATGTGTTATACGGTACAACAACTAGTGCCTTTCACCTGACAACGTGTCATGCTTTGCCACAACCAATGTATTTCAGCTGACAATGTGACATATGGTACCACGACCAGTACCTTTCACCGGGGAAAGTGTCATGCGGTACCACGACCAGTGCAAGCTAGCAATATGTCTTACTGTACCAGAACCAGTGTATTTCACCTCGTAGTGTGTCATACGGTACCACAACCAGTGTATTTCACCTGGCAATGTGTTGTGAGGTACCACCACAACCAGTGTATTTCACTTGGCAAAGTGTTATGCGGTGCCACAACCAGTGCCTTTCACCTGAAAATGTGTCATGCGGTACCAAAACCAGTGTATTTCAGCTGGCAATGTGTTATGCGGTACCACAACCTATGTATTTCACCTGGCAATGTGCTATGCGGTACCAGAACCAGTGTATTTCACCTGGCATTGTGCTATGCGGCACCACAACCAGTGTATTGCAGCTGGCAATGTATTATGCGTACCACAACCAATGTATTTCCATTGACATTATGTCATACTGTACCACAACAAGTGTATTTCACCTGGCAATGTGTTATGCGGTACCACAACCAATGTATTTCACCTGGTAATGTGTCTTACGGTACCACGTCAGTGCCTCTCACCTGGCAATGTGCCATACGGTACCATGACTAGTGCCTTTCACATGGCAATGTGTCATACAGTACCACGACCAGTGCCTTTCACCTGGCAATGTGTCATACAGTAACACGACCAGTGCCTTTCACCTGGCAATGTGTCATACGGTAATACAACCAGTTCAATATGAAAAGGCGCCATACGGTACCACGACCAGTGCTATATGACAATGCGCCATACGGTAACACAACCAGTGTATTTCACATGGCAATATGTCATACGATACCATGACTAGTGCCTTTCACATGGCAATGTGTCATACAGTACCACGACCAGTGCATTTCACCAGGCAATGTGTCATACGGTAATACAACCAGTTCAATATGAAAAGGCGCCATACGGTACCACGACCAGTGCTATATGACAATGCGCCATACGGTAACACAACCAGTGTATTTCACATGGCAATATGTCATACGATACCACGACCAGTGTCTTTCACCTTGCAATGTGTCATACGGTACCACGACCAGCGCCTTTCACATGGCACAAAGGTTGATATTTCGACTGCAAGTTCTGACAGGGTGTTCTTTGTCAGTGACTTGAGAAAGCTCTGTGATTTTCTGCGGATACGGCTTTTGAAAGACGACATTGAAAAAAAAATCAAAATAATCAGAAAACAAAAATGGCAATTTATTCAAAACGAGAGAATGTTATAGGTGCTAACCGTCGACATTTCTACCAAGTTGTTTCTGTGTAGATTGAATGGTGAAACTTGATAATAAATTGTCGAACGACGAGTACTAAATAGTAGATTTAACAAACACAACAATTTGGTCAAATCATAGAGGTATAATACCTTTATGGTCAAAACATGGAGATATTCTAGTCTAAAAGAATTCGAGCAAACAATGTTTTCTATTAGCGAGATAAGCGTATATATAGTCTATGTTCGTTAAAAAAACATTGAATGTGTCACATTTCATATCTACACAATACAGAAATATATTTGTTTCACACATTTCATTGCTATTTCAGTTGTTTCACCACAAATATAGAAGATCATACTATGTTCTACTTCTCGAGCAGTTCTGGTTGCTAAGTAATTATAGTCTGCAGAATGAATTATGGGATCGTTTTACAGAACTTAGAACATTTACAAGCGATATTACATTTAAGATATGTATAAAATATGTTTTTATTAATAACTTGTTTCATTTTGACGTAATACAACAGTAATACATATTAACAGGATTGAGAAATGTGAAAACTGACTTTTATCTGTAGGATGTTTATGCTTGTGTTGCTATTAAAATGATATGCGACACGTGCATGCATTGTCCAAGCCAGAAAACCGAGGACTGGTTCTTTAGAATACATACACCTTATCAAATAAAATTATCAAGGACAAGTTTCCATATTTAATTAAATTGTTATCGCTGTGAATCAGACACGCGATCACACGTACTGAATCATTATTAGTGGTGATAAAAGAGATACATACCGTAATTGGTCTTGCAAGGACATGATTTATCCTATCAATTGTTTATTGCGGACATTTTTGTTCGTTTTGGCAATAATTGCAAATAATTGGACGATATCATAGCTAATCCTATTTTAAATTTATCCAAAGCTAAAATTGCAAGTGACTCGTTTCAATTTTGAGCTTAATTTATTACCTTTTTCAAGGTAAATTTAACACACTACAAAAGAGACGATGTTTCTTTCTGTCATGAAGTTTCATTTTGTTCGTTTTGCACTTTTTTGTCATCATGTTTTCTGTCGTCAATGACCAGTAATCTCGCGATATTGAAAAGGTTTCGTTTTCATATATTATCTTATGTATAAGCACAATTCTACGATCAAAGATTTGACCAACAAAGGGTATTTTCCATTCATAATTTTATGGCGACATATGATTGACAAACACTAGTAGCTAAAATCTTCTTAAAGATTATGATTTAACAACTATAGTTGACTCTTTGAGGCATGTGTTACATTGCTGAAATATGGTCATTCTGCTGGTACTACTAGGTCCAACTAGCAATTAAATAAGTATATTTATATTTCATTCCAAATTACTAATGTTTGTTCAATATATGATTCCAACTAAAATATGGTCTATTTTTTCTGGTCTCCCACGAAGACTATTACATTTTAAAAATGTCCAATTTATATTAAATCTGTTGGAAATATTAGTTATGATTTTTTATCCTAAGGTTAATTGTCTTTAACCAATATATTCTACCCTCGTAGCTATTTGTCGGTTAACTACGAGCATTTGTTGACCCTGATATTGTACTCTCCATGTTTGTTGTTTTTCATTTTTTTCGAGATTGTGTAATCTTATTAACTGGAACCGAATCCGTGCAAGTTTTATCGTTTGTTTATACCTGAATTGCCGTTGGAGATCCGATTATCAAGATGAGAGGGTTGGGATCCCGTTAACCGGTTTAACCACACCCCATGTTTGTGTCTGTCCCAAGCCACGACATGGATTTCCAACGATATATGTCGCAGTCTTTTTTCGTGTTCAATAATTAGAGGTGACTGTTCGCTTTGTTGTTAATGATGGAATTGTTGACCATCACTCTTTAAAAATATTACACTCTTAAGTAATAAATAAAATAGGAGATATTCTTAAAAAAAATCGATTTGGTTGTAGTCACTAAAACGTGGACTTTTACCTCGATCATAAGACGATATAAAATGTCACATCCTTTTCTCAAATTTACACTCGTTGTATAGAAAACGTTTTTGTTTAATGCTTAAATGATTAATTTTGTAAAATTTAAATATCTAAATTCTAGATAAAATTCGTAAAATGATAAAAGAAAAGAAAGTGGTATGAAATAAACATAATTTTGTATTGAACAACCGAAAAAAAAACCACTTCCTTTTAGCATGTTAGATTTTACTACAGCTATTATTTTCCAATATGTATATTCTATACCTCAAAAAGCACAAAGTATCGCCATAACTTATTTCTGTGTTGCTTATTATAGCATAAACTGGATTCATAACTTACGCCGGCATTTTGTATACAAGGTATCTTCTGTAGAAATTGAGTCGTGTTGGAACATTGGATACCAGTCATTTATTGGAGTCAGACACGCGAATTAATTCTACATGTAATACAGTCAAAGGAGGGAGGGGGGGGGGGGGGGGCGAAAACGTGACAAAGCGCTATAACTGTGTGCGGGGAAGCTCTGAATTACGAATAAAATTCGAAAACCCGTTAACCTGAAATTTGAAGACAAAAATCAATTCAATTTGGCTTCATGATTCGACCCTTAATAAATCCACTTAATATATGTTGAGCACTTGGCATAAATACCTTAATCCATATTATCACATATTGCATTCAAATAACGCCGAATTCGCATGTGTAATAAAAACATAATTTACGGCGTGTTATTTGCCTCCGGGGCAATACCATTTTAAGAGGGCAATAACATGTTATCTGCCCTCTTGTGAAGGGCAATGACATGTTATATGCCCTGGCAAAATATGTGATAAATAGATTAATACATGGCCTTTTTCATATTTCCCTTGTTATCAGCCCTCGACTGATATCGTCCCTCGGGGCCGATATCAAGGTCACGTGCTGATAGCAAGGGCAATATGAAAAAGGCCATGTATTAATCTATAATTATTAAATTATTTTAAATCGCGTTGCTTTACCCACATCACACCCTCATATTCAACAGAATGAAACGACCTAAGTCAAAACTTGAATGTGACATTTTCTTTAATCTTATTTTGATTGGATTCGAGAATCAAAAATATTTCTAATCTGAGAATGTTGGCTTTAAATCGCTTTGCAAACATAATCCTATATACGAGATCAAAGTGTTCTATTAAATCAAACTTAGCCCACGAAAAATCGGACGTACACTACTTGAAAACATTTTTGTTCAGATTTTAGTGAATGTTATCAAATTCGATCAAATACCGGTATCTAATTTTTAGTACATTTGTATATCGTGTACATGATACAATTATTTTGCTGTAACAACAAGGTTGGTTGGTTGGTTTTATTGTGATTAACGCCACTTTCAACAATATTTCAGTTATATCGTGGTGGTCAGTTTTATTGGTGGAGGAAACTGGAGCACCAGGAGAACAACCACTGACCTGTCGCAAGTCACTGACAAACCTTATCACATAATGTTATATCAAGCACACCTCGCCCTGATCGAGATTCGAACTCGCAACATCAGTGGTGATAGGCACTGATTGCATAGGTAGTTGTTTTTTGGTTGATGGTGGTTAACGCCACTTTCAACAATATTTCAGTTATATCCTGGCGGTCAGTTTTATTGGTGGATGAATCCGGAGTACCCGGAGAAAACCACCCACCTGTCACAAGTCACTGACAAACTATATCACATAATCTTGTAAATCCAACTACCATACGATCACAGCCACGACGGCCCCATATTTGTATATTGTGTACATGATCAAATGAGTTTGATGTAACAAGGAACTAAATTATGCACTTTGAAGCATAACATTTTAGCACGCAACAAGAATGTAGAACAACAATAAAAACACTCTAATTTGTGTTCTAAGTGTAATGTTGGGTAGTATCTAATATTTATTTACATTCTTATCCTTTCTAACTAAGAAAATAAATAAATGAAAAAGATGATGCTTTACTTTATTCTGTGTCCTAATAGACAGGCCCTAATGGCACGGAATTACCACCCCCTTTTCTTAACTTTCTGTTTACATATTTATTTTAAATAAAATGTCTTTATTTCTTTATTATTTCATATCTTTTTCCTTGTTTTAACTTGTTCGTGTCAATATTCATACAATCTTATGTTAACAGCACCTTGTATGTGTCGACCCTATATATATATAATAGTCTCTCATATTTATTTACAATTACATCCATATCCTTTCTTATGTTAAGAAAAACAAATCTTCTTGAACATTATTCTTATTGATGTCGTTTATATATTTCAAACAAGAATACGCCAAATTATTCCATCTTAAAGACACCTGCTATTGTATTTAAGATATTAACAGAGAAACTCGTGTTGCATAGGCGGAATTAATGAAGCCGGTGTTTTCGCATACCAACATATTCAACCTTTGTTTAAAATAGATTTCTAAGCATAGTAAAAAATGATATAAGCAAAACAAATAACACCAAAATGAAACAAGAGGTACCCAGAAGCCTGTACTCGGTCTCTGATTTATAACTGGCGTCAAACTGGACCCCAGTTCAAAACATACAATATAATGTTTTATTCAGTTCAAATGAGATTAAAATTTGATGGTTTGGTTTATGGTGCTTAACAACATTTTTAAGAATATTTCAGTTATATCGTGGCGGTCAGTTTTATTGGTGGAGGAAACCGGAGTACCCGGGAAAAAACCACCGACCTGTCGCAAGTCACTGACAAATTGTATCACATAATGTTGTATCGAGTACACCCCGTTATCAGCGGGATTCGAACTCACAACGGCAGTGGTGATACGCACTGAATATATATGAAGTTGTAAATCCAACTACCATGTGATCACGACCACGACGGCCTCTCGATTAAATTTTGACCAATTTGGTAGCCCGAAAAGATACTACTTTTTTCAGGACAGTTAAAATATCAGAGAACAAGAGACCTTTGATTATATATACCCACTAGAGTGTAATCATTGTTTATGTAGGATTTACTATATTACTTATTTGTCTCAAATTGTAAAACAGTTTAGAAGACAATAAAATATCTGAGTTAAGTTTAACTGAATAGTTGTTTTGAATTAGACATATGAAGGGATGATTTGCGAAAACAAGTGTTTTTCCCAGGTACTCCGGTTTCCTCCACTAAAATACTGACCACTCGATATAACTGAAATATTTGTTAAATATTGGGTTAAGTTGTAATCATATATAAAAGTGCCTCAGTGGTGATGATCATACTCTATTTGGATTAATATTTACAGAGAGTCTGTGAATTGGAATATATCCCCTGTTATGGTGCTTCAAACCACTTTTAACAATATTTCAGTTACATCGTGACGGCCAGTTTTATTGATGGAGAAACCCGCAGAACAGTCGCTAGTCACTGACAAACTTTATCACATAATGTTGTATCGAGTGCACCTCGCCTTCACAACGTTAATGGTGGTAGGCACTGATTGAATAGGCAGTTGTAAATCTCACTACCATACGATCACGACCACGACGACCCATATCCCCCATTAAGGTATGGTTGATTGAGTGTTGTTGAACATCAAGTGGAAAATATTTCAATTTGGTTGATGGTGTTTAGCGCCACTTTCAACAATATTTCAGGTATATCGTGGCGGTCAGTTTTATTGGTTGAGGATTATCTGGAGAAAACCACTGTCCAGTCGCAAGTCACTGACAAACTTTATCAGATAATGTGGTCTCGAGTACACCTCCTCTAGGTGAGATTCGAACTGACAACATTAATGTTTTTTTCAGTGATGGGTATCAAGACTGTTTATTAAAACATTTACATTTTAATTTCACCCAGTTACGTGACGGGATGAAATTATAGCATACAAACTAGACATTAGAATAAATAATTAATATGGATTAAATCTGTAACACTGTTTTCGTCTTCTTTTCGTCATCAACTTTAGTCCTGCAATTGCAAATGGTGGATTTTTCAGACGTCATGATTATCTCCCTTTTAGCACATTGACATCGCGAATGATTATTGCAGTGCCGGATTTACCATTGTGCTTAGGTGTGCTTAACTATTTTTAAGATGAATATTGGCTTTTGTGGTGCAATTTTAAGTTTGAAGGCGTTCTGTTTCGGAGCGATTCCAGACATAACGATAGAGTTGATAGCCTATTGTAGTGTGCCACAAAGCAGGCAGTCATGACAATGGCTCAGTGGCATAGAAAACAAATTATTATGGGCCTCTGGTTATTGACAAAAAAAAGTTGAAGATGGATTCATGCTTATGTGGTCCAATTTTAAATTTAAAAGAAAAGCAGAGGCAGATACAAATACAAAAACATATGACATGCATCTACAATTTTACAGACAAAAAACCTTTAATTTATTATCAGCTTAATAAACCTGAATGTATGTTAATGACCCATCTCTTATCAGCGGTCTTTTAAAGGGTAGTAATGCAATAGCAGGGTAGCATTCGCTTAGGACAATAACTAATTAATCTAATCTCATATATGTAAAAAGGGGAGAATACCGTGCTATGTCAGAGTGCAGCAAATACCAATTATTACTTCAGACTGACTACGTAAGACTGAAAAAGAAATATGATCATTTATATATTTATTCACATATACTATCTTACATTGCCCTTAGGGAATCATCACAGCTATTTTCTGAAACAAAAGATTCTTGTCCCGTCGAGTAGTCTGACGGCTGTTATAAGACAATTGCTGCCTGCGGAACAGTAGTTGACAGAAACTCGACGGGTATTCTACTATCAATTTGTAGTGTAATGAAATGTTCGATTTCATTGATTATATATATTAAGTTGAATAGAACTTGAGGGATACAGTTATTTATTGTTATGAAAACCATGTGTTTGTTACTTTAAACCACACCGGAAAAGATGTACATAGAATACAGAGCACAGTTAACGAAGCGAACTAATTAATGAAACGAACTCTACCTAGACGTTACAGTGCTGAATACCTACCAGTTGGAAATCGAAATTTAAATAGCAAACCATGAAGAACAAAATATGTATTACCCAAAACATGCAGTCACAATCTTCGCTTAAATTAAATATTTACGTTTTATTACTATCACTGGATCTGCTGGAGGAGTATTATAACCTCCAAGTGTCATCCGCCCAGTAGTCAGTACTTCGAAACTGATTGTTATTGTCCATACAATTTAGGTTCCTCTCTTCCTGCAATAGCATTAAAACATTTGACTTCTCTACCCTTTACACCACTATTTCTCACTCTAAGCTGAAGGACAAATTAGGGGAGGTAGTCCAACTGTGTTTCATAAAAAAGGAATGGCCAACGTAGATACAAAATACCTTGTGATAGGAAGAGATAAATCTTATTTTGTAAAACACCACTCTGATTCTACCAAAACGTTCTCTGAAACTAATATATTCAACATGCTCGAGCTTTTGATTTACAACATATTTGTTATGTTTGGTGGACGTGTTTTTTTTCGTATGAGGCAGAGTTCATACAGGTGCTTCTCAAGAAAAACGAAAAGAAGCTAGCCCGATCCTTTAATTTCACGTTCCGCTATATTGATGATGTCCTTTCACTAAATAATTCTAGGTTTGGTGATTTTGTTGATCGCATTTATCCCATTGAGTTTGAAATAAAGAATACCACAGATACAGATAGGTCTGCTTCATACATTGACCTACACCTCGAAATCGACAGTAGGGGTCGGTTAAGAAGGAGACTTTACGAAAAAAGAGATGATTTCAATGTTCCCATTGTGAACTTTCCATTTATATGTAGCAACTTTTCAACAGCACTTGCATATGGAATATATATCTCTCAGATGATACGATATTCGGAGCTTGTTGTTCCTATCAGGATTTCCTTGATAGAGGTTTGTTGCTAACATGGAAGCTACTGAACCAATGATTCCTTTTGGTAAAGTTGAAGTCATCACTTCGAAAATGTTACGGTCAACACCATGACTTGGTTGACCGTTATGGAATATCTGTGTCACAAATGACCACGGATATGTTTCACTTGTCGTAAACACTTCCCGGTTCTTTCCTCATTCACGACATATTACCGGGTTTGTAACTAGACACGACGGGTGCCACTAGTGGAGCAGGAACTGCTAACCCTTCCGGAGCACCTGAATCCCCCCGGTTTTTAGTGGGGTTCGTCTAACTCGATCTTTGGTTTTATATGTATGTTTTGTAGACGTTGTTTGTCCTTTTGTACTTTTCGCTTGGCCATTGTGTTGTCAGTTCTTCTTTGATATACGAATTTTGCTTGCCAAAACCAAAGGGCCTAAGGGAGGAGGACCTTAGTTTTCTTAATAATTACATTATTTAGGAAATGTAAATTTCAGTAATAAATATATCTAATAAACAATGTTAGTGCTGAAACACTGACTACTGGGTGGATGATACCATTCGGGACTAATAGTCCACCAGCAGAGGTATTTATTAGATATTAAGGTTTTCATAGTAAGGTATATATGCCGGAGGTAGACAAAACTAAATATAAAGTATAAAAATCATTCACAGGAAGAATTTTATAATAGGACATAAATTCAAACTGAAGTGAAAAGGGGGAAAGATAATAATTCATTTAAAATGTTATTTCATAGCAAACTACAGAAATCGTTGAACTTAAGGAATTCCTAGAATTGAACCTTCCTAGGTCACTGAGGTCAAACTTAACAAAAATTAGAATCAGTGCCCACCCCTGAGCAATTGAAACAGGGTGTTATTGTAAATCTATTACAATTGTAAATCAGCGTTTGTGTAAATATTGTAAAAAAAATGTAGCAGATGAAATTCCTTTTCTATTAATTTTCCCGACGTACAAAGAGTTTGGTTATTTTGTTAAGAATAAATATCCTTAAGTTGTTTTTGTGATTTGTTTATTTTTAAAGAAAAGCAGAGGCAGATACAAATACAAAAACATATGACATGCATATACAATTTTACATAGACAAAAGACATTTAATTTATAATCAGCTTAATAAACCTGAATGTATGTCAATGACCCATCTCTTATCAGCGGTCTTTAAAGGGGTAGTAATGCTATAGCAGAGTAGCATTTACTTAGGACAATAATTAATTAATATAATCTGATATGTAAAAGGGGGAGAATACCCTGTTATGTCAGAGTGCAGCAAATACCAATTATTACTTCAGATTGACTACGTAAGACTGAGAGAGAAATATGATCATTTATTTAATTATTCACATATACCATCTTATATTGCCCTTAGGCAATCATCACAGCTATTTTTTGAAACAAAAGATTATTGTCCCGTCGAGTAGTCTGACGGCTGTTATAAGAAAATTGTTGCCTGCGAAACAGTGGTTGACAGAAACTCGACGGGTTCTCTACTATCAATTTGTAGTGTCGTGAAATGTTAGATTTCATTGATTATATATATTAAGTTGAATAGAATTTGGGGGATAAAATGACATTTTATAAGACTGACCAGTGATAAAATGCAAGGGATGGGCTTGGTGGAGCTGAGATAACCCATATCATGCGAAATGAAGGCTGGTTGATAGGATTGATGGTTGATGGTGGGAAAATTGTTAACGTGCGAAACAATCACTGCTCATAATATGAACGAAACAAGATGACTGAATATCGTTCTTTAATCAGACATCTGCAAAAGTAATTAAATAAATGTCTCACGACTCCAAAGAGATACATAATTTGAGCTGTCAGTCGTTATCAGTACTGACTACCAGAAGACATAAATTCTCAACCGGAACGAAAAACAAAGACACAAGTAACATTAATTCGACTGGAAAACATCAGAATCATTCATTCATAGGACATATGTTTATATACCCAACTTATTTACAATAACTAAACATTTATAATCAGCTTAATTAACCTGAATGTATGTTAATTACCCATCTCTTATCAGCTGTCTTTAAAGGGGTAATTAGTGCCGGACTTACCATTGTGCTTAGGTGTGCATAAGCAGAGGGCCTGCCAAGCAAATTTTTACGATGGATTTTTGCTTATGTGGTGCAATTTTATATTAGAAGGCGTTATCTTTCGGAGCGATTCCAGACATAATGATAGAGTTGATAGCCTATCGTTGTTTGTCCTTTTGTACTTTTTCGTTTGGCCACTGTGTTGTCAGTTCTTCGATTTACGGATTCTGAATTGCCCATTTGGTATCTTCAAACTATTCTTAGCAACTAAATTCTATGGATGATTTATGTTCACTAGTAAAATAACTCACCATTTAACATACAGTAAAAATAACATGAGTTTCAAAAATATTACCCATACGCCATATTGCTAGCACCATAATGACTAGTACTGAGACTACTGAGAATAAGGGTAATAACAAAATTACCAAACTCCGAACAATCTAACAAAGGGAAAGTCAAAACTCATAAGTATATAAACAGACAAAATCAGTCAACAACCGGAAAACTGTGAAAACGTAATGACCCTGACTTGGTACAGGCATTTCTAAAGAAATGGTGGGTTGAATCAGATTTTAAAGCACCAAACCTACCCCTTTCATTACGGCTCAAAGTTTCCGGCTGTCACAATAACAGTATTTACAACAATACTTGAACAAAACAGGTAAATCAGTTGTCAAATCAGCGCCAAACTCAGTGAAGTAAACGTCAAAAACACTTTTACGTCACACATTGATAAAGCAAATATTTTTGACACTTTTGTTGAAACCTTATCTTTATACATTTTCACTGTATGAAAATCCATCGTTTATAATCTTGTCTGCAGAGACGGAATATATTTCGACAAGATCTTGGTATCGGAATATAAACTTTCTAAGAGATCGAATAATGCGAATCTTTTTATAGCCCTGGTCCAGTAGCCTGTTTCTCAGATGAAGATGACGCTTCAGGAAATCAGAATAATTGCTACTGGCCCTTGCATAACGAATCAATTGCGAGATGTAAACACCATATGCAGGTGAAGCTGGTATATTGCTGCACATATTTGGAAAATTTATGATCTTAAAATTGAATACATCAAACAAAATACCAAGTCAGTATCTCTATCAGTAACCTTGTCTGCAACTTTGAGTGCAAGTGAGAGCTTGCTTGCAAGTACAGAATGTATGAAGACAGTGGTGTGTGCTGCTCGTAGGAGGGAGGGAGTCGTGGTGGCCCCTGTATGCATTACTAATAATGTGACAGTTTGTTATGTCAGTGTCAATTAAATCTGAAAGTAGACTTGTTGACCTGTAGAACCCTTAATATCAGCAAGGGCAAATAGCTTTAATATAGATAGCAAAAACATAAGATAACGGCATCATAAATAAACTGCTATTGAGAAAAAAGGTATATCGTGTGTATGTATGTATGCATATAATATCAGTGATGGTGTTGCAAATATATTTTACCAGAGTTGTGCACAGATAGATACTAATCAACATGTATATGAAGCACAGATTCAGTTGTAAAGATGTAACAGTATCTTAAAGGCCGGTTCACACGAGTGCCACAATCCACTTCATCTTGATCGATGTACGGGTGAGCACACAGACCACAGTCCCAAGGCAACTCATATTAATGTATGTATGTTGTCTTCCGTTTGGGCAAGATCTTGCGTTTGGATAGGTGTTTCCAACCCTCACCAAATATTTCCTCATCCATTATTCTTATTTACACTTTAATTTATTATTATTATCATCATTTTTACTTTTATACTTTCAAAGGTTGGATACATCTGATAACGACCAAATTACTTATTTAGATTTTACATTTGTATTAAAAAGGAATAACCACCCCTTTACTTTTTTTGTTTTTGCCTCAAGTTTGAAACAAATCTTGATAATACATTTGCTGCAAAAGTAACGTTATATTTTCTTCTCATTAGACTGAAGCTTCTCTACATATGCAAGGACTTGAGCCACTGTCATGACTGCCTGCTTTGTGGCACACTCCAATAGGCTATCAACTCTATCATTATATCTGGAATCGCTCCGAAAGAGAACGCCTTCAAATATAAATTTGCACCACATAAGCAAAAATCCATCGTAAAAAATTGTTTGGCAGGCCCTCTGCTTATGCACACCTATGCACAATGGTAAATCCGGCACTAATTACCCCTTTAAAGACAGCTGATAAGAGATGGGTAATTAACATACATTCATGTTAATTAAGCTGATTATAAATGTTTAGTTATTGTAAATAAGTTGGGTATATAAATATACGTCCTATGAATGAATGATTCTGATGTTTTCCAGTCGAATTAATGTTACTTGTGTCTTTGTTTTTCGTTCCAGTTGAGAATTTATGTCTTCTGGTAGTCAGTACTGATAACGACAGACAGCTCAAATTATGTATCTCTTTGGGGTCGTGAAACATTTATTTAATTACTTTTGCAGATGTCTGATTAAAGAACGATATTCAGTCATCTTGTTTCGTTCATATTATAAGCAGTGATTGTGTCGCACGTTAACAATTTTCCTACCATCAACCATCAATCCTATCAACCAGCCTTCATTTCGCATGATATGGGTTATCTCAGCTCCACCAAGCCCATTCCTTGCATTTTATCACTGGTCAGTCTTATAAAATGTCATTTTATCCCCCAAATTCTATTCAACTTAATATATATAATCAATGAAATCTAACATTTCACTACACTACAAATTGATAGTAGAGAACCCGTCGAGTTTCTGTCAACCACTGTTTCGCAGGCAACAATTTTCTTATAACAGCCGTCAGACTACTCGACGGGACAATAATCTTTTGTTTCAAAAAATAGATGTGATGATTGCCTAAGGGCAATATAAGATGGTATATGTGAATAATTAAATAAATGATCATATTTCTCTCTCAGTCTTACGTAGTCAGTCTGAAGTAATAATTGGCATTAGCTGCACTCTGACATAACAGGGTATTCTCCCCCTTTTACATATCAGATTATATTAATTAATTATTGTCCTAAGTAAATGCTACCCTGCTATAGCATTACTACCCCTTTAAAGACCGCTGATAAGAGATGGGTCATTGACATACATTCAGGTTTATTAAGCTGATTATAAATTAAATGTCTTTTGTCTATGTAAAATTGTATATGCATGTCATATGTTTTTGCATTTGTATCTGCCTCTGCTTTTCTTTAAAAATAAACAAATCACAAAAACAACTTAAGGATATTTATTCTTAACAAAATAACCAAACTCTTTGTACGTCGGGAAAATTAATAGAAAAGGAATATCATCTGCTACAATTTGTTTACAATATTTACACAAACGCTGATTTACAATTGTAATAGATTTACAATAACACCCGGTTTCAATTGCTCAGGGGTGGGCACTGATTCACATTTTTGTTAAGTTTGACCTCAGTGACCTAGGAAGGTTCAATTCTAGGTATTCCGTAAGTTCAACGATTTCTGTAGTTTGCTATGAAATAACATTTTAAATGAATTATTATCTTTCCCCCTTTTCACTTCAGTTTGAATTTATGTCATATTATAAAATTCTTCGTATGAATGATTTTTATACTTTATATTTAGTTTTGTCTACCTCCGGCATATATACCTTACTATGAAAACCTTAATATCTAATAAATACCTCTGCTGGTGGACTATTAGCCCCGAATGGTATCATCCACCCAGTAGTCAGTGTTTTAGCGCTAACATTGTTTATTAGATACATTTATTACTGATATTTACATTTCCTAAATAATGTAATTATTAAGAAAACTAAGGTTCTCCTCCCTTAGGCCCTTTGGTTATGGCAAGCAAAATCCGTATATCAAAGAAGAACTGACAACACAATGACCAAGCGAAAAGTACAAAAGGACAAACAACGGTCTACAAAACATACATATAAAACCAAAGATCGAGTAAGACGAACCCCACTAAAAACCGGGGGGATTCAGGTGCTCCGGAAGGGTAAGCAGTTCCTGCTCCACTAGTGGCACCCGTCGTGTCTAGTTACAAACCCGGTAATATGTCGTGAATGAGGAAAGGACCGGGAAGTGTTTACGACAAGTGAAACATTTCCGTGGTCATTTGTGACAGATATTCCATAACGGTCAACCAAGTCATGGTGTTGACCGTAACATTTTCGAAGTGATGACTTCAACTTTACCAAAAGGAATCATTGGTTCAGTAGTTTCCATGTTAGCAGCAAACCTCTATCAAGGAAATCCTGATAGGAACAACAAGCTCCGGAATATCGTATCATCTGAGAGATATATACTGCATATGCAGGTGCTGTTGAAAAGTTGCTACATATAAATGGAAAGTTCACAATGGGAACATTGAAATCATCTCTTTTGTCGTAAAGTTTCCTTCTTAACCGACCCCTACTGTCGATTTCGAGGTGTAGGTCAATGTATGAAGCAGACCTATCTGTATCTGTGGTATTCTTTATTTCAAACTCAATGGGATAGATGCGATCAACAAAATCACAAAGCCTAGAATTATTTAGTGAAAGGACATCATCAATATAGCGGAACGTGAAATTAAAGGATCGGGCTAGCTTCTTTTCGTTTATCTTGAGAAGCACCTGTATGAACTCTGCCTCATGCGAGAAAAACACGTCCACCAAACATAACAAATATGTTGTAAATCAAAAGCTCGAGCATGTTGAAGATATTAGTTTCAGAGAACTTTTTGGTAGAATCAGAGTGGTGTTTTACAAAATAAGATTTGTCTCTTCCTATCACAAGGTATTTTGTATCTACGTTGGCCATTCATTTTTATGAAACACAGTTGGACTACCTCCCCTAATTTGTCCTTCAGCTTAGAGTGAGAAATAGTGGTGTAAAAGGTTGAGAAGTCAAATGTTTTAATGCTATTGAAATGATTACTGGGCGGATGACACCTGGAGGTTATAATACTCCTCCAGTAGATCCAGTGATAGTAATAAAACGTAAATATTTAATTTAAGCGAAGCTTGTGACTGCATGTTTTGGGTAATACATATTTTGCTCTTCATGGTTTGCTATTTAAATTTCGATTTCCAACTGGTAGGTATTCAGCACTGTAACGTTTAGGTAGAGTTCGTTTCATTAATTAGTTCGCTTCGTTAACTGTGCTCTGTATTCTATGTACATCTTTTCCGGTGTGGTTTAATGTACCAAACACATGGTTTTCATAACAATAAATACGCTACCATAATACAATTTAGATAACACCTACTAGCAGTTGACATGAACCGGAAGCGCACCCTATTCCTTCTTCACTCTTCCGGTTCCACTACTGCATGCAGCACGTGAATTTGGAGGAACCATTTTTCTACATTTGTGAAACTTTGCGACAATTGTTTTTTAGAAGTATTATAATATACACAGTAATACAATATATTTATTCTAAAGATTCTAACAGATTTTTTGTTCCTATTGAAAAGGGACAACATGACACTTCTTCAAAATTTGCAGTACTGTCATGTTAGCATATAAATCTTCGGGAATTACTTTACCAAGAGACCAGGTTAAAGCACATGAAGTTAGGGCAATACCCTGGTCTTGGAATATTTTTAATTCTGTATTGTAAGTCCTTCATCATCAGCCCAGAACAGGCTATCTGAGATATATGAAGCAAGCACTACCAAACTATTTAAATACTAAAAATGTACAAAAAGTTGAATGTACCAAAGTTTTAATAAGAAACCAGAAATCGAAGGACAGACAAAAAGGAAAGATGTCATAAATACAAAAAACGATCGACACTAAGCTGAAATCTAAAGATTGAGCAACACAAGCACTTAAATACACAACAAAAATCAACGAACCCATATTAAATAGATTTAAATATAATTCTTGAAGGGAATGGCCAATATCGATGAAAAGGTACAAAACCTTAATGAATATGGAATTTGTTAAACTCCCATGGGAAATTCAAAGCCTCTTGGTATTTATTTTCAATGGGAAGCTTACTTACTTCAAATGGGACCATAATTCTCCTTGATAAATATCTCACTAGAATTTGACAAAGTTAATGGGAAAAGCTCTTTCCCATGGGATTTTGATCTTCCTGTGTTTTTAAAAATTGAATTTTAGAACATTATGAAGGAATATTAGTTAATTTTTTGGTTATTCATAAGAGTTGATAACTTTCAGGATTTCAGGAATGGCGGCGTAAGATTGGCAAACCATTGGAATTGTACATTTAAAAGCAGATATGTTAACAGATTACAAATTACAAATAAGCACCATTTTCTGATAATCTGACTGTTTCATTAGAAAAATAAATAGGTTAGTCATTAAGATAATTCAAGATTTGGCAAGATTTCGATATAACATTAAAATATAATAATTTTACCCTGAAAGAGTTTTTAAAGTCCGCCTATTTATTTAAAAGGGTTTGTTTTTAACCAGATTTTAACAGCTTTTAAATATGAAATAGAATGAATACGCAGTAGTATATTGTTTACTTAATAAATGTTCTTAACAACAGACAGAAATACGATATTTAAATTATCATGTACTATACAATACGATATTATACCTGTAATTAAGTAAATGCGAACCAGGATTAAACCTATTAAAAGTATTGGCTTTTTCAAAGGGTAATATTTTCAAATGTATATTAACTTTTTATTTATTAGTAAACTCCACTCATTGTAAGTGCAAGCTTGGTCACTTCACTAAATGATCAATATTATTATTATTATAAAATAGTTTTAGTCATCTGTATACGTGAGTGAGTGAGTAATGATTGTTGTCTAATGCCAGAACTGTCATTTCAGGTCAAATATTTAACTAACTGGTATTAAGCAATTTTAACACAACGGGCGTCACCAGTGGAACAAGAACTGCTCATCCTTCCAGAGAACGGCTTTTAGTGATGTTTTAGTTGCTCAATCTTTAGTTTTCTGTGTTTAGGAGATGATTGTTTGTCATTTGTTCTTTTTCTTTGTCTGTCCTTCATTGATTTACGAATTCCTATTAACTCTTTGGTATCTTCAATCTTGTCTTTTTATTTATAAACCCGGGTGGCTCAATGAGTTAGATAGTTGTAGGGGGCCCGGGTGGCTCAATGAGTTAGATAGTTGTAGGAGGCTCGGGTGGCTCAATGAGTTAAATAGTTGTAGGGCCCGGGTCGCTCAATGAGTTAGATAGTTGGATTACCTAACAACTCATACACGTCTATCACCGATACGACGTGGGTTCGCGCCCGGCTTTGCAGATTACGAAAAGGGTGCCCTCGACTCGCAGCCGCAAGTGATCAAATTTACCAGTTGCATGCCCATGGTCGGTGGTTCTCTAAGGTGCTCCGGCTTCTTCCACCACTAAAACTGGTCGCCATGATATAGCTGAAATATTGCTGAAATTGGCGTTAAGCACCAAAATCAAATCAAATCAAATCAAATCAAATATTTTTATTTAAGGAGTAGACCATAGTTATACATGGCACGGATATAGTGTATTTTGTCAAACCGAACGTACATGCACACAGTCTCCATGGTACCATGGAGACATGTGCACCTTACCTGTGTTTGAAACGTGATAACTGTATTTCTTCTCATTCAAGGCACTCATTAACTTCCTTTCCTAAGGGTCACTTGTGTATTTGATTTGTTCCACAGAACATGCGCACATCCATTTCGGAACAGTTGCACCCAGCAACGGAGAAGCATGGTTTCATGTCTAACTTATAGGGTTCTGTAGTAGGCATGGTAACTATATTATATGTCATCGTTGTACCAGGAACTCAAGACCATGTAACTATACAAATGTACCATCAATGCAAATAACCGGAAAATATATCGTTATTAGTTGCACATTTTAACAATAACTTAACTTGAAAATATAATAAATTTCCAAGGTGGGTAGTCAGGAATCAAATCGTTTTCCAGTTAGCCCTTTATTACCTATATATTGTACCTGACTATATAAAATGTATCACGTTATATGCGTTATTATCTAGTATGATGGTTAGGATTATGGTGTTTAATGCCACTTTCAATTATATTTCAGCTATATCGTGGGGGTCAGTTTTATTGGAGTTCCTGGAGAAAACCACTTATATCTAGTATGAAGCAAAATATCTAACAGTTATCTACAAATAAAACCTCTCAAAATTAAATTGAAAAGCACCATCCTTTTTCGGGGCAAGAGGGGTAGTTACTGTACATTGTATAGTTGTCAAACCTTTGAGACGATGGTTATATAGATATCACTTATGATATGAACAATCATATTATACAAAGCATAGGTATAATGCAAAATGCTGAATTAGATTGCTGCCAATTTAATAACAAGAGCTATTCAAAATAAATAAATAAATAAATAAATAAATAAATAAATAAATAAATAAATAAATAAATAAATAAATAAATAAATAAATAAATAAATAAATAATAATACAAAAAATAATAATAAAAGTAATATAACATATTTCATGCGTTTATAAGAACTTTTATGCATTTTGATAAACATCTTTATGTTAAAGGAGTAGGTATGATAAGGGCAGAAATTGGCCTAAAAAATATTATATCTATATAAACAGTTTCTGAGATTGGGCCAAAATCTACCCTTATCATACCCACTCCTTTGGAATAAACATTAATCATGAGATGCTATATATACTAGTCAACAAAAGAAATGATACAAAGATATTTCTTTGAAATACATTTTTATGTTAAAACCAATATAATTGTTTATTAATATTAACTTTAATGTTTGCGTGAAACGCGTTTATCCTCACAAAACTAACAATAACATCCTGTTCCGTTACGAAAAAATTCCGAAGAGTCAATTTTCCGTCCCGTTTGCGATGATCGAATTAGGCATTTAAATCACATGAGGTCATTAATTGTGCTGTTATCAAAAGTAAACAATTTGCCATTCTGGAAATTTGAATTTTCTCAAGATCGTCGATGCCAGGGCTCCGTCAAAATGGCCGTGAGCGAGCGATGGGTATGGTTCAGGCTGGAATGTTTCATCAAGCCGTTGTAGACCACTTTAATGTGTCTAGAATAACAATTTCAAGGTTAAAGATTCGTCTGTTCAGGTAGGACGAATGACATACCCTGTAACGACAGGCCACGTGTGACGTCACAACATCAGGACAGATATTTACGCCTTATTCATCTATGGAACCGTATGATAACGGATGAAGACACTGCCCGTAGAACACCTGGTCTAGCAAACGTTCGAATTTCAGGTCAGACTGATCGCAGAAGACTACCTGAATCTGGACTTCGTGCTAGGCGTCCGTTGGTAGGATATATCTTTAACCAATGCCATATGACCGCGAGACCAGCCTGGGCTCGTGCATACCATCGTTGGGGTCTTCAAACCCGGCCACACATCCTTTTTAGTGATGAATCCCGATGTTCACTTCATTCATGGGATGGGCGTTATCGTGTGTACCGTAGGCGTGGGGAAAGATTAACGGACCAATGTGTGTACGAGTTCGACCGTTTTGGAGGCGGAAGTGATGGTCGCATTAAGTTCAAAATTGTTCAAGAAACATTGAATGCGGTAAAATACAGAGACGGTATTCTTGATCATATCGTTTTGCCCTTACTGCAACATCGAAACTTTGATAATGTCTTTCAACGTGACAATGCAGGATGTCACGTGGCTCGTGTTTATCAAGACTTTTTGAACCAGAATTACATCAGCGTTCTTCCTTGGCGGCATTATTACCGGATCTGTCACCAATTGAACAATTATGGGATGAACTCGTTATACGTGTTCGCCACGTCAAAATCCACCGGAAACGCTACCTGAGCTGCGTGACGCACTTGTGCACGACTGAAACAACATCGCACAAGCCTTTATGCACCGATTGGATATATGCATTGGAGAAGCTGTCGTTGCTGCAAGAGGTGGTCACGCATGTTATTGAAATCAGCAAACTTCCATACTGCACGACAATTTATGTCTGTCCATGATATGTTCTGATAATGATGTTGAGAACTTTTGTTGATATTGCCATATTTGCTGTGCCCATATGAATCTAAAATATACGATTTGTGTCGAGTTTTTTTTCTCTATGTAAAAAATATTGAACATCAAACCCTTGTATCGTTTCTTTTGTTGACTGGTATATAATGGTTAACCCAAGTCATCATGATGGCTATAAACTTACAAACTTTTAGTTGAATGGTAAAGGTTTTTCTACTTTGTATATTTTCGCCAGAGAAATTTGGATGAACTTGTGACAACGTTTGTCAGTATCAGTGATATTCCCCTGTTATGGTTGGATGATAGGTGGATAAAATTCTTAGTAAGATAGTGTCTATTTGATTTTTAAAGTATTCTTCAGTAAATTAATAAATTATATGATTTTCATGAGGCCCCATGGACAATTATAACAATTATCGCACAAAATGACTAAAATTCCTATATACAATTTAACAAGAAGGTTAAAAAGTAGAATTTATCCAGCTCACTTCAAAGTCGTTTTGTATCCGTACCAATACTAGATAAAGATGGCCCAAACTGCATGTAATTACTCATAAGCTGTAATAGTTTACCATGCCTATATTAGTTGAGATACAAGACCTTGAAGTGAGCTGGACAAAATGTCGTTGTTTTTTGGTACAACAGTATTTATAGGGATATGGGGAATTTCGTGCGATAATTGTTACCAGAGATTGTGATGCATTACGATAATGTTTTTTTTTCATGTTTAACATTTGCCTCCATAAATGGTCTAATTATTCCAGTGTCACGTTTTTTTATATTTACCATTGTCATTTATTTTTGGGGGTTGTCGTGATCGCATGGTAATTGGATTTAAAACTACCTGCGCAATCAGTGCTTATCACCACAAAAGTTGTGAATTCGAATCCCGCCCGTGGCGAGGTGTATTCGATACAACCTTGTGTGATAAAGTTTGTCAGTGACTTGCGACAGGTCGGTGGTTTTCTTCGGCTACTCCGGGTTTCTCCACCAAAAAAGCTGACCCCCACTATGTAACTGAAATATTGTTGATAGTCGCGTTAAACACTATAATCTTAACTCCCTAATTTATTGTTTGCAAATTTGATATAGTCATTAATATAGCCGATACTGCTAACTATATCAACAATCAAACGATCATTGTTGCGAACTAGACATTATCTCTCTGCCCAAAGGGTAGGTTGTGTATTTGATTTGTTCAACAGAACATGCGCACATTTGTTCTGGAACAGTTGTACCTAGCAACGGAGAAGCATGATTTGATGTCTATGCTTCTGATGTTCTTTAGAAGGCATGCACGCTATACTAGATATCATCGTTTTACCAAATGATAAAGCTTACCGACGCTTTGTATGTTTCCTCAAGAATAATGAGTTCGGCCACCACTATATACAGAGCCGCCTTAACAGCATAATAGGACCCCGGACAAAGCAGTGCACTGGGATTTATACCTATGCAACCACTCACAGGAATAAAACTCTAAATGGTCGATAAAATTAAACATATATTTATTGTATTGGTACTTCCAACATAATCAGTGTTAAGATATTAAAAACATGTCCTACACAACATGCATAGATTAGCATGGGTCCCTTATGCTCGCAGAGCCCAAGGGTAACTACACAGCGTGCCCATGCGCTAAGACGGCACTGACAACATGTAACTATACCATCAATATAATAATCACCGGAAAATACATCGTTATTAATTTTACTCTAGAAAATAAAATATACATAATTTATCAATATTTTAACTTGAAAAGATCTTTTGAATTATTAAAAATAAAATTCCAAGGTGGGTAGTTAAAGGAATCCCAAATCGTTTTACAGGTAACCCTTTATTACCTATGTATATATATATTGTAGCTGACTATATAACATATATCACGTACATTTAAATAAGGTAAGTTTCTTATTGTAAATTCTATATATCTAGATGATGCAAAACATCTAGCAGTTCTCTACACAAAGAAGAACTTTTAATATTAAATTGAAAAATAATGAGATTCTAATAATAATAATAATAATAATAATAATAATAATAATAATAATAATAATAATAAAATAATAATAATAATAATAATAGTATTTCTTTCAAGAATTACCAAGATCAACCTTAAGTGATGAGGAGGGAAGAACGAAAGCACCCCCAAAAACTAAACACCGTTTGACTTTGCAGACGTATATGTTACAGGGCTAATCCGAATCCAGGGCGATTCGGAATCCTCCTAGGGCAAATCGGGATTCGCGTTTGTCCTAGGAGTAACCCGAATTCCGATTTACACTGGTTTTAATCTAGTGTAAATCAGAATTCGGGTATGTCCTAGAACAAATCAAAATATCACGATTTGTACTAGGTCGATTCCGAATCGTACAAAAATAATAGTGGGATTCGAAATATTACTAAAAATATTGCCTCGTGCGATTCCGGATTCTCTTAACATTTTATTTCTGTATTGTACTAATGTTTTGTAGGTTTAACGAGTATATGATATGACAAAAGACTACGAACTAATTTTTATTACAGGAATACAATTTTAAGTGAACGAAATATCTTTACAAAATGTTGACAAAACTGACATTTTTACTTATTTTCACATTTACGATTGTTTGTATGACATCTTGTGGAACACTGCAAGTTCGCCTTCCGACATGAACATCTCAGTGTATTACACATAGAAGCACAATTACAAATGGATTTCAGTAAAGGAGTATCCCCACAAACATTTTTGCTTTTTTGACAGGCCTGAATATGACATTTTGAAATTACTTCAAATACTTCGTCTCTCGTTACAACTGAACATTCCATTTTTAAGCATATCAATACTTCCTTTTCTGCGATTGTTGTTTTCCTAAAGATAACTTTTTCCCAATTCTTGAATCTGGCACCTCCAGGAGCCTTAATTCCCTTTTCAGTATTTAGACATTCCAGAATCAAATTGTATTTTTCACTTGATAACACAAATTTCTCTCTGTCGCATTTTTGAGGAATTTTGCTTTCATATTCATCCAATTTCTCATAAAATAGCCTTTTTTCGTCTTCCATTTCGATTCAAACACATTAAAGTTAAATGGTGAAAACTTTATGAACACCCCTTTGGCTAGGAATTGTGATTAGTATTACAAGTTAACGTAATTGTCGTGAAAAATATTTTTTGAGCTGTTTTCATTCGGAATCGCCCTAGTTCAAATCGGGATATCTTAAATTGTCCTAATGAATGGAAATAGCATGCAGGAAAATCTCAAAATGTAAAGTACAATTTCTCAAATATGTGTATTTGTGTATTAGTGGAAATACAAGTCACGATGGTGCATAGGCAAACACGCTGAATAACATCGTGTACATTTTTCTTTATGTAGTATTTAGTCCGAGTTGGTGTATGATACTTCTGATTTACTTAGTTTTATGAAACGAAATATATAACTCGACATTGGTTCTTTTATCTCTATTTGCCATACTGAATGAAGTTACATTGCAGAAAAAAAAAACATTCTCCTTTTTGGGATAACAATTTTCCCTAATATTTTACAAGAGCTTTAGTTGATATTTCTATTTTCGTTACTGCATTACATGGGAACGGTTGGGGAACGGCTGTGTAAGGGTGAACAAAATCTTCTTTTTATTGTATTTTTATTATCACTACCTCCTTTTTCAGTTGCTCTGCCAGAGATAGTATTATTGTACATGTAGTTTTATACTGTAATTATATTATCATTACCTCCTTTTTCAGTTGCTGTGCCAGAGATAGTATTATTGTACATGTAGTTTTATACTGTAATTATATTATCATTACCTCCTTTTTCAGTTGCTGTGCCAGAGATAGTATTATTGTACATGTAGTTTTATACTGTAATTATATTTTCATTACCTCCTTTTTCAGTTGCTGTGCCAGAGATAGTATTATTGTACATGTAGTTTTATACTGAAATAATAGATTTCATTGATTATATATATTAAGTTGAATAGACCTTGGGGGATAAAATGCCATTTTATAAGACTGACCAGTGATAAAATGCAAGGAATGACCAGTGCTCAGATGACGATCTCCGGAGATGTAGCTGAGTAATACCCCAAGTTGCACTGAAAATTCAATCACCAAGGACAGTTTCACATGGGGACTACTTTTTACATATATATTCTTTTTGTGTAGAGGATAGGACATTTATAGTTGTCTTTTCTATTTTAAAACAATATTTCAGGTATTATAGACCACCATTTATACTGGGTTTGTCACCCAAACATTTGAATTTATATAAGCACATTGACTTGATTATTATTGTTATGTGGATCTAAAGGGTTAATTATACCCAATATAATATTATCTGCATTTATATACCGCATGGTAAGACCCTAATTTTCAAAAACATTTACTAATGAAAACCAAATGTTGTTTACTGTAGGTGCATTCCAAAAAGAGATGCAATAAACTCTCATCTGTTTTGCGCAGAAGGTGAATAGTTCTGTTTCTTTTAAGCCACACTTGAAAAGGAAAGAGTGTGTGGCAATGCTTCTATGGGACAGTTTGAACTGAAAGTTTCGAGAATTAGTGTTTCTTGTAGCCATAAAAGGGGAAGAATAAACATACCCCAAATCATCTATTGTACTCCGAACTCCAGAGTCCATTAGTTTTGTGACCTAATAGGACTTTCTTTTATGCTTACTAAATACAATTTATAAAACTATTTGCATGATTTTTTGTATCACTTTTTAATCTGTCAACAATGTCATTTTTAAAAACAAGCAGCATCCCATACTCTGAAATAAGATTTTTTCCTTCTCTTCGGAACTGCACCCACAATACCATGATATTCTATACTTACCATATATTTGTTTTGAAATTATGACAAAGCTGTTTATTTTCAGCGACAATATCATTAATAAAAAAGACACCATTATAACAATATTTGTCCATAATAGAAAAAATTATCATTTCTTTTAATATTAAAATTAAGCCAAATGGGTTGACTCAGGATGTTAACACTATTGTTTTTCTTTTATCTTTTGGTTGCAACAGTTCTGACAAATTAAGAAGTATATATCTCTCCAAAATGGATTTAACTTGTCAGATATACTTTCCAAACCTCCTTTTTTTAAGTATAATATCTTGTCTCCCCCATATTTTTCTATATAATTTAGAAGTAAACTTTTCCATGGGGACATATTCATGGGAGGAAGACGTTTGTAAAGCTAAGACAGTTTTAGTGCCATACAGAAAGATTCAATATGTGGCAATTGAAACCCCCTTCTTCATAGTTATAATATTGATAATAAAAGTTCTCTTAATTTTGTCATCATGCTTCCCATCCCATAAGAATTGATATAAAATGTCTTATATTTCTGTCAAAACTTGAGCAGAAGGGTTTGATAGTATTGTGAAAATCTGCACCAAAAGCAGGAGGGCTAATGTTTTAATAACCGTTATTCGGACAATATAGGTTAAGTCCCTATATGTCCATGGGCTTAAGCTATTCTTTACCTTTTTTTATTTTTTCACTAAAATTTAAAAAAACTTTGTCTCTTTATAAAGATTGAAATGAATCCCCAAAACTTTAAATTTTCCAGAAGTATTCCCAGCTAAATGTTAATAAATAGAGTAAATACACTGCAGTCCTACAGAATGCCTACACTTTCATATTCCCCTACATGTATATTTTTCATATAGAAACGTTCCCATGGATAAAAAGCATCTGTTGCTCTATTGGAATATAGGTTATTCAATTTCGATTTTTGAGCACATCCAAAGGACTCTTTAATTAGTATAGGGTTAGTTAACCGATGTAAAGGTGGTCATGACACCTGTTTCTGGCTTTGCTTCACCCTTTCATAATAATTATTTAGTTAATTTGAAGTACATTTAATTATATGCATTTCTGAGGTGGGAAAACTACATTGTTTTCAAAATATTATTATGAAGTTAAATGATGTCCGATTTTAACAATATGTTTAACAACAAAAGCAGTGATTTTCAAATTATCATGTAAAAGTACCATCGAAGTTAATTATGTTCCGTGTTGAACATGTATATTCTTACAAGTTTTAGTTTATGCAATTACTTAGGCATTACAGAGAAAAAAAAATATTTGTGTCTTATGTTGATAAAAAAGAAATCGAAATTGGACATGAATTGAAAAAAAAGTTTGTCAGTAACTTGTGAATGGTCTGTGGCTTTCTTCGGGTATTCCGGTTTCCTCCACAGGGGCTCACAGTAATGTTTTCACATCATCAGGTATGTGTTAAAAGAAGAAGGAAGGACACTTTTTTTGCTGCCCAAAGTGAAAATAGAATTTCGGCACCTTTTTTCGCTTCAAAAACGGTTTAATCTTTGTTCTTCCCATAAAATTAATGCACATATCATTAGTCGAAGAATTTTTTGAAAATTTAAAATTAGGGTCTTATTTTTGGAAATACTACTCTATTTTTTAAAACAATTTAACTTCACATTGCATAATTACCATGAAACATTGTGCTTAATCTTTGCTCGAGCCATCCTTGGTTAAAATGCTAGAAATTAGTCTTATATATGTTGCTTTCGATTTGTATTTCCCGCTTAATGTTGCTTTCCGATTTTAGATAAATTAAATTTCGTTTTTTTTTATTTCGACCAATGAAAACTCACCTTAATATTAAGTCCGTATACACCGGAATTGAGTATGATAAGAAGTTGTCCAGACCGCTTGGAATATAAAAACAAGTGTTATTCCACTGTAAATCAGGCAATCAGCAAAAAACAACGATATTTGCTTTAATTTTATGGGAAGAGCAAAGACTAAACCGTTTTTGGAGCGACGAAAGGTGCCGAAATTCTACTTTCACTTTGGGCAATAAAAAAAGTGTCCTCCTTTCTTCTTGTAACACAAACCTGGTGATGTGAAAATATAACTGTGGTTTCCTCCACCAATAAAGCCAGGCTTCAATTCTCTGATTGGAAATACTCTCCCCATAAATGAAGCAATTATTACGAATTTCATGACCACTTTGAGCATGAAAATGAACTTGTAGTTCATCAATTTACCAGGCTCAAGCTAGCGACCAATTTCTAGCGACCAATAGGGCGATATGTCTCAAAACCAAAAAAATTAATAAGAGCAAAATGGATTTTAGAAAATTTCCAGCGACCAATAATAGATATATTTCTGTAATTCCACATTCAGTACAAGAAATATTCCTGTCCCCCCCCCCTTTTCCACAATACAAAGTTGATATTTGACACACTACTGTGGACCTAAGGTGCAGATTCTCACACAGACACTCATGTGTAGTGCCGGACATATGAGGCCATGTGCTAGTTAAGATATGAGGCCCCTTACTTGGGCCCTGAAGGAGGGAGACCCGGTAGGCCTACATAGGCAGTCAGGCATACATGCTCCGGAAAATTAGGAATTGTTAAAATATTACGCTATATTAGGTCAGACATGTACACACACTGCGTCTTCAACATACTAGAAGCTATTATATATTACCAAAAGCCCCAACCTGCCCAGCACTGTCTTACACAGGTCACATAATAACACAGTCAAACTTGATAAAAAGAGAACAGACAGGACAGTCATTACAGTCAACATCATGTTATTAAATCTAAGCATAATTTAACTCAGTGGTTGTCATCCTCCAAGACAGTATCGCTATCAATAACCTTGTCTGTAACATTGAGCTCAAGTGAAAAAAATCTTGATAATAAATTTCGAGATTTGCTGCAAAGTTACCATTAATGGTTTTACATAATTCACCTCTCTCATCCACATATAATATTACATGTATAATAATAATAAGCTACAAATGTATATCTATCACATTTGTATATCTGTAATTTCCAGGACAGGTTATTTTTGCCAAATGTCGCTTAAATATTAACCGAGGCAGGAGCAGGGGGCAAACAAGGGAGGAGGGCACATACTCCCTTTCAAAAAGTGTTTCTGTCCTCCCACATTGTTGTGCAAAGATTTAGAAAAGGCTGAATTTGTAGCATTCAGCCAAATATTTTCACGAAATCAAGAGTGTTTGAAGGCGAAAGACCCTTTTTTTTGCTTTTCAGTTTTGAAAGTTTTAAAGCTTACCCCTCCACTTTCTCGTCACCTCATGAAGTTTGCACCCACTTTCCGATCCGCCACTACGCCTCTGGCAATTGCGTCCGAGAATATTTGTTGACATAATATGAATCAGAAACTATAATACTCGTGGTATAGGTCTCGTAAGATGTGCTGTTGGCTGACTATGTATATGGTTGGAAAGTGTTTGTTAAAATGGTCAATTGTAGGTTGAGAAGATTCAATTGTATATGGAGCCATTTAATGTAACTAATATTGATCATAATGAAGGACCATAACTTAGATTGAAAAAAAAAAAAATGAAAAAGAAAAGAGCACCCCCCTCGCCAAAAACAAAAAGTAGAAGAAATCGAACCTGTAATTGCTGAACATGTAAGTCAATGTACTGCAACTTCATTTTGTTAATATCGTACAAACAAGCTTTTAACGTTGAATTATGCCAAATTTAATTTACAACATGAGAGTTACATTGAGAAATATGTCTAATATAGGGTTCATGAACTGTCAGACAAAAGTTGTAATACTAGATTTAAATGGTGATTTCCAAATGATTAAAAAAAATTATAATCACAAAACAAAGTTATTAGACATTTTTGGGGTAAAAATATAGTTTTTATTAAACCCTAGATATTCAATCAAATAACAGTAGTTTATAGTATAATTATTATCCGAGACAAGGATTTATAAGATATAAAAACATGTACACAAGTAAGAAACACTATCTTGTAAGACCGGTTTCTTTATAACGATGTAAATAAAGTACAAAATAGTTGTCTCGATGTTGCATGATTAACGCATTTAACCAATCCAATCCGGGTAATTTTATATTTTTGATTATCATGTAAGTTTCTCCTTTGAATAGACTCCGAAGTCAGGAACCTTGAAAACTAAAATAAGGTCACATCAATTTTCTCTTGAAGACTAAGCACGCAATATGGCAGTTTAAAGGAAGGTTTCGTTCAGTTGATCGACAAGTCGAAACAAAGGGATTCGACCTTTCTCACAAAATGTGTCTAATGGAACATACAATTTTGTATTTTTTCTTAATTAAAATATATTTTTGTTATTGAATACATCGCCATGTTATAACTTGTTTTTATTGTTATTTTTTATTATTGCAAGGCATTTAAATAGCGCTTATTTAATCACACAATTACCCTAAGCGTAAAACTGACAAATTATATGAAGTACATACAATACAATTATATATGACCTTAACTATTAAAGTAATAAGAAAAGCAAAAAGTATTTACATTAACGAGCAAAACCCATATGATTTATACAAATCAAAAGTAAGGAAAAATCATCGATGGTGATAAAAGTTAACTATTTACGAATTCATATTAAAAGACAGATTTTGATCACAGTGAATTAAACAGATTAAGGCAATTTTACTAAGAATCATTAAAAAAAGTGTTTTAGCTAAAAAAAAGGTCAGAACCAAAAAGTAATATTAACTAAAAGATGAAATAAAACTGGACAGTAATAAAAATCAATGAAAATGACAGAGATTTTGCAAATATATGGTAAAAATAGCTAAAAGGAAATAATTTACTAAATAAAAAGCATCTACATGAAAAACAAAAATAGTAAATCACAAAAATAGTACACAAATACAACATAAATAAAACTGAAATATGACAATCACATCACCAATTACTAAGAAATACCAATGTCATCACAGAACCATTAAACATCACAGTATGCTTGTCTAAAAATATCAGTTTTTAAACCTTTTCTAAAAGGAGGAAGAGACTGTTCTTTCCGCAGATGAATTGGAAGACCATTCCACAATGTAGCCCCAGCTCGGTCCAATCGTATTTCGCCTTATGTTTTGGTGCCAACATCTCTCGGTTGTTGTAGGAGACCTTCATTTTCTGACCTTAGTGATCTACCTGGTGTGTATGGTACGTTAAGTTCTTCCAAGTACGTGGGTGCTTTGCCGTGTAATGATTTAAAAACGTAGAGTAAAAGTTTAAAATGCGATCTGTAATTAACGGGAAGCCAATGTAGCTGCATAAGAGATGGTGTGTGTGATCGAGTCAAGCTTCTTACTTACGGGTAATCATTCTAGCTGCCGTGTTTTGAACGCGTTGAAATCTTTCTATGACTGAAGAATTCACGTTGTATAGCAAGGCGTTCCCATAGTCTAAGGGGGGAGGGGGGGAGTTATGGTTTATTGTTTCGTTCAGAATTTTTTTTTCGGTGAACACGAGAGTTAGAATATTTTTTTCCAGAATTTAACATTAGATTATATGACAAAAAATCTGAATCAGATTATTTTTTTTTCCTCCACCAAAATCAGAATATTTTTTTCAGCAACATTGGGAATCAGAATACTTTTTTAGAAAAAAAACATAACCTTCAAGTTAAATGGTCGTTCCCTAACCTGGAGTTGACAAGAGAGCAAACTAGTGTTTTGTAAGCGTTTTCTGTGATGTACGAAATAATATGTCCTATATTTCGTATTTGATGGTAACACGATTTTGCAATGGCGCTGAATTGTTGTGCCATACTTAGTGTCTTATCAAAGAAAACTCCCAGATTTTTAGCACAGTTTGGATCACTTAAAATAGTGCCATTGAAATCTGACATTTGTTTAACTCGATTTTTAGGAGCAAAGACGATGAGTTCTGTTTTGTCTTGATTGAGTTTAAGCAGGTTGGAAGACATCCAAGCACTAATATCCGATAAGCAGGCTTTCAGATGTTCAGATATATCATCACAGTCACCTTCTGGTTTAATAATTTGATACGCCTGTGTGTCGTCGGCATAACAGTGATAAAGCATGCTATGTCGCTTGCATATTTCCCCAACTGGTTTAGAATACATGCAGTATAATTTAGTTCCTAACACTGACCCTTGAGGTACACCGCATTGAAGTTTTAGATCGTCTGATTGAACGGTACCGATTGCGACTCGCTGAGATCTATCTTTCAAGTATGACTCGATCCACGATAGCGCACTATCTGCTCGGTATGCAGACTGCATACATGTTGTCGAATACTTTGATAGTTTCTGAATTTGTGGAGATTTTGCATTCGTTTCCAACGTGGTCATGTGTTAAAATGTGTCATACGGTACCACCTGACAATGTGTCATAGCGTACCACGACCAGTGCCTTTCATCGGCTGGCAATGTGTCATACGGTACCACGACCAGTGCCTTTCACTTGGCATTATGTAATATGGTAACACGAACAGTGTATTTCACATGGCAATGTGTCATACGATACCACAACCAGTGTATTTCACCTGGCAATGTGGTATGCGGTACCACGACCAGTGGAACTTAGCAATGTGTCATGCGGTACCACAACCAGTCTATTTCACCTGGCAATGTGTTATACGGTACCACAACCAGTCCCTTTCACCTAGCAATATGTCTGTCATACGGTATCACGACCAGTGTATTTCACCTGGCAATGTGTCATACGGTACCACAACCAGTGTATTTCGCCTGGCAATGTGCTATGCGGTACCACGACCAGTGCCGTTTACCTGACAATGTGTCATACTGCACCACGACCAGTGCAACCTAGCAATATGTCTTACGGTATCACAACCAGCGTATTTCATCTGGAAATGTGTTATGCGTTACCACAACCAGTGTATTTCACCTGGCAATGTGTTATACGGTACAACAACTAGTGCCTTTCACCTGACAACGTGTCATGCTTTGCCACAACCAATGTATTTCAGCTGACAATGTGACATATGGTACCACGACCAGTACCTTTCACCGGGGAAAGTGTCATGCGGTACCACGACCAGTGCAAGCTAGCAATATGTCTTACTGTACCAGAACCAGTGTATTTCACCTCGTAGTGTGTCATACGGTACCACAACCAGTGTATTTCACCTGGCAATGTGTTGTGAGGTACCACCACAACCAGTGTATTTCACTTGGCAAAGTGTTATGCGGTGCCACAACCAGTGCCTTTCACCTGAAAATGTGTCATGCGGTACCAAAACCAGTGTATTTCAGCTGGCAATGTGTTATGCGGTACCACAACCTATGTATTTCACCTGGCAATGTGCTATGCGGTACCAGAACCAGTGTATTTCACCTGGCATTGTGCTATGCGGCACCACAACCAGTGTATTGCAGCTGGCAATGTATTATGCGTACCACAACCAATGTATTTCCATTGACATTATGTCATACTGTACCACAACAAGTGTATTTCACCTGGCAATGTGTTATGCGGTACCACAACCAATGTATTTCACCTGGTAATGTGTCTTACGGTACCACGTCAGTGCCTCTCACCTGGCAATGTGCCATACGGTACCATGACTAGTGCCTTTCACATGGCAATGTGTCATACAGTACCACGACCAGTGCCTTTCACCTGGCAATGTGTCATA